>CM060910.1:1000234264-1000804264 GCA_030737875.1 Allium sativum
GACCGTTGTTTGTATACTTGTTTTCCTTTGATAGTTTAATAACTTACTATCAAAGATTTTGACCATTTTCATTCTCAACACGGAGAGACCGGGATCAGATTTATTATCTGAAAACCGCTTTCTATGGGCATTATCGTTTCGAATCAAATATATCGAAGACAATTGAAGACGGAGTTTATGGAAGGGTTATTATGGCGATCCTAGGTAGAAATTGCCTAAGATGGATTTACATAATTATTCCTTCGGGTTGTCCAGTCCCAGGACAACGTGTATGGACGAATTTCTAGCAGAGTATATCTAATAGATCGCGTATGTTGATCTCTTCAAACCTACTTACGTTTGGTGGTGGAGAAACTCGCTTCTCTTAGCTTTATACCCGTTGTATTTTTAGGGAAATAAATTTGTGATTTGGTGGGTATGATGATGTGGCATTCAAAGTAGATGAAGCATAAAAAGATACGTTATAACCTCAAGCCTCAACAACCAGGAAATGACAAAAATCGGGCTGGAAGCATGGCTAAGTGGGTCACACCCAATTATTTTATTGCCACCATCTAGAGAATATTCATATTTGTTATTTCTTTCAATTCTGTATCTACCGGGAATGGTTATGTCGGTATACCAACCGTAAGGTGATAATATATTCGAAACATTCAAGCGAAATAAATGGTCGGTCATGTGTGGTCGAGTTGCAAGATGTTCTTGTTGAACTCCAGTGTTTCACTTCTAGGGTACACTGATCGGAAGGTGGTTCCATACCTTTTCATAGTTGGAAATCCATTTTCAATAAGAGCCCATGGTTTTTGATTGTATATTACATATGTAGAACGTGAGATGAAAGCGTTCTGCTAGATTTCTATTTACTTGATTTAGACATTATTATAATATCAGAAAATACTGATCTTAAGAAATATTTTGGGTTATCGTACGGTAAAAACCGTTTGTATTTATGTGTGGATTAGTCTGATGATTATCATTTATTTTAAAAGGATTTGAAAAGTTAAACCAAGTGATTAGAGTTTACTTACACCAGTCAAATGACTGACCCGAAATTTATTTTGTTTTGTTTTCCCTAAACTCTTGAGCGCCCAAATTTGTACGGGCAGTTAAGTAGTCGGGATTTTTCAGATATACTGAGAGGAGCTTGGAGAAGGAGGCTTCAACCTTAGTTATATATAGAGTATATTTCCATTGTGATGTTATGTATTATACTGGTATGTATATGCAGTTATAGTTTTGTATTTCAAAAGTTGTTATGTTATATATTTTGTTCGCTCCGTTATGAGATTCGTGTTCACTCTGATTCTGTTATGATCTTCTTCATCTTCTATTCTAACTTTCTTTCTTTCTATTTCTCACCCTTTAATTTCTTTCTATTAATAGTCCTATATTTCCGATACTTGAATAGTCAACATGGTGTGTTGCATTGATTTTCAGGGTCGAGAATCCATTGGTCGTTACAGTTCTGGTGGATCTTCGGATCATTCTGACCTTTGGGTCATTCTGATGATTTCCAAATCATCTTGAGGAACTTCGGTTCATCTGAGTTTTTATCGATCTAAGTTAACTATTTTACGTTGATTTGATGGGTGACATCATTTCTCACTATTTTTCATGTGTTTATATCGTATTTTCTATATCATGTAGATTTGATGGGTGACATCATTTCTCATGAATATCCATGTATTGATATTAATTTGCCAATCATATTTTTATTGACATAAGTGTTGTCAATCTCGTATTGATATTAATTTATCAATCTTAGTTTCTTTGTCACTGAGATATCATTATATAGTGCCGAGATTTCTTTGACCTATTTTCTGGACATATTGGGTCTTCATAGTTTACATGTGAACATTATTGTTATTTCAAATATGTTTTTTTTTTATATCTCTATTTCTATCCTAGTTTATTATGATGAGTACAACTAGACTGATCCGTTTATTGTTTATTCTTATAAATAATACTTGGGTCAGACCGAGTATTACATGTGCCTCTCCTTGACTATAGCATGGGCTAATCTTCCTTTTGGCTAGCTGCACTTGTTTTAGTAGTCTTGTCTTTCATGTATTTGGGATAGTAACTCTTATGTGTACATATTCTTTTGAATTGTACATGTTTCTATTATTTTATGATATAGTGTGTTAGACCAAAATCCAGGCCTACCACCCGAATGCAATGTGAAGTCCTCATAATCACATATCACAAATTGCAGAAACAGTAAAATAAAATGAGATACACGAGGTTTTTATAGTGGTTCGGCTGTAGATGTAGCATACGTCCACTTTATAATCTTATTGTTATACTGACAGATTACAAGAATCAGTTACATGCAAACACACAATCCGTGTGTTAATTGAGATTACAAGAAGAGAATTTAGATTAGAAAGGTGCAAAATCCTTGCACTTGGTAATGGCAGAGACTATGAAGATGTTCGAGAAAGTCCCAGCCAAAAGTCCTTTTAATTTGTCTTCAAGTCTTGTATTTATAGCTGTAGGAGAGCCCCTGGGAGGACCGGTTCACGACTGACGCGTGGAACCCGATCCGGGAAGGTAGGAGCAGAAGTATCCTCGATAATAGGTCAAGATCAACAAGTTGCTGCAGGTCCATGGGTCGGGTCGTGGCCTAGGGGTGCTGTAACAACCCATAAATTCTGAACCAATTTAAAAATTTTATTTTAGAAAATTTTAATGAATTTTGATGTTATAATATAATTTATTATAAATAATAATGGCTAGAATTCATTTTATCGAAGTTAGAACGAATAAATTTAATTTAAATATAAATGGAGTTAGAAATGGTGCGGTAGTTTGAAAATTTGATTTTGAACTTTAACTGAATGTACAGGATTCAAAATAAAACAGAATTGAGTGAAACCAGAAATATTTAAATCTGTTTAACCATATCTTTCTAACGAATCTGAAAAATTGAAATTTCATAGCGGAAATCAAAAGTTATGGCCGATTCAATTTTTAGAAAGGTCGCTGTAGAATTTATATATATAATATATATAGCCCAAAAGGCTCCTTTTCACATATGAAGGAATTTCGACTCGAAACCACTTCCATTGAGTTCAGAATGACGTTTCTGCATTGAAAAACAGTAAACACTTATATATTTTGAGTTTCGGTATTTATTTGTTTAAAAATGTATTTTTAATATTAAATATATTGGCCTTAAAAATAGTCATTTTTCAAACGACCTCCGTTTTCGACGAAACCACTTTTGTTGGAACCGGAATGTCAAATTTTGCTAGGTTTCAATTTTCAGAATTTTTCGAATTAATATGCGAGCATGGCAAAAGAAAATGTATTTTGACTATTTACAGTTAAATTTAAACGCCTTAAAAATAGCCATTTTTCAAACAGTCTCAGAATTCAACGAAAATAATTTTGTTGGATTCGTATCGTCATAAGAAAGCAAATTTTTTTTTTTTTTTTTTGAATTTTCCGAGGACATATGTGGCCCCGGCATATTTTAATGTACGGTCAATATTTAATTAATTAATTTTTAATGCAATTTTAAATAAAAATCATACAGATTTCGGAATTGGGACACGGGACCTATCCCATTGCGTTCAGAAGGTGTCAAAACCTTAAGAACGACTGTAAGCAGGCCCAAATCAGAGAAAGTCCGAAAATCCACCTTTTAAGCACAATTTTCGAGATTTAATATTAAAATGTTATTAAAATATTCAGGCCGAAACCCTAACCCTAATTTCAGCCGCCACCTAAACCGAAGGCCAGAAATCTCCTAATTTCAAACGCTTATAACTTTTGATCTGCTCAACGAAAATCGACAAACTTGGTATCAAATCGAAGCTCTCAGAGAGATCTTTCAATCCATACGGTCAAGATCGGCTTTTGGTTCATGGATTCCGCGAATTCTGGCAAGGAAGGATCGGCAGTCGGGGGCAAATTTCAGGCGATGGGGCCCACCGAGCATGACGCGGTTCTGGGCGGTGGTGGCTTGCGGGCGGAGCTACGACGTGGCGGAGTCTGATCGGGTCCTAGGCCCTCGGATAGGGGTGCGCGCAGAAGGTTGAAACGGCGTGATGGGTGCGTGTTCCTGAGCGACGAGGAAGAAGGTCTTATTTTAATATTATTTTATTTATTTAATATTTAATATTTAATTTAGCAATCTTTAAAAATCAACATCTCTTTCATACGAGGTCCGATTTACGAACCGTCAGTTGCGTTGGACTCGTCTTTCCGAGATCTTCGCGATAGCTCAGACCAGAGCTGAATCCGAGACAGTCAAATTTTCAGCCAAAATTCAATGTGAGAATTCAAATTTTTATTATTTAATTAATTATTAATTTATTTTCTTGCTTTAAAATAATTGTGTGATGATGTTAATTCAGATCTGGATTGTTATGTATTGTATGAATCGTTGATTGTGGCTTGTAATATGTTTATTGTTCATGTTGTACTAGATTCGCATTAAAATTTCATATTTTATTGAATTTTATTTGCATTTAGAAGATTTAATCTAAATTCAGTTTTAAATCATATTTATTTCAGATCCAGTTGTAAAAATTTATTTTATGTTATTAAAACTTAATTTCTGTTTTTCTGAAATGAACAATAGAATTGAAACGACAAATAAAAACTCATTTTTATTTGTTGATATTACCATAAGAATTTGAACGACGAATAAAAGCTTATTTTATTTGTTGATATTACAATAGAATTTGATCGACAAATAAAAACTCATTTTTTTTATTTGTCAATATTACTATAAGATTTGAACAACAAATAAATACTTATTTTTATTTGTTAATTTTACAATAAAAATTAAACGACAAATAAAAACTCCTTTTTATTTGTTGACATTACAATGCAAATTGTACGACGAATAAAATCTCATTTTTTTTATTTGTTTATATTACAACATAGATTGTTTAACAAATAAAATCTTAATTTTATTTGTTTACGTAACAACAGAATTTGGTCAACGAATAAAACATATTTTTATTTTGTTTACTTTACATTAGAATGTAAACAACGAATAAAACTTTATTTTTGTTTATTTGCTTTGCAATCGAAATTGAACGACAAATAAAACATTATTTTTATTTGTTTATATTACAACAGAAATGGGTTAACAAATAAAATCTTATTTTTATTTGTTTACCTTTCAACAGAATTTGGACGACAAATAAAATATTATTTTTATTTGTCTATTTACAATAGAATTTGAACAACGAATAAAATATATTTTTATTTGTTTACATTAAAAAGAATGGATTAAGAAGATTATATTTTTAACGTGCACTGTTTACATTAAAAAGAGTGGATTAAAAAGCATATATTTTAATAAGAAATTGTTTCATAATTAAAATTACATTTTTCTATGTAGTGAAAGGGTGAATTGTTACTGTATGATTAAAATTACATTTTTCTATGTGATGAAAATGTGAATTTGTACCGTATGATCAAAATTACATTTTTCTATGTAATTAAAACGGGAATTTGTACCATATGATTAAAATTGCATTTTTCTTTGTAATTAAGACATGGATTTACATCGCATAATAGAAATTACACTTTTCTATGTAATTTATATAGGAATTTACATCGCATAATAGAAATGACATTTTTATATGAAATTAAAGCATGAATGTGCATTGTAGGATAAAAATTACATTTTTACACGTAATTTAGATATTAGAATAAAAATTACATTTTTAATGTAATTAAAATGTGAATTTACACTGTATGATAAAAATTACATTTTTATATGTAATTTAGAGGTGAATTTACATCGTATGATAGCATTTACATTTGTCTATGTAAATAAAATATGAATTTACATGGTAAATTAAAAATATACATTTTTGTTAATTAAAAACGATTAAACCAAAAACATACATTTTTGGGTTATTCAAAAGAGTTAAACAAAATAAACATTTTTGGTCATTAAAAAGAGTTACATCAAAGTATACATTTTTGGGCATTGAGCAGGATTACATTTTATTGTAACATTGTTTATAATAAAACGGTCTTTTATTTGTGTTCTTAAACACAAATAAAACATAAAAAAATAAAAGTACATTTTTATTTGAGTTCCCCAACGCAAATATAATATGATTTTTAAGTGGCGCATTTTTATTTGCATTTTTCAATGCAAATATAACATGAAAACAAAAGTTCACATTTTGTTTACATTCCACAATGCAAACAATACATGAAAAAAAAATTGTTTGCATGCTACAATGCAAACGAAACGTAGAAAATAGAAATACATTTTTTATTTGCATTCTATCATGCAAATAAAACAAGAAAATAAAAATTACATTTTTTTTTGTTGTTGTTTGCAACTTTAGTTGTAAACAAACAAGAAAATGAGAATTACATTTTTGGTTTGCAAATTTAGATGCAAACAAATTTATTTAAAGACAAAGGTTACATCTTTGTTGCATGTTTTAAATGCGAACAAAGCATTAAAATCAATGTTACATATTTATTTATTTACTTCACTTGATGTAAGTAAACATAAAATAAGGAGTTATTCTTTTAGTTACATTTCTTGATGTAAATAAAACTAGAAATTAAATATTACACTTTTATTTGCATTACTCAACGCAAATAAACAAGGGAATAAAAGATACAGTTTCATTTGCAATCTTTAATGCAAATAAATTATGAAATGAATTGAAATAAAAAAAATTATTTTATCATCGCTTTTATTTCCATAAATGGACGTAACATAAAGATTTCATTTGTTCATTGCTTTTAAATAAAAAGATTGTACATTTAAAATTTACATTTTTTTTATGTAATTTATATTTCAATAAATAGAAATAAAAAGTTAATTTTTATTGACATTTTACATGCAGTAAAAATAATAGAAATAAAAGAGACATTTTTATCGTGTGTTATATATTGTGTATTACACTGCCATAGACAAGTTACCTGACTTGTTTATGTGATTGGGTCGATCATTTTCACACATCGCCCAAGTGCACAAATGAATTTATTATTTGTTTGTTGGCTGAAACCCCACACGGGTGTTGGGATGAAAATAAACATACACTAATCCCAATATTTAGTTGTATGTTGATCGTTAGATCGACAGGCTGCGATGAGCGTTATTATTTAATTTTAACGCTTACACCGTAGAAATTACACTTTGGATGAAAATGGATGAATTGATGATTATCTATTTTATTGTCATATGTATGATGTGTGTGAAATCCATATAATCCAAAATTATATGGTAAATGATTGAGTCGCTTTTCGATTCCGGTGTTCTTTTAAATAATAATATTCTTACATTAGAAATTCTTTTTATAAAAAGAATATATTTTAATATAAAAATATATTTTTAATTAAGTATATGTTAAAACAAAGAATATTTGTAAAAGATAAAGATTTGTAATATAAAGAATACTTCTCATTTAGAGTCTTTATATAAAGAATATTTTTATGGTTATTTTAAAATATGTTTTTAAAAGATTAATAGCATTTGCAATTATATTTTGTGATATGAAATAAATTGAGATGTGAAGTGGATTTTCGTGGACGATGTTTTAAACGACATTTGTCCTTTAATCCAATTTACATTGAAATTATTATTTGGAACTTATGAATCTATTTTATAGATTTAAAAAGGGCATTTTTTAAAAATCAAGTTTTCAATGTAATATATTAAATAGGAATTAAGTGGAAATCCGATTGGTAATAATCGAAATGGGCTTCTGTAAAAGAAGACCGATATTATATGTGGAATTTAAGAGGCTTTGCCGTTATTCCATTTATATTATTAGTCCGATACAGAAATCTATATCGATTATGTATTGATTTGATTTCTGTGAAATTTCTTATTTTTAGAAATCGATTTGTGGGTTTATCGTGAACTGTGTTTTAAAGAACACTAGTTCTTTAACCCATTTTAAGACAAGATTTATTCCATAAAATAAATGATCTTGTAATAATGATTTTTGATATTAAATCAAAATTAGAGTTTTAATAATTCTTTTAAGAAAGATTTAAGATTTTATTTTCAAAGATTATCTTTGATAAAATTAATGAGAATCCTTTAATATGAATATTCTTATTAAAAGAATATTCGGAGTTGAAATGTGGCATAATGTGTGATTTTCCGATATTTGAGTTTTAATCACAAAATACGCGAGTTATTCAGAAAGACCGGGTTTAACCCATTCTGAATAATCCACACGAC
Source organism: Allium sativum (assembly GCA_030737875.1). NCBI lineage: Eukaryota > Viridiplantae > Streptophyta > Magnoliopsida > Asparagales > Amaryllidaceae > Allium > Allium sativum. Next base: position 1,000,242,453 of record CM060910.1, read on the forward strand.
GATCAAGAGTCGAAGATGAAGACGGTGGTTGAAGACCGAAGGTTTTCACATCGTTGGGATGGTGATGACTGGTATCTTGAATTGGGACTGTACATCCCAAGGCAAGGTATTTGGTAATGATCGTCCAAATGTATTTGGAGATCGACGGACACGATGTTTCGCCTAGACCCAGAGCAGACTTGTAAATGGATTGCGTGTCTGACATTGTATTCCTTTCTACTGTATTTGTTGAACGCTACCGATTATATATTTCGATTTGGTGGTGAAGAATTTATTCTTTACTTATCACCCTTCTCTAAGACGTATGAGCTTAGAGGTTATATATATTGGTAGATGATCAATAATTGGTAGGGTCTGACAATGTGGCATGCTAAGATGCAAATGATCAAGGCTTTGTTGAAAAGCAGGCCTTGTGGTTGATGATCAAAGCATAGCCTGTTTAGGCATAGCTTTGTGTATATCGTGACTTCGCGAGCCTCACACCCCGGTATGAGTCAAAAACGGGATATGGACCGTAGGGAGTGCACACGTTTCTTTCTAGCTAGGAGTGGTGTTTGGCCTTTGACACGGCCCGACATTTTACTTATGTGGATTTTGGATTGAGGTACCTCGGGTTTTTATAGGCCGGAAGTGGTCATATTATAGGTCCAAAGGGACCGGGAAACGTGTGTTCAGGCATAACTAATCCATTACCGTTAGGTAGGGACCGACCCTACTGCATCTAAGGGCTCACTGCTGGGGATCCTGAGGCATTTGCTAGAGTGTCTCGAATCGGAAGAGGACGATCCCTAGCCTCGATCTCATGATGGAAACCCAATCCCCAATACGACACCACGGTTTTGATTGTAAACTTATATATGGCGACATAGTAGGATGGGGTACTATGCCGTCTAAGATTAATACATTTATATTGAAATGTTTTAAATATATATATACACACTAATAATAATATCATTTTTATGTATCAAGCATCTTTTGACCATTATAAGGTAAAACCCTATCCTCTGGTGTGCGTTGCATTGTGTGATGGGACCTGGGTCTTATAATGGTTTCATTTTTTCTAAAAATCATTACGTTATTTGACGATTTACTTTAATTATGCACTGGCAATCCAATGGAGTAAACCCGTTACGCGTTAGCGGCGTGGTCCTATGATTAGCCTACTTATTAGATAGGTTAAGTTAAGAATTCTCACACCAGTCCCATGAATGACCTATAGTTTGTTTCACTTTGCAAACTCGGGTGCCCTCTTTCCACACGGGCAGTCGAGTAGCTTTTTCCAGATATAGTTAAGCAGGATCGTGGATTGAAGCCTGAAGCTGGGTCCAGAATATTGATGGTCTTCCGCTAAGATTAGTTCCGCTGCAATGTATTTAATTTATTGTAAATGTATCTTCCGCTGTATTATTTATTGATGTACTCTGATATATTATGTACTCTGATGTAACATTTTTTATTGATGTTATAAAAGTCTATGTTGTTGTTCTGATCTGTTGTATGCCCAAAGTTAACGTACGCGGGTTTTGAACGGTCTTGATCGATCTTGCGATCGATTGGGACGGGCGAAAACCTGGTCGTTACAGGTGCACCACGAGCCGGAGCTGGTTCACGAGCAGGAAAAGAGGGCAAACCTTAGGGGGTGAGCCGGGTTAGGCCACGAGCCGAGGTAGGTCCCACGAACTGAGGGGGGTCTTCACGGGTCGGGGCTAGTCCACGAGCTAGGGGGCGAGCCGAACAGAAATGTCACCAATTCCAAAGTCCAAGTTTTGCGCGCGTCCGAGGAAATGGGCGTAACTTCCAAACCGTAAGTCCGTTTTGCCCAAACGAAAGCTCTACCTGAAGCTAATTCAGAGGGCTACAAAAGTTACAAAATAAAGCTCCGTAATTGATGTTTTCGGGCCCAAAAGAGGTCGTCTAATAGGAGTTTCGGGCATGTTTATGTTGATGTTATGATTTCGACCAAACCGCTTCATGTTTGTTGACAATGTTCCCAATGCCTGAGCGCGCCACTAATTAGAGATTCCATTTGTGACAGCTTTGACCAAAAAGTGTGCCAACAAGTTTTTCCCCCAGAACATATCTTGTTGATAAGGAAGATGTGTTCTGGATAATATGTGCCTGCAAAAAGATGTAGCAAGTAATGCAAGAATAACTCCAAGATAGCCTTACCAGAGTAAGACGGCCGAGGAAATGCTAAGGGAATCCCATGACGGCCTTACCAGAGTAAGGGGACCAAGGAAATGATGTGAGGATCCACGACAGCCTTACCGGAGTAAGACGACTGAGGAAATACTATAAGGCTCCCCGACGGCCTTACCGGAGTAAGGCGATTGAGGAATTACTATGAGGATCCACGGCGGCCTTACCTGAGGAAGACAACCGAGGGAGTGCTATGAATTTTTTTTATACTGGATGGGTCCAGTTTGGAGCCGGAGCTCAATGCTTATTACCGATTCATGAAAGTACGACGATCGTTAGCCAGATACGACTGGAGACCACTAACCGGTTCTGTGCATGTAGGATGATGTAACCGCATTTATTGCATGCAGAGAAAACAAAGAAGGGCGAGAAGTCGTCTAAAATCCTGAAAACATGAACTACGGACTGGAGTCCAGCAAATTGAAGAGATCCGCTGAGCGGAATCAGTTAATGATAAGCCTGCGATTGCTCGATCCAGGATCGTTCCCTCTCCGGGGAATAGGTGGTGGCAACGCAGGTGTAGGCGTTGTTGGTTCTGTGACGTACTCGGGAAGCTCTCCTCGTCTAACCTTGTCCTCAATAAGGTCTCGCAAATGTTTACAGTCATCAGTATTGTGACCGTCTATGTCATGAAATATGCAATTCGTTTGCATTGCGCTAGTGTTGGCTCCCTCTTGGGAGGCCTTGGATAGGAGGAAGCACCCCCTATATCCATGTAGATGTTGCTCAGAGTGTCATTCAGTTCTGTGTATTTGTCGTATCTGGACCCTCTCCAGGGTGGGGCATTGCGATCATTTGTAGCAGGGGCCTTTCCTTTACCCTTGTAACACCCCACCTCCGCCAGGGTAACTCTTGCAAGTACACTAGCTTTGGAGGGGCGTTAAACAAGGTAAACATGCATGCAGATATCACAAGACAGAACATATAAGTAAAAAGGGTATATAAAGCAGCGGATAAAACTACTATTTCAAAACCATAGTCAAGTTACATCAAAGTACTGTCATTATTTTCCAACTACTACAAGTCTAGAAAACATAAACTGAAAACTGGAAATAACATAAAGTAACTATCCCCAAAGTATAATAAAGCCATAGCGAGCTCAAGTCCAAACCGTACATGAGCTATCCAGAAAAGCAGCTAAAGATCCAAGCTAGGTTCCAGTGTTCCCACCCTGTAAACCGGGGGGGGGGAACGGAAGAAAAGAGGCGAAAGGAAAACGGGTCAGTCATAAAGACTAAGTAAGTCCTACCTACTGTTAGTCTAAAAACTAATGAAGTTAACTTAACATGAGAAACTGAGATGAACATGATGATGGTGATTAACTAGCATGGTAAACAAGATAACAGAACATGATCAAAGGTGACATCGCATATACAAGGTTAAGTGTTGCACCAATATAGTACTTTTATCTTAATCCATGTCAAGTAAAATCAAGAATTGATCCCATGGCCCAATAGGCCCAAGTCATGAGGTGACCTAAGTCAAGGTCCATCTACTCGTTCTAGTCGATCGGCTCCCTATAAGCCTAACTCGTCAAGTGTCGGTGTCATACGGCCTAAAACCGGAATGTAGTCAAACTGTGCTAGGTCCACCCTAGGGTGTATCCGGGCCCTAGGGTGCCAACCACTGACACGAAAACAAGCATGCACAGTCCAAACCTACTGTTGCCCATGTCTGTCTTTCATCCCCGGACCATGTGCACGACCATGGTCCGCCGGAATCTACGAATGGCGCACCTACTTTCGCCGTCTTTTTGGTCACTTACAATCCAGCCCAGTAATCGTGCCCCGCCCTAGCCTAGTCCCTAGGGTATCCCGATACACTCTAGTGGGTTACTGCTGAAAAGGACCGCGTAACTAGGATTTCTAACGGGTTAAGTGTGGTTAACCCTATCCAAACATGTATCAAGTTGGTTAAGTGTACCCAAGTGGTTCATGACTTAACCCTACCAACCAATCGTGTTCAAGTGGTTAAGTATATTCAAGTAATCTATGACTTAACCCTATCAATATTATCTTGCCAAATTGGTTAATTGAAGGTTGACTTAACCCCATTAAATTATCAAGTCAAATTGGTTAAGTGTAGGTTAACTTAACCCCATTAATTTATCGAGTCAAATTGGTTAAGTGTAGGTTAACTTAACCCCATTAAATTATCGAGTCAAATTGGTTAAGTGTAGGTTAACTTAACCCCATCCACTAATCATATTACATGGTTAAGTGTCAATAAGTAAATCAAGCCCGGTTTTACTTATCCTACCCATTCATGTTATATCGGTTAAGTAACCACGTCAAATTAACTTAACCCTACCATGTGGCATTAATTAACTTAATGCACCCCAACCTCTCACATTAGACCTTGTTGTGGTTACTAGTTAAGCCGGGCGGGTCCGGGTAGGTTTATACCACAACCTAGTCTAACCTCGGGTTTTAGGTGCGGCATGACCAACTACTCACATTGGGTCCTATTGTTTGCAACTACTAGTTAAGCCGGGCGGTTCCGGGTAGTCTTACGTTGCAAACTCAACCCAACCTGGAGTTGGTCAATTTCATGTTTTCTAAGTGTCATGACCATATTTATGTTTATCATAAAACTATGGTTTTCAAGCATAATCATATGTCATGTTTTAAAGTCATGCTTCATGTCATATTTCACGTTCATGTTTCATGTATTTAAGTTTACCATAACGTAACCCCAACGCTCCTATGTTCGCATTAACACAAGATAGATGAAAAAAGGGAAAACATAATGATATGACAAGGTGGGCATAAGGTGATATTTGGCCACAAGTTAAACATGGTGGCTCATGAGACATAGGTGTTCATCTAAAACTTGCATATATCATATTTGGCCTCAAAATATGCATATTTGTTACTTAGCAAATAGGTGAAAGCACAAAGATCTAAACTAGCATATAGATCCTATCATGACAAGTTAACATTAAGGTCAAGTGAGAGTCTTTATGTTGCTACATGCAACATTTCTAAACAAAGGTAAGAGCTTTCAACCCAAGAAGACAAGGTGATGATTTCACAATCATACATAGGATAGATCTAAGCCTCACATGATAGATTCAAAGCACAAAATGATATTTAATCCCAAACTCAACTTGCAACATGTCATGTTTAAATTCATAGTTTATATCTAGTAGTAGAAGAGGGCTTACAATGCTATGAAGACTAGAATTAATATATATAAAGATTGAGACGAAGCCACTAGCAAATCCACAAATAAAATAAGATCCAATCCAAGCTTCGAGAGAATAAGATGCTTCTTTGATTTGCTATGAAGAAAGATGGATTCTTTAAGGAAGAAAGAGGGCTCTTTTACTTGATTTGAACACTCAAACTCTCATATAAATGAAGGTAGAAACTTTAGCAAGAGAGTGGAGGCCATGAGAGAACATTTTGGCATAATTTAGTTGTAGGAATGATTAATGAGTGATTAGGTTAGGTCTAGGGGACTTTTTATATAAGATTAGGGTGTTATTAGCCATAGGATTAACCCTAAAACACATCAGGTCCATCAAATCCCGTCAGAAACTTCTAGAGCAAGACTCACAGGTCACAAATGGTGCTCCAGAAAAAACTGGTCCGACCGGGGGGGTCGACCCCTGGGTCGACATGGGTGTCGACCCCTAGGTCGACATGGGTGTCGACCCATGGGTCGACATGGGTGTCGACCCATTGGGGGGGTCGACACTGGTGTCGACCCCTGTGTCGACCCTGCCTGGGGCGGGAAAATTCCCGCCCATCCTGTTTGGCTGAAATTCGAATCTGAATTCGAATTTGAACTGTTTTCGGGCTTAGAATTTTCTGAAAACTTCATTGGGCCATAACTTGGTCATACGGACTCCGTTTTTCGAAAACTCGGACTCTATTTCGCGTATTTTTCCGAGACGAACGCAATGGCACAACCCGTTTCCCTTGATTCAGATTTTAGAATTTAATTCTGCCTTGATTTACATTATAACATGTTATTAAAAATACGGGTTGTTACATTCTCCCCTCCTTAACGGATTTCGTCCCCGAAATCTCCAAGTTAGGAAGAACGTATCCTACCATCCATCATCCATCTACTCAAAACATCATCCACGTGCAGTCATTGTCCTTAAAGGATTCTAAATGCTATATGATCATATGCAAAGGTGTGTGTATATGTACTTATCTAATGCGAAAATCAGGAGGTTACTGATTCAGTAGACCCCCTTAATGCAAAACATGTTAGTGAAATGAGTCCATATGTATGCAAATTCCTATAATTTATAATCTCTACATGAGTGCACATAACATTCATCCATATGCAACATCCACGTGATAGCATAACAAGTTTCATCCATGAATAAGTATAAGCACTCATGCATATGCAACATGAAAGTGTGTGAGCCGATCTTAGTGCCTAATGTGTATCATGCATCCACGAGTATCCACTTGCAAACACTTGCAACCACTGGCAAACATCAAGCATAACATGTTTCAAATACATGTTTCAACCAAGGATTTCTACCTAAGGTTCTCATGACAAGATTTATGAAATAAGATAAACTAGATAAACATGGATAGCAAAGGAAAGATATACCAACTAGGAAAAAAGATTGAAAATGTATCCTAAAAAAGAAATGGATAAAGCCCACGCATCTTCTCCCCAGTTTCCCAAGTTGCATCTTCCTCTGCTTCCCTCCATTGCACCTTAACAAGCTTAACTTCTTTGCTTCTTAGCTTCTTTGTCTCCGTTTCCATGATACAAATCGGAGCTCGTCTCAGGGTTGCCTCTTTCTCCACCTCCATGTCTTCAAGAATGCTAGGTTCAACCACCTCAGCGGACTCATGTAGGCACTTTCAAAGATGAAAGGCATTATGCACTCCGGCCAGTTTCTCGGGCAATTCCACCTTATAAGCCATCTTCCCAGTTCTTTCTACGATAGGGAAGGGTATTACGAACCTTGGTGCCAGCTTTCAAAACGAACCACATTACGCAAAGGAGAAACCTTCACGAAAACCATGTCTCCCACTTCGAATTCCGAGTCTGTCCTTCGTTTGTCAGCATAGGATTTCTGTCTGTCTTGGGCCGTCTTTATCCGCCTTCGAATCAACTCAACCTTCTCGGATGTGTCTCTTGTCATGTCGGGCCCAAGTATAAGCTTATCCATCATTTCCCACCAACATGTTGGTGACTTGCACGGCCTCCCATATGGTGCCATCCCTATGCTTGCTTGATAGTTGTTATTATAAGCAAACTCGACGAGAGGAAGGTGGTCTTCCCAAGTACCACCAAAGTCAAGAACACAAAGTCTTAAAAGATCTTCTAGTATTCTATTCACCCTTTCGGTTTGGCCATCCGTCTGGGGGTGATAGGCTGTACTCAGATTCAATCGCGTACCCATCGCTTCTTGCAAACTATTCCAGGACTGGCTAGTGAAAATTGGGTCACGATTGCTAACTATGCTAGAAGGAACTCCATGCAACTGCACTATCTCTCGAAGATAAACAGATGCTAGCCATGATACAGTCCTCTTGCTTTTCACCAGAATAAAATGGGCTCTCTTCACCCATATCCCATAAAGCCCAAATAGTTTGGTGACGAACATCTTCACCGCAACTATATATCACAAACAGGCGAGTCATACTCCTTATGGGGTTTGCAACAGAACTAAGATTTGAGGATAGGACCGAGAGGATATACTTAAAAGATAGCATGTGAGTAAGCTCTACGGAATAATAGGGATCAAGGATATACTCTTAGAAGGAGATTTAATGCGCGTATCTAGTCTTCTAAGCCGCATTTTCTTGTGCTTAATCCCATCGTGCCTTGACCGTCTTTTAACTTCACAATTTTGTAGCTCTTAATTCTTATTTCCAAAATATGAGTTAGAACTCATTTCACCGTTGCCTCTCGTTCCACTTCCACTTATTCTTTGCCTAAAATACTTGACTCAAACATAACTGCGTGTTCATGGTTTCATGCAAGCTTTCCAAAATTCGTTAGTGAATCCTGGATCTCGTGTACATACCATACGGTATTCCTCGCAGAAGAACTATCTCTTGAAAACAAATGCCAAAACTAGAGCTGTGGTAAGGGCTCTCTTCTTTCACGCGGGGTCATGTGCCTAACTGGCAATGAATCTAGCTTGGCATTACCAACTAGATAAATTCAGAAGTCTATCTCGTATTTAGGGGGTAACCCCTTCACCTCATCAAAGATGTCAGGATATTCTCGGACCACCCTCACCGATTGAAGATTGTCAAAAGACGAGTCGAGGGATTCAAGATAACAGAACATGACGGGGCCCATGGGGTTACAAGAAATCTCTAGGGTATTACCAAGGCGAGTCATAAGCCTCACTACCCTATGCTCAAAATCAAGAATGGATCCCTAACTAGACAACCAATCCATGCCCAAAATCAACACGTATCCCATAAACTCGAGAACCTAAGCATTACACATGAATTCTACACTAAAGATAGAAATTTTCAAATCCATACAAACCATAAATAAACGGGCGGAACCCCCAATTGGATTTGAAACACAAACGGGATCCTCGACTAGACTAGCACTAAGGTGCAAACTTTCAACAAGATCAGGAGAAATAAAACTATGCGATGCACCAGAGTTAAATAAGGTACGAACAGGAAATCCAGAAATGTAAACAAGACTTTCTATAGAAACATTACCTCGATCAAGAGATGGAAGAGAGAGGAGAGCCTGCAACTGCCCTCCAGAGGGTCCTGCTTGCTGAGTTTTCCCTTGCCTCTTGGGGCAATCCTTGCTGAGATGTCTAACTTCTCCACAGAGAAGGCACTCGCCCAACTTCCTCTTCTTCTTCCTACAGTCCTTAGTTATGTGTCCAGTGATCCTACAGAAGTTGCACTTCCTCTTCTCTCTTGACTTGTTGTCCTTGCTGTTGTTGTTCTTGCCTCCTTTTCCGGAATCTTCCTTCTTGCCTTGGGACTCATTTGCCTTGACCTCCTTCTTGCCACTCTTATCTTCCTCTTGAAGTAGGACCATATTCACCAAATTCTCGAAGGTCGCCCCCAGGGGTATATGAGACATGGCCAAGCCGCGCAATGACTCATTCAATCCTAGAGCAAAGTGTAGGGCCTTCTTCCGAGCTGTGTTAACCAATTCTAGACCGAATTGAGCAAGTTGATTAAACATATCCACGTATTCCCTAACTGTCATGTCCCCTTGCTTTAATGATAGGAACCTCTCCATCTGAAGGTTCTCTTTTGTCGATGATAGAAACCTCAGTCCAAACCTTCTCCTAAAGTCATCCCAAGTCTGAATTGGCCTAGTAGTGGTGGTGACCACCCACCAATATGCAGCTTCCCCTTTCAACAGCCATACCGCTAACAGAACTTTCCTACGGTCTTCTATATCAAAGATAGCAAAGAGGTCTTCAATTTCCTTCAACCAGTTTCTTGCCTTAACAAAAGTCTCCGTCCCGACAAAATTCATGCCACCCATCGCCTTAAAGTCCTTGCAAACCTTTGCGAAATCCTCTTGCGGATGCTGAGGAGGAGGAGGAACCTCAGCTACGGGAGGAGGAGAGATGTTAGCGACGGGGGAAGGAGGAGGAATGTTCGCGGGGCCGACTTCATTCGCCCTTGCCTCCATAAATCTCCGGAACCAGACGGGTACTTGTACGCCTTCCGGGATGTTAAAGCGATCGGCCATACTAAAATGAAGAAAAAGATAGATTCAGAACGAAGAAACGAAGGATAGTGCTAATGGCTTTTGGGGAATAGCCATTTAAAATAAACTAGACTTTTCTTGGAAAATACTTAATTGGTTTTGAAAAATAGTTTTTCAAAAGGTAAGTTTTAAAAACCTTTTTGCTCAAATCTTGTAAACCTTATGCTCTGATTCCAAATGTAACACCCCACCTCCGCTAGGGTAACTCTTGCAAGTACACTAGCTTTGGAGGGGCGTTAAACAAGGTAAACATGCATGCAGATATCACAAGACAGAACATATAAGTAAAAAGGGTATATAAAGCAGCGGATAAAACTACTATTTCAAAACCATAGTCAAGTTACATCAAAGTACTGTCATTATTTTCCAACTACTACAAGTCTAGAAAACATAAACTGAAAACTGGAAATAACATAAAGTAACTATCCCCAAAGTAGAATAAAGCCATAGCGAGCTCAAGTCCAAACCGTACATGAGCTATCCAGAAAAGCAGCTAAAGATCCAAGCTAGGTTCCAGTGTTCCCACCCTGTAAACCTGGGGGGGGGGGCGGAAGAAAAGAGGCGAAAGGAAAACGGGTCAGTCATAAAGACTGAGTAAGTCCTACCTACTATTAGTCTAAAAACTAATGAAGTTAACTTAACATGACAAACTGAGATGAACATGATGATGGTGATTAACTAGCATGGTAAACAAGATAACAGAACATGATCAAAGGTGACATCGCATATACAAGGTTAAGTGTTGCACCAATATAGTACTATTGTCTTAATCCATGTCAAGTAAAATCAAGAATTGATCCCATGGCCCAATAGGCCTAAGTCATGAGGTGACCTAAGTCAAGGTCCATCTACTCGTTCTAGTCGATCGACTCCCTATAAGCCTAACTCGTCAAGTGTCGGTGTCATACGGCCTAAAACCGGAATGTAGTCAAACTGTGCCAGGTCCACCCTAGGGTGTATCCGGGCCCTAGGGTGCCAACCACTGACACGAAAACAAGCACGCATAGTCCAAACCTACTGGTGCCCATGTCTGTCTTTCATCCCCGGACCATGTGCACGACCATGGTCCGCCGGAATCTACGAATGGCGCACCTACTTTCGCCGTCTTTTTGGTCACTTACAATCCAGCCCAGTAATCGTGCCCCACCCTAGCCTAGTCCCTAGGGTATCCCGATACTCTCTAGTGGGTTACTGTTGAAAAGGACCGTGTAACTAGGATTTCTAATGGGTTAAGTGTGGTTAACCCTATCCAAACATGTATCAAGTTGGTTAAGTGTACCCAAGTGGTTCATGACTTAACCCTACCAACCAATCGTGTTCAAGTGGTTAAGTATATTCAAGTAATCTATGACTTAACCCTATCAATATTATCTTGCCAAATTGGTTAAGTGAAGGTTGACTTAACCCCATTAAATTATCAAGTCAAATTGGTTAAATGTAGGTTAACTTAACCCCATTAATTTATCGAGTCAAATTGGTTAAGTGTAGGTTAACTTAACCCCATTAAATTATCGAGTCAAATTGGTTAAGTGTAGGTTAACTTAACCCCATCCACTAATCGTATTACATGGTTAAGTGTCAATAAGTAAATCAAGCCCGGTTTTACTTATCCTACCCATTCATGTTATATCGGTTAAGTAACCACGTCAAATTAACTTAACCCTATCATGTGGCATTAATTAACTTAATGCACCCCAACCTCTCACATTAGACCTTGTGGTGGTTACTAGTTAAGCCGGGCGGGTCCGGGTAGGTTTATACCACAACCTAGTCTAACCTCGGGTTTTAGGTGCGGCATGACCAACTACTCACATTGGGTCCTATTGTTTGCAACTACTAGTTAAGCTGGGAGGTTCCGGGTAGTCTTACGTTGCAAACTCAACCCAACCTGGAGTTGGTCAATTTCATGTTTTCTAAGTGTCATGACCATATTTATGTTTATCATAAAACTATGGTTTTCAAGCATAATCATATGTCATGTTTTAAAGTCATGCTTCATGTCATATTTCACGTTCATGTTTCATGTATTTAAGTTTACCCATAACGTAACCCCAACGCTCCTATGTTCGCATTAACACAAGATAGATGAAAAAAAGGGAAAACATAATGATATGACAAGGTGGGCATAAGGTGATATTTGGCCACAAGTTAAACATGGTGGCTCGTGAGACATAGGTGTTTATCTAAAACTTACATATATCATATTTGGCCTCAAAATATGCATATTTGTTACTTAGCAAATAGGTGAAAGCACAAAGATCTAAACTAGCATATAGATCCTATCATGACAAGTTAACATTAAGGTCAAGTGAGAGTCTTTATGTTGCTACATGCAACATTTCTAAACAAAGGTAAGAGCTTTCAACCCAAGAAGACAAGGTGATGATTTCACAATCATACATAGGATAGATCTAAGCCTCACATGATTGATTCAAAGCACAAAATGATATTTAAGCCCAAACTCAACTTGCAACATGTCATGTTTAAATTCATAGTTTATATCTAGTAGTAGAAGAGGGCTTACAATGCTATGAAGACTAGAATTAATATATATAAAGATTGAGACGAAGCCACTAGCAAATCCGCAAATAAAATAAGATCCAATCCAAGCTTCGAGAGAATAAGATGCTTCTTTGATTTGCTATGAAAAAGGTGGATTCTTTAAGGAAGAAAGAGGGCTCTTTTACTTGATTTGAACACTCAAACTCTCATATGAATGAAGGTAGAAACTTTAGCAAGATAGTGGAGGCCATGAGAGAACATTTTGGCATAGTTTAGTTGTAGGAATGATTAATGAGTGATTAGGTTAGGTATGGGGGTCTTTTTATAGAAGATTAGGGTGTTATTAGCCATAGAATTAACCCTAAAACACATCAGGTCCGTCAAATCCCGTCAGAAACTTCTAGAGCAAGACTCACAGGTCACAAATGGTGCACCAGAAAAAACTGGTCCGACCGGGGGGGTCGACCCCTGGGTCGACATGGGTGTCGACCCATGGGTCGACATGGGTGTCGACCCATTGGGGGGGTCGACACTGGTGTCGACCCCTGTGTCGACCCTGCCTGGGGCGGGAAAATTCCCGCCCATCCTGTTTGGCTGAAATTCGAATCTGAATTCGAATTTGAACTGTTTTCGGGCTTAGAATTTTCTGAAAACTTCATTGGGCCATAACTTGGTCATACGGACTCCGTTTTTCGAAAACTCGAACTCTATTTCGCGTATTTTTCCGAGACGAACGCAATGGAACAGCCCGTTTCCATTGATTCAGATTTTAGAATTTAATTCTGCCTTGATTTACATTATAACATGTTATTAAAAATACAGGTTGTTACAACCCTTGTCATTGCCTTTTCCAAGATTGGGCAGTTCTCCATCCCCGAGCATGTTGACATTGCGAATAGCCTTCTTGGATTTTGCGTCTTCCTCACGCAGGAATCTATCCGCTTCAAAGTAGAATTCGCTGAGATCTCGTGGCGGGTCCCGGTATAAAGAGGTTTTGAAATCCGATGTATCCAGAACACATGATACTGCCGCATCAATGCCATAGATGGTTCAGGTCTATCCACATGTGTTACTGCAGCATTGAATCTCTCCAGGAATGAGTGTAGAGTTTCTCCAGACTTCTGCTTGATTGTATTGAGGGCATGACGTTCTTGGGTCAGGAAATGTGGAACCGAAACTGTTCAATGAAACGTGTGACCAACATGTTCAAACAGTTGATCGATTCCGGGTGTAACACCCCACGTCCATTAATGTCACTCGCAAAGGGAATGCATTAACTTCCATGGAGCATTTTAAGTGAATATAGAACAGAAAATCACAACAAGACAAATATAAAGCAGTACTTGAAAATTTAAAACTTTATTTATTACAGCAGAAGGTAAATATATTTGGTTACATCATCAAAAACCATAAACCAAAGTCAAGTACATAATATCCATATTGATAAAACAAAGTACATAAACCCACTACTACAAATAGCCATAAAGAAAATGATAGGCTGAACTTTACTTCGACAATCCAAATCCAAGTGCTCCCAAAGAGATCCCAATCAAGCTCCACTAGTACTAGTCCCACCCTTAGAACCTAGGGGGGGAAGGAAGAAAGGAGGTGGAAACAAAGGGGGTCAGACATAAAGTCTGGCGAGTGCGATAACTCTAACAACATTAATATTAAAGCAATATGATAAGATATAAGCTGGAGAATAAGGTAATGACTGTGTGAACCGCATGGGTATGGCAAGGCAATCAAGAGAAACAGAGATAACTTAAATGGCGCTTCCTAATCGATATAGGATAATTACTATACTCTACCGTACTGTACCATACTGTACTGTACTAACCCTAACTCCACCCCTACTAGTCACTCTAGAAATTTGGTCCCTCTTGGCTAAATAGAACGATGATAGCTTCGTGTACTACTAGATGTACCCACTATCCTCCATGTTTGACTATATATCTCTAGTTGCTATCATAGGTACCCAGCGTATACCTATCCCCCAATAGATGTACCCCTTCAATAAGTAATAATGGTAATTCCATGTACTCCTAGCTGACGTCATAGGTGCCGCCTGCTCCTATCTCCACTAGGTGTACCCCCTTAATAATTATCAATAATAGTGGTAGCTTCGTGTACCCCTAGTTGACTACATAGGTGCCGTTTGCTCCTATCTCCACTAGGTGTACCCACTACCCTGCCCCATTCGATCGGCTCCCTAACTCGTAGATACCCGTGCTGGCCCCACAGTGGGGTGTATCACTCCCCAAATTAGAAACCCGATACCACAAATGATGCACGACTTATACCTACACGATGCAACAATGTCTTACCTACCAGCCTGGGTCCACACATGCATATGAACCCGTTGGACTTGCGTTGCCACCGCTAACCTGGTTTGGCCTCTTACAGTCAAGCCCAGTATGTGTGTCCCGTCCTTGACTTGGGTCGAGCCCACAAAGATACATATGGGTTACTGGTTGAAATAGGCCCCCATGACTTGACACAAGCTATCCACCTAAGCTTGGTCCCCTCTAGTATTTCCCACTTAACCCACTTCTTATTCATGTTTCAATTACATGTTTCAATTTTGGTTAAGGGTTTCTATTAGTAATTCCACATGCCACCCAAGGCACCCACTTAACCCCTATGTCCCACTTACATGTTTTACGTTGGTTAAGTGTTACTAATCGTATTTCCTCATGCCACCCAAGGCACCCACTAGATTCCACATGCCACCCAAGGCACCCACTTAACCCCCTCATGTCCTACTACATGTTTATCTGGTTAAGTGTTTCTTAATTCATTAAGATCGTAACCTCATAAAGACCTCTCAAATTAGACTGGCATTTGTAGCAGCTGGATTTGCCGGGCGGGTCCGGGCAGTCTTACACCACAAACGAGCCTAACCTCATGTCTTTACAACTGTTACGTATTTAATTTGTGCCTAAGACCTCTCACATTAGACTGTCATTTGTGGAAGCTGGATTTGTCGGGCGGGTCCGGGCAGTCTTACACCACAAACGAGCCTAACCTCGTATCTTAGACGATTAATTACTCCTAATTAATCATTCCCCAATTTGAATTACTTTCCCTATTCAAATTATCAATCAATTCCAAATTTAACGATGTCCATAATTGACTCAATTATGTCCATCCATTTGTGGTATGCAAAATCATACCAATTTCATCACTAATTAATTTTATTCCTTAAAATTAATTACATGCCTTTTTAGGCCATTACATGCCAAATTCACAATATGTGTATATCCAGTATTATCCCCATCATACCCCCGTCATTCGTTCGCTTAACATGATATATATATATATATATATATATTAGACTAACAAATAGTCTAATACTTAAAAAAAAGGAATAAACGTCACAAAGTCACATACACACAATAATAGATCTAATTTGCATCTAACTTGCAATTAAGAATTACAACATACTTGCATAGTCTTTGTATTATCAAGGATCCAAAAATCATAGATCTAAAAGGTGTGAACTTGCATGTATAAACATAGTTTTACACCCAACTAGCCTAGGTAATGTAACAACCCGTAAAATCTGGGCCAGTTTAAAATTTTATTTTGGCAATTATAGCGAGTTTTGATTATTTAAAATGAATTATTTTAAATAATATCGACGAGAAATTTATTTTGAATAGAATTCGAACGTATATAGTATACGCGTCGTCGTTAGAATATAAATAATTATATATAATTATTTATATAGAATTGAAAATGGCGCGGTAGTTCGATAATTCGATTTCAAACTTCAATTGAATGTACCGGGTGCAAAACAATCCGGATTTTAGTGAAACCAAAAATAATGGAATCTAATTGTGAATATCTTTCCAACGAATCCGAAAGATCAAGATTTCGTAGCGAGAATCAAAAGATATGTCTAGTTGAAAATTCTGAATAGTCGCTATGGAATTCAGGCCCTTAAAAATGGACATTTTGCAAATGACCTCGGATTTCGACGAAACCAGTTTTGTTGGGTCCGTGATGTTAAGTTATTGCTAGGTTTCAAATTTCATAATTTTTCGAATCAATATGTGAGCGTGGCAAAGGAAAACGCGTTTGACCAGTTTCAGTTGATTTTAATCGACTGGAAATTGGCCATTTTTCAAACGGTCTCAGAATTCGACGAAACTAGTTTTGTTAGGACCGTATCGTCAATACGAAGCTAGAAAATATTTTTCTGGAATTTTTCTAGTTAGTATGTGACCCCGGTAATTTGAAATGTACGTTTAAAATTCAATATAAAGTTTTAAATGTAAATTTAATGGAAACTGATTCAAACAGTCGAATCAGCTTGCGATACATATCCCATTGTGTTCGGAATGGGGGTAGAACGCTATAGACGACAGGCGGTGGGCCTCGTTTAGAGGTCGTATTTGAAAGTCAACTCTTTAGGATAAAATAAATTAAAAAAAAAAAAAAAAAAAAAAAAAAATTTCTCTCCCTTAAAACCTTTTGGCCCCCCCCCCCCCGATCATTCTTCTGTAAAGGATAAAAAAGAAAAAAAAAAAAACCCCAGACATCGTCGAACTTCCGCCGCCGCCCTCCTCTCAGCGCGCCGCCACTGGCGCGACAACCCTCCCCCAAGTCAACCTCCGGCGCCGCTTCCTCCCACTAGCCGCAACCCCCGATCGAACCCCCCTCTCCTCCGCAGTCCCCTTTCCCCCTCGAAATAGCCGACGCAACCCCTTCATCCCCCCCCCCCCCCGCGCCACCGCACTGGAAGCCGCTCCACCCCTCCTCCTCCCTCTTCGTACAATAACAGTAAGTTTTTTTCTTAATTTCGTTTTTATTTTAATTCTTTAAAGCATTTAAAAACTGATTTGTATTCATTTTAAAACTGATTTTTTATTCATTTTAAAACTGATTTTTATTCATTTTAAAAACTGATTTGTATTCATTTTAAAACTGATTTAAGGAAAATATAAAATCAAAATTTTAAAAGTAATTTGAAACTGATTTTTGAAAGGTGAAAACTTTTAATTTAAAAAGGTGAAAACTTTTAATTTAAAAAGGTGAAAACTTTTAATTTAAAAAGGTGAAGACTTTAATTTAAAATGGTGAAAACTTTTAATTTAAAAAGGTGAAGACTTTAATTTAAAATGGTGAAAACTTTATTTTTATAAAGGCGAAATCAATATTTTTGAAATGAGATTATTGTCTATATATTAGCGGAATAAAAATTCGATTTTTAAGTATTGAACTTTGAAATAAAAATTCGATTTTTAAGTATTGAACTTTGAAATAAAAATTCGATTTTTAAGTATTGAACTTTGAAATAAAAATTCGATTTTTAAGTATTGAACTTTGAAATAAAAATTCGATTTTTAAGTATTGAACTTTGAAATAAAAATTCGATTTTTATATATTGAACTTTGAAATAAAAATTCGATTTTTATATATTGAACTTTGAAATAAAAATTCGATTTTTATATATTGAACTTTGAAATAAAAATTCGATTTTTATATATTGAACTTTGAAATAAAAATTCGATTTTTATATATTGAACTTTGAAATAAAAATTCGATTTTTATATATTGAACTTTGAAGTAAAAATTCGATTTTTATATATTGAACTTTGAAATAAAAATTCGATTTTTATATATTGAACTTTGAAATAAAAATTCGATTTTTATATATTGAACTTTGAAATAAAAATTCGATTTTTATATATTGAACTTTGAAATAAAAATTCGTTTTTATATATATAGTGGCCTTGGGCAACGAAGGTGACAAAAAGGCGAAACGACGAAGACTTCTGCAAAAGAAGAGTCGAGATGGTTGGATAGCTAAAAGTGAGAATTTCTCACCTTTCTATTTTATTTCTAGTTATATATATATACTAGGATGCAGACGGTGCTTAGTAGCACCCGACACAATCGTCCACAGACCATGGACTTGTTTGTTTGACTGTTTGGTGATTGATTGCGATATTGGTTTGAATGTGATTTGGGTTTGTCGTGAATGGTGTCTTCACTAACACTGTTCTTGAACCCAGTTGAGAAATGATTAAATCTTTTTATTTAGATTTAATGAAGTGTACCAATTAAATAATATTTAATTGGAATTGAATGAATATTGATTTTTGGGTTTATCGTGAACAGTGTTTTAAATAACACTTGTTCTTTAACCCGATAATTAATGAATGTGATTTGGGTTTGTCGTGAATGGTGTCTTCACTAACACTGTTCTTGAACCCAGTTGAGAAAAGATTAAATCTTTTGATTTAGATTTGATGAAGTGTACCAATTAAATAATATTTAATTGGAATTGAATGAATATTGATTTTTGGGTTTATCGTGAACAGTGTTTTAAATAACACTTGTTCTTTAACCCGATAATTAATGGGATGTGACTTTGGGTTTATCGTGAACCGTGTTTTAAATGACACTGATTCTTTAACCCAGTCACAGATTAAAACTAAGTGGAGTTTTAATGAATCTTTAATTAGATTGAAAAGAATCGAGAATGGAGTATCACCAGTTTTGCTCCAGGCGATAGTTAAATCTTTAATTAGATTTGAATGTGAAATTTAGAAACTAACTGTCGGTTAGCCAAGCAGAATGGTTTTCTGGATATTGATCTGATGTTGGTTTCGGCCTTCGGGGTTAATATTTGGGAAATTATTCTCTTGATTAATTTACGGTTAGTGACTAATGAATTGGAATGAGGCGTATGTTGTGTTTGTGTAACACTTTTATAATATATACGCGAGTTATTCGGAAAGACCGGGTTTATCCCATTCTGAATAACTGATACGACGATAAGTCGAAGATGAAGACGATGGTCGAAGACCGGAGGTCTTCACGTCGTTTTGGGTAATTACTGATGATCTTGATTGGGCTGTACACCCAAGAAGATGGAAACAGTTAGTGATCGTCCAGACGTACTTGGAGATCGATGGATATGCGGGGTACTAGGTGCCTCCGGTTTCGTTCAGACCCAGGACGGACTTGTAAATGGACTGTGTGTCTGACATCGGATTTCATTCTGTGTGACTGATATCGGTTGCATAGGATGGTTTGCCTGTGTGGCATGCTAAGATGCAAATGATCAAGGCTTCTGTTGAAAAGCAAAGTCTTGTGGTGATGATCAAAGCACGGCCTTTGTGGCGTAGCTTTGTGTAACGTTTACCTCGCGTGTTTCACACCAGGTATGAACCAAAAACGGGAGACGGACCTCAGGGAGGACTTGCGTTTCTTTCTAGCTAAAAGTGGCGTCAGTGGTTTTACACGCCCTGACGAGTTTGACTTATGTGGTTGTTGCTGTTGCGAGGCGCCTCGGATTGATCGGTCGTTCTCGAACCGATGGAGTCATTCGTTGGCTCGTTTGCGCCCCAAAGGGCGGGGAGACGTATTGTTCAGGCATAATAATCCACATCGGTGGACCGGCCCTGACGATCCAGGGGGCAGTTGCGGCTGTTCCTGAGACATGGTAGGCTAGATTGTCTCGAATCGGTAGAGGACGATCCCTGGCCTCGGTTCATAGACGGAAATCCAATTTCCAAATACGTGACTTTGCGGTTTTATTTGTAAACCTATATATGGCGACATGATATATGGTACCCATGCCGCCTATGATTGATACTTATGATTTGAAGTTGTTTTATACAATATGCACTTATTATAGTATCAAATGATTTGTTTTAAACGTATCAAGCATTCTTTGGCTGTTATAAGGGAAAACCCTATCCCCCGGCTTGCGTTGCATTGTGTGATAGGACCTGGGTCTTATAACAGCTTCATTTTTCTTTATTTAGCATTGCGCTGTTTGTTTTATGCACTGGTATTCTTGGGAGGAAACCCGTTCCGTGTTATACGGCGTGGTCCCTTGATTTACCTAATGATTTAGAATAAAGATTAATAACTGTTTTAGTTCTCACACCAGTCACATGACTGACCTGGAGTTTATTGTTTTAACCTAAACTCTGGGTGCCCCTATTTTTGACACGGGCAGCTAGTAGTTTTGGTTTTGCAGATTTATATTCACAGGATCCTGGTTTACAGCTGGAACGATATCCGGAAAGCTTTGTATCCGTATATCTCTTCTAGTTGTGTATTGTATTATTTTTCCGCTGCTATGTAACTTATTGTTAATCTCTGATATTTCTGTGTAATATTTATTCATTTATACTCTGTATATTCTTGTAATCTGATGCATTGTTGTAATATACGATGAGATGTTCTTATGTATGCGTTATGTTGTGGCTTGTTCTCGAACTATCCGACGCTTTCCCTTACGGGGAAGTTGCGGGTCTTTACACGTGGTATCAGAGCTTTGGTTTACAAAGCTCAGAGAACAAGACACATTAGAACCATACGAAAGAATTCATCAGATGTTGGATTGGTAATATCCAATGGGGATGACTCGTTAGAGATAGGATCAGTAGTATCCTAGAACGAGTGTGAAGAGTATATTTTTCAAATGAAAACAAATTTTGTTTTGAAAATTTAAATCAATTATTCGTATCTGATTATCTATTTATATTGAATTTGGACAGTCCAGTATATATATAGTCTTTGCGTATGCGTCTGATCCACGTGTATTTGAAGTTTTAATATACTGGATAGATATAGAGCCACACTCTAGTCGCCCGGAGACGATTCTGATGATAGTCTAGACATCATCAGAATTGGTATTCGAGTTTCGAAGGTGTGATTTTCTATATATTTCCATTAGACTGGTGTGAGAACCAAAACTTATATAGCTAGATTTATTTGTTGTGATTTGGCATCAAAAATCTGATTTTTGACTATGTATCAAAGTTATGAATTTGAAACTCTAATTCACTAATTGATTGATGTTTGGGTTGTTTGTTTAATTTTTTGATAATTTTGAACCGTTTAGCCTAATTATATCAAATATTGAACGATATTGAAAATTGGTCGCATCTGCTTGCATATACATATATATCTTTGAACAGGTCATAGCAAGGAGGCTAGAGCAGAGAATAAAATTTGTTTGCCCGACAAATAGGTACATGTTTACTACATAATTTCCTGTTTTGTTTGGGTGATGATGATTTTGTGAGCCTATTGGCTAGCCGCTTGGCTTTTTCTTTTTCTTTTTGAGATCTGAAGGACCGGGGAAGCTATTTGAAATTCCCCGATGCTCCCGGTGCAGGGGAGGTTATGGCGAAATTTTTCAAAAATTTAGGGTGTTAGCCAAATTTTTGAAATTTTGAAAATTCTCAGAAACTAAAGAGTTAGAGAATGGAGGCCGAATCGAGCGTAGAGCTGATTAATCAATCCACTTTCGACTTTGTTCCTTTTCGGGGACGAAAAGTTTTAAGTGGGGGAGATTGTAACAACCCGTAAAATCTGGGCCAGTTTAAAATTTTATTTTGGCAATTATAGCGAGTTTTGATTATTTAAAATGAATTATTTTAAATAATATCGACGAGAAATTTATTTTGAATAGAATTCGAACGTATATAGTATACGCGTCGTCGTTAGAATATAAATAATTATATATAATTATTTATATAGAATTGAAAATGGCGCGGTAGTTCGATAATTCGATTTCAAACTTCAATTGAATGTACCGGGTGCAAAACAATCCGGATTTTAGTGAAACCAAAAATAATGGAATCTAATTGTGAATATCTTTCCAACGAATCCGAAAGATCAAGATTTCGTAGCGAGAATCAAAAGATATGTCTAGTTGAAAATTCTGAATAGTCGCTATGGAATTCAGGCCCTTAAAAATGGACATTTTGCAAATGACCTCGGATTTCGACGAAACCAGTTTTGTTGGGTCCGTGATGTTAAGTTATTGCTAGGTTTCAAATTTCATAATTTTTCGAATCAATATGTGAGCGTGGCAAAGGAAAACGCGTTTGACCAGTTTCAGTTGATTTTAATCGACTGGAAATTGGCCATTTTTCAAACGGTCTCAGAATTCGACGAAACTAGTTTTGTTAGGACCGTATCGTCAATACGAAGCTAGAAAATATTTTTCTGGAATTTTTCTAGTTAGTATGTGACCCCGGTAATTTGAAATGTACGTTTAAAATTCAATATAAAGTTTTAAATGTAAATTTAATGGAAACTGATTCAAACAGTCGAATCAGCTTGCGATACATATCCCATTGTGTTCGGAATGGGGGTAGAACGCTATAGACGACAGGCGGTGGGCCTCGTTTAGAGGTCGTATTTGAAAGTCAACTCTTTAGGATAAAATAAATTAAAAAAAAAAAAAAAAAAAAAAAAAAATTTCTCTCCCTTAAAACCTTTTGGCCCCCCCCCCCCGATCATTCTTCTGTAAAGGATAAAAAAGAAAAAAAAAAAAACCCCAGACATCGTCGAACTTCCGCCGCCGCCCTCCTCTCAGCGCGCCGCCACTGGCGCGACAACCCTCCCCCAAGTCAACCTCCGGCGCCGCTTCCTCCCACTAGCCGCAACCCCCGATCGAACCCCCCTCTCCTCCGCAGTCCCCTTTCCCCCTCGAAATAGCCGACGCAACCCCTTCATCCCCCCCCCCCCCCGCGCCACCGCACTGGAAGCCGCTCCACCCCTCCTCCTCCCTCTTCGTACAATAACAGTAAGTTTTTTTCTTAATTTCGTTTTTATTTTAATTCTTTAAAGCATTTAAAAACTGATTTGTATTCATTTTAAAACTGATTTTTTATTCATTTTAAAACTGATTTTTATTCATTTTAAAAACTGATTTGTATTCATTTTAAAACTGATTTAAGGAAAATATAAAATCAAAATTTTAAAAGTAATTTGAAACTGATTTTTGAAAGGTGAAAACTTTTAATTTAAAAAGGTGAAAACTTTTAATTTAAAAAGGTGAAAACTTTTAATTTAAAAAGGTGAAGACTTTAATTTAAAATGGTGAAAACTTTTAATTTAAAAAGGTGAAGACTTTAATTTAAAATGGTGAAAACTTTATTTTTATAAAGGCGAAATCAATATTTTTGAAATGAGATTATTGTCTATATATTAGCGGAATAAAAATTCGATTTTTAAGTATTGAACTTTGAAATAAAAATTCGATTTTTAAGTATTGAACTTTGAAATAAAAATTCGATTTTTAAGTATTGAACTTTGAAATAAAAATTCGATTTTTAAGTATTGAACTTTGAAATAAAAATTCGATTTTTAAGTATTGAACTTTGAAATAAAAATTCGATTTTTATATATTGAACTTTGAAATAAAAATTCGATTTTTATATATTGAACTTTGAAATAAAAATTCGATTTTTATATATTGAACTTTGAAATAAAAATTCGATTTTTATATATTGAACTTTGAAATAAAAATTCGATTTTTATATATTGAACTTTGAAATAAAAATTCGATTTTTATATATTGAACTTTGAAGTAAAAATTCGATTTTTATATATTGAACTTTGAAATAAAAATTCGATTTTTATATATTGAACTTTGAAATAAAAATTCGATTTTTATATATTGAACTTTGAAATAAAAATTCGATTTTTATATATTGAACTTTGAAATAAAAATTCGTTTTTATATATATAGTGGCCTTGGGCAACGAAGGTGACAAAAAGGCGAAACGACGAAGACTTCTGCAAAAGAAGAGTCGAGATGGTTGGATAGCTAAAAGTGAGAATTTCTCACCTTTCTATTTTATTTCTAGTTATATATATATACTAGGATGCAGACGGTGCTTAGTAGCACCCGACACAATCGTCCACAGACCATGGACTTGTTTGTTTGACTGTTTGGTGATTGATTGCGATATTGGTTTGAATGTGATTTGGGTTTGTCGTGAATGGTGTCTTCACTAACACTGTTCTTGAACCCAGTTGAGAAATGATTAAATCTTTTTATTTAGATTTAATGAAGTGTACCAATTAAATAATATTTAATTGGAATTGAATGAATATTGATTTTTGGGTTTATCGTGAACAGTGTTTTAAATAACACTTGTTCTTTAACCCGATAATTAATGAATGTGATTTGGGTTTGTCGTGAATGGTGTCTTCACTAACACTGTTCTTGAACCCAGTTGAGAAAAGATTAAATCTTTTGATTTAGATTTGATGAAGTGTACCAATTAAATAATATTTAATTGGAATTGAATGAATATTGATTTTTGGGTTTATCGTGAACAGTGTTTTAAATAACACTTGTTCTTTAACCCGATAATTAATGGGATGTGACTTTGGGTTTATCGTGAACCGTGTTTTAAATGACACTGATTCTTTAACCCAGTCACAGATTAAAACTAAGTGGAGTTTTAATGAATCTTTAATTAGATTGAAAAGAATCGAGAATGGAGTATCACCAGTTTTGCTCCAGGCGATAGTTAAATCTTTAATTAGATTTGAATGTGAAATTTAGAAACTAACTGTCGGTTAGCCAAGCAGAATGGTTTTCTGGATATTGATCTGATGTTGGTTTCGGCCTTCGGGGTTAATATTTGGGAAATTATTCTCTTGATTAATTTACGGTTAGTGACTAATGAATTGGAATGAGGCGTATGTTGTGTTTGTGTAACACTTTTATAATATATACGCGAGTTATTCGGAAAGACCGGGTTTATCCCATTCTGAATAACTGATACGACGATAAGTCGAAGATGAAGACGATGGTCGAAGACCGGAGGTCTTCACGTCGTTTTGGGTAATTACTGATGATCTTGATTGGGCTGTACACCCAAGAAGATGGAAACAGTTAGTGATCGTCCAGACGTACTTGGAGATCGATGGATATGCGGGGTACTAGGTGCCTCCGGTTTCGTTCAGACCCAGGACGGACTTGTAAATGGACTGTGTGTCTGACATCGGATTTCATTCTGTGTGACTGATATCGGTTGCATAGGATGGTTTGCCTGTGTGGCATGCTAAGATGCAAATGATCAAGGCTTCTGTTGAAAAGCAAAGTCTTGTGGTGATGATCAAAGCACGGCCTTTGTGGCGTAGCTTTGTGTAACGTTTACCTCGCGTGTTTCACACCAGGTATGAACCAAAAACGGGAGACGGACCTCAGGGAGGACTTGCGTTTCTTTCTAGCTAAAAGTGGCGTCAGTGGTTTTACACGCCCTGACGAGTTTGACTTATGTGGTTGTTGCTGTTGCGAGGCGCCTCGGATTGATCGGTCGTTCTCGAACCGATGGAGTCATTCGTTGGCTCGTTTGCGCCCCAAAGGGCGGGGAGACGTATTGTTCAGGCATAATAATCCACATCGGTGGACCGGCCCTGACGATCCAGGGGGCAGTTGCGGCTGTTCCTGAGACATGGTAGGCTAGATTGTCTCGAATCGGTAGAGGACGATCCCTGGCCTCGGTTCATAGACGGAAATCCAATTTCCAAATACGTGACTTTGCGGTTTTATTTGTAAACCTATATATGGCGACATGATATATGGTACCCATGCCGCCTATGATTGATACTTATGATTTGAAGTTGTTTTATACAATATGCACTTATTATAGTATCAAATGATTTGTTTTAAACGTATCAAGCATTCTTTGGCTGTTATAAGGGAAAACCCTATCCCCCGGCTTGCGTTGCATTGTGTGATAGGACCTGGGTCTTATAACAGCTTCATTTTTCTTTATTTAGCATTGCGCTGTTTGTTTTATGCACTGGTATTCTTGGGAGGAAACCCGTTCCGTGTTATACGGCGTGGTCCCTTGATTTACCTAATGATTTAGAATAAAGATTAATAACTGTTTTAGTTCTCACACCAGTCACATGACTGACCTGGAGTTTATTGTTTTAACCTAAACTCTGGGTGCCCCTATTTTTGACACGGGCAGCTAGTAGTTTTGGTTTTGCAGATTTATATTCACAGGATCCTGGTTTACAGCTGGAACGATATCCGGAAAGCTTTGTATCCGTATATCTCTTCTAGTTGTGTATTGTATTATTTTTCCGCTGCTATGTAACTTATTGTTAATCTCTGATATTTCTGTGTAATATTTATTCATTTATACTCTGTATATTCTTGTAATCTGATGCATTGTTGTAATATACGATGAGATGTTCTTATGTATGCGTTATGTTGTGGCTTGTTCTCGAACTATCCGACGCTTTCCCTTACGGGGAAGTTGCGGGTCTTTACAGGTAATTATCACAAACTTACATAAACTATGTATGTTGTCAACCTAAACATAAAGGTGTCATCTTGCATAACCATGGATCCAATAAAAGGTGTTAACCTGAGTAAACTATGGATCCACATAAAGGTGTAACTTGCATAACTACGCATGTCATTGTTTCAACATAAAAATGTCAACTTGAATATGGATCTAAACTTTAAAGGTGTGAACTTGTATATATGTGAATCCAATTATCACTTAAACTTGCATATGAACATAATACTTATACGAACTACATATGTTCCACATCCATATTCGCATAAAAACTGATGTTATAAACCTAGGTGATTGGATTATAAAAAGGGATTCATTGACACAAGTTAACATCATGAATTACTAGCATATATTTTAGATCCAAACTTACATAACATCATATAACTCGCATACAACTTGCGTGATCCTATTAACTTGCATAACATCATATATACAACTTGCATAATCATATTAACTTGCATAACATCACATATGAAACTTGCATAAAATCATATATGAAACTTGCATAACATCATACATGAAACTTGCATAACATCACATATAAAACTTTCATAACATCATATATTATGAATCAAGTTAACATACATGATTAAACATATGAATTAGATTCACAACCACAACTTATAATCCAACGTATATCACATCATAATTGATTTAGCAATTATTTTGTTAAAGTGATCGAACTCACAACTCAAAAGCGGTCTTGAGTTCTGAATTCTGATTTCTGGAGTTGTATTAGCTCTCCTTTGAAGAAGATTCGTTGTTAGGGTTGAATAGAACTGATTTGATTTGCTGTTCTTCCTCTTTAATTTGTGGCGGCTACTCTAGGGTTCGAGACGACATCATGACGACCATAGTTCCAGTTTTAATTCTGATTTAGGGTTTGAGTCTATGTTTTTTTTATAGAGTTTTGAATTAATTTAAGCCGTCGGATGATCTTAGGGTTAATCGAAACCACTCAGTCAAGATAGGTTGACAAGTCATCCCTAATGACTCGGCAAAGAGTCAGAAAGGACTCAACAATGAGTCAGAACATGGGTCAGACTGAACCAGAAGGATGTGCAGGTTTTCCCTCGGCCTGGGCACACTTGGGAAGTGCGCCAATGTAAATTTGTAGTGGCGCACTTCCCAAGTGCGCCAGTGCAATTTTTTTTTCTTTTTTTTGCCACCAATCTTCGTTCGTCCATGACTCCTTCATCCGGTACCCGTTTCCCGCAAACTCGGACTCTATTTCAACCAGAATTCCGAGACGAACACAATGGCGCAACCCCATTCCCATAATTATCACGTTTGAGATTAATTATTCTTTAATTTAGTTAATTCGATTATTCAAAAACCCAGGGTGTTACATTCTCCCCTCCTTAAAGGATTTTGCCCTCGAAATCTCCAAGTTAAGGAGAATGCATATCCTACCATCCAAACAACCATCTACTTAACCATCAAACACGGGCATCCATTGTCCTTATAAAATTTCTAATGCTGTATGAACACATGCAAGAAGTGTGTGTATATGTTCCTTATCTAATGAAAAATCAGGCGGTCAACTAATTCAGTTGACCTCCTTAATGCAAACCATGATAGTGCCATGCGTCCATTATGTATGCGAAAGAACCCTATCAATATATATTATTTCTACATGTGTGCACAAACATTCACCAAAATGCAACATCCATATGATGGTACAACCATTATACATCCATTACTTAAATATGTACACACATTTATATGCAATATGAAGTGACTGAGCCGATCTAGTGCCTAAAGTGTGTGTATATGCATCCACAAGCAACCACTAGCAAACACTTGCATCCACGTGCATCCATCATACTTAACATGTCTCAAACACATGTTTCAACCATAGGACTATCCTATCTAAAGGTCAAAGATACTAGCGAGAGGACATACTAAAGATAAGATAAGTACAAGGTAAGCGATAAAGGAGAAATTTAAAAGACATACCCTCGAAAAGAAAAGGGTATAATGAACGCATCTTCTCTTCTGTCTCCCAAGTAGCGTTGCTCTCATCATCTCCCCATTGCACTTTGACTAGCTTAACCTCTCAATTCCTCAACTTCCTAATCTCCGACCCAAGAATGCGCGTAGGAATTCGTCGAATCGTCGCATCACGCTCGATCTCCACCTCCCTAAGCAAGCTTGGCTCTACCACTTCCGCGATCTCGTGCAAGCAATTCCTCAAATGTGATACATGGAATACGTCATGTACACCACTAAGTCTCTCGGGCAACTCCACTCTATACGCCATCTGCCCAATCCTTTCCTTAATAGGAAACGGTCCTACGAATTGTTGGTGCTAACTTTCCAACGGACCCAAAGCGAACAACGTTCCGTAATGGAGATACCTTGACAAAGACCATGTCCCTAATATCAAACTCAAGATCTGTCCTCCTCTTGTCCGCATAAGATTTCTACCTATCTTGCGCCGTCTTCATCCTCCTTCGAATCAAATCGATCTTTTCCGAAGTCTATCTAATCATATCGGGCCCAAGTAGACTCCCACCAACATGTAGGCAAACGAAACGACTGTCCATAAAGAGCTTCGAACGGTGCCATGCCAATGCTAGACTGAAAGCTATTATTATATGCGAATTCTACCAACGGAAGGTGTTCCTCCCATGTACCTCCGAAGTCTACATAACCTCAATAGGTCCTCTAGAATACGTTTCACCCTCTCGGTCTGGTCGTCCGTATGCGGATGATATGCGGTGCTCAAACATAACTGAGTCCCTACCGCCTCTTACAAGCTCTTCCAAAATTCGCTAGTGAAAATAGGATCGCGGTCGCTCACTATGCTAGAAGGAACACCGTGAAAAACGAACTATTTCTCGAATGTATACGGAGGCCAACCATGGAGCAGTCCTCTTACTCTTCACGGGAATGAAATGGGCGCTCTTAGTAAGTCTGTCTACCACGACCCAAATCCCCGTATTACCCTTCCTCGATCTTGGTAATCCGTCAACAAAGTCCATCGAAACACTTTCCCACTTCCATTGTGGGACCTCCAATGGGTGAAGCAATCTACCAGGCTTCTTTTGCTCTGCTTTTACTTGTTGGCTCACCAAGCATCTAGCGACATACTCGGCCACATCCCTCTTCATGCCGGCCCAAAAGTAAACTCATCTCATGTCCACGTACATCTTGTCCCCGCCGGGATGAATGGTCATCTTCGAACGATGTGCATCATCAAGAATGGTCTTCCTCAAATTCTCGTCCCGTGGTACACAAAGTCTACCGTCCCTACGCAACCAACCCTTATCATCTAGTGTGTACCTACGAGATGGCTCGATGATTGCGCTCTTTTGAGCTTCTCTACTAACTCAACCAACTGTGGGTCATCTCGCTGTGCCTCACCAATCCGTCCCAAAAGCGTAGGTCTGACCTCTAAGGATGCTAGCAAACCAGGTACGAAGTCAATGGAAGGTGTAGAGTCAAACGTAGAGATGAACTCTAAACTTCGCCGCTCAACAAACAACAGACTCAAGGATAACCTTTTTCTACTTAAGGCATCTGCCACCACGTTACCCTTGCCAGGGGTATATGCTATCTCGAAATTGTAGGACGCTAAGAACTCCATCCACCATAACATATCACCCTTCCCTAGAGACCACATGCCCTAAAATCCTCACTTCTTCATCCAAAAATGGTATTTTGGAGTACTTAGCTTTAAGCTGGTGTGCTTGTAGGGTCCCTAAGCTTTCCCTAAGATGTAGGGCATGCTCTTCTCTGCTTCTAGAGAAAACTAGGATATTATCCCATGCAAAATCGTCACAACTATCCATCTATCACCCAGACCATCCTAGTCGAACTCGACATCCCCCCAAGTGCAGCCCCAAAGGCCTAAACCAATATCAGACAAACACCCAAGGGATACCTCCTTCGAATTTAGATGACCTACGTGAGATGATACTAGTAAGACGGCCAACCAATTGAGCACTTTACCGACTCTGGCTATCCTTGCCAGTCTTGCTCCAAAACCACAGCTGATCACATAACTGGCTTTGCTTAATCTATTAAGCACATACGAAAACTTATTTCGCGCTTCTGGGTAAACCCCACACTTATCAACGACGTCTCCATACTCACGGACCATACAAACAGACTCCCAATCATCGTTGGATGCGTCAGAAGATTCTAGGCAGCTAAGCATCACTGAACCTCTAGGGTCACAAGGAATATGAGGGTCTTTCCATAACGAATCAATAGTCTAACTACCCTCCTTTCACAATCTAGGATGGCACCCCGCCTGGCTAGCCAATCCACCACTAGAATCAAACTATAGCCAGTGAAACCAAGGACGAAGGCGTTGCATTCAAATCAAACGCCCAAGATAGACACTCTCAAATCCCGACAAACCATTGAAGGATGAGACGAACCACCAACATGATTTGAGAGTAGGATGGGATCCTTAACTAGACTAGTATTTAGGTGTAGTGTTTCAACTAACGAAGAAGATACTAACGAGTATGAAGCGCTAGAATCAAACAAAGTTCAAACAGGATGATAAAGAAAACCAAATTTCAACCTAGACGGTCCTACCCCCATCAGGTATACCAGCCGTGAGGGAATACAACTATACTCCAGAAGATCCTGTACTTTGTCCTTGCCTCTTTGGACAATCCTAAGGTGTCTTATTTCTCCAAAACAACTAGCCTTCTTCTTCACATTCTCCATTCGTGACCTCCTACCAAGATGAGGTTTCGTCCTTTGTTAACCAAACAGCTATTTGAACCTTCCTCCCATCGTCTATCTTAAAGGTACCAACAAGCCCTCCACTTCCCTGGACTAACTTCTAGCCCGACAAACGTCTAAGTCCCTTGAAGTGGTTCTCCATCCTTCGTACGGAAGTCCTTATTTATCTTAGAAAAAGCATCTATACGCGGAGGGGGAAAAACTCAAAAAGAGAAAGAGGAAGAGATTCAAAACGGAGAATCGAAGGAAGGATATATGGCTCTTGGTGATTATGTTCTTAAAATAAACCTTTCTTTCAAAAATACTCTTCTACAAACATATTTTTGAAAGTATTCTTTATAAAAATGCTTTTGAAAAATAGTTTTTCAAAATATCTTATCTGTTCTGGTAACCTTCAGCTCTGATACCACGTGTAACAGCCCACGTCCATTAATGTCACTCGCAAAGGGAATGCATTAACTTCCATGGAGCATTTTAAGTGAATATAGAACAGAAAATCACAACAAGACAGATATAAAGCAGTACTTGAAAATTTAAAACTTTATTTCTTACATAAGAAGGTAAATATATTTGGTTACATCATCAAAAACTATAAACCAAAGTCAAGTACATAATATCCATCTTGATAAAACAAAGTACATAATCCCACTAATACAAATAGCCATAAAGAAAATGATAGGCTGAACTTTACTTTGGCAATCCAAATCCAAGTGCTCCCAAAGAGATCCCAATCAAGCTCCACTAGTACTAGTCCCACCCTTAGAACCTGGGGGGGGGGGAGGAAGAAAGGAGGTGGAAACAAAGGGGGTCAGACATAAAGTCTGGCGAGTGCGATAACTCTAACAACATTAATATTAAAGCAATATGATAAGATATAAGCTGGAGAATAAGGTAATGACTGTGTGAACCGCATGGGTATGGCAAGGCAATCAAGTGAAACAGAGATAACGTAAATGGCGCTTCCTAATCGATATAGGATAATTACTATACTCTACCGTACTGTACCATACTGTACTGTACTAACCCTAACTCCACCCCTACTAGTCACTCTAGAAATTTGGTCCCTCTTGGCTAAATAGAACGATGATAACTTCGTGTACTACTAGATGTACCCACTATCCTCCATGTTTGACTATATATCTCTAGTTGCTATCATAGGTACCCAGCGTATACCTATCCCCCACTAGATGTACCCCTTCAATAAGTAATAATGGTAATTCCATGTACTCCTAGCTGACGTCATAGTTGTCGCCTGCTCCTATCTCCACTAGGTGTACCCCCTTAATAATTATCAATAATAGTGGTAGCTTCGTGTACCCCTAGCTGACTACATAGGTGTCGTCTGCTCCTATCTCCACTAGGTGTACCCACTACCCTGCCCCATTCGATCGGCTCCCTAACTCGTAGATACCCGTGCTGGCCCCACAGTGGGGTGTATCACTCCCCAAATTGGAAACCCGATACCACCAATGATGCACGGCTTATACCTACACGATGCAACAACGTCTTACCTACCAGCCTGGGTCCACACATGCATATGAACCCGTTGGACTTGCGTTGCCACCGCTAACCTGGTTTGGCCTCTTACAGTCAAGCCCAGTATGTGTGTCCCGTCCTCGACTTGGGTCGAGCCCACAAAGATACATATGGGTTACTAGTTGAAATAGGCCCCCATGACTTGACACAAGCTATCCACCTAAGCTTGGTCCCCTCTAGTATTTCCCACTTAACCCACTTCTTATTCATTTTTCAATTACATGTTTCAATTTTGGTTAAGGGTTTCTATTAGTAATTCCACATGCCACCCAAGGCACCCACTTAACCCCTATGTCCCACTTACATGTTTTACCTTGGTTAAGTGTTACTAATCGTATTTCCTCATGCCACCCAAGGCACCCACTAAATTCCATATGCCACCCAAGGCACCCACTTAACCCCCTCATGTCCCACTACATGATTATCTGGTTAAGTGTTTCTTAATTCATTAAGACCGTAACCTCATAAAGACCTCTCACATTAGACTGGCATTTGAGGCAGCTGGATTTGCCAGGCGGGTCCGGGCAGTCTTACACCACAAACAAGCCTAACCTCGTGTCTTTACAACTGTTACGTATTTAATTTGTGCCTAAGATCTCTCACATTAGACTGACATTTGTGGCAGCTGGATTTGTCGGGCGGGTCCGGGCATTCTTACACCACAAACGAGCCTAACCTCGTGTCTTAGACGATTAATTACTCCTAATTAATCATTCCCCAATTTGAATTACTTTCCCTATTCAAATTATCAATCAATTCCAAATTTAACGATGTCCATAATTGACTCAATTATGTCCATCCATTTATGGTATGCAAAATCATACCAATTTCATCACTAATTAATTTTACTCCTTAAAATTAATTACATGCCTTTTTAGGCCATTACATGCCAAATTCACAATATGTGTATATCCAGTATTATCCCCATCGTACCCCCGTCATTCGTTCACTTAACATGATATATACATATTAGACTAGAAAATAGTCTAATACTTAAAAAAAAGGAATAAACGTCACAAAGTCACATACACACAATAATAGATCTAATTTGCATCTAACTTGCAATTAAGAATTACAACATACTTGCATAGTCTTTGTATTATCAAGGATCCAAAAATCATAGATCTAAAAGGTGTGAACTTGCATGTATAAACATAGTTTTACACCCAACTAGCCTAGGTAATTATCACAAACTTATATAAACTATGTATGTCGTCAACCTAAACATAAAGGTGTCATCTTGCATAACTATGGATCCAATAAAAGGTGTTAACCTGAGTAAACTATGGATCCACATAAAGTTGTAACTTGCATAACTACGCATGTCATTGTTTCAACATAAAAATGTCAACTTGAATATGGATCTAAACTTTAAAGGTGTGAACTTGTATATATGTGAATCCAATTATCACTTAAACTTGCATATGAACATAATACTTATACGAACTAGCATATGTTCCACATCCATATTCGCATAAAAATTGATGTTATAAACCTACGTGAGTGGATTATAAAAAGGGATTCATTGACACAAGTTAACATCATGAATTACTAGCATATATTTTAGATCCAAACTTACATAACATTATATAACTCGCATAAAACTTGCGTGATCCTATTAACTTGCATAACATCATATGTACAACTTGCATAATCATATTAACTTGCATAACATCATATATGAAACTTGCATAATCATATTAACTTGCATAACATCATATATGAAACTTGCATAACATCATACATGAAACTTGCATAACATCACATATAAAACTTTCATAACATCATATAATATGAATCAAGTTAACATACATGATTAAACATATGAATTAGATTCACAACCACAACTTATAATCCAACGTATTTCACATCATAATTGATTTAGCAATTATTTTGTTAAAGTGATCGAACTCACAACTCAAAAGCGGTCTTGAGTGCTGAATTCTGATTTCTGGAGTTGTATTAGCTCTCCTTTGAAGAAGATTCGTTGTTAGGGTTGAATAGAACTGATTTGATTTGCTGTTCTTCCTCTTTAATTTGTGGCGGCTACTCTAGGGTTCGAGACGACAGCATGACGGCCATAGTTTTATTTTAATTCTGATTTAGGGTTTGAGTCTATGGGTCTTTTTATAGAGTTTTGAATCAATTTAAGCCGTCAGATGATCTTAGGGTTAATCGAAACCACTCCGTCAAGATAGGGTGACAAGTCATCCCTAATGACTAAGCAAAGAGTCAGAAAGGACCCAACAATGAGTCAGAACATCGGTCAGACTGAACCAGAAGGCTGTGCAGGTTTTCCCTCGGCCTGGGCGCACTTGGGAAGTGCGCCAATGTAAATTTGTACTGGCGTACTTCCCAAGTGCACCGGTGCAATTTATTTTTTATTTTTTATTTTTTAGCCACCAATCTTCGTTCGTCCATGACTCCTTCATCCGGTACCCGTTTCCCGCAAACTCGGACTCTATTTCAACCAGAATTCTGAGACGAACACAATAGCGCAACCCCATTCCCATAATTCTCACGTATGAGATTAATTATTCTTTAATTTAGTTAATTCGATTATTCAAAAATCCGGGGTGTTACACCGGGGCTAGCTGCCGAATCCACATAGCAGATATATCGGTCAGAAAAAGGGGAAAACATTTAGCCATGATGTTTTCCGATGTCGATTGAACTTCCATATGCCATTTGTATCGCATCAGGTGCACGGTAGGATCTGTCCTGCCGTTGTAGGGCTCCAGTTGAGGAAGTTTGAAATCCGGGGGATTGAGGGAATTCCTGATTTCCTAAGTGAATGGATTGTGATTAACGTCATCCATGTCATTCTGACAAGTACGGCCTCTCGAGAGACATTCAATCAGATCCGCTACCCGGTTTCCTTCAAAAAGATGTCGAAGATTGCCTAAATCAGAGCTGGTGCCCCCACCGTTGTAAGAAAGAGAATGAGGAAGCTATTGGTGAGCTGTTGGAAGCGGGTTGCGGTCCGCGGCTCAAGGAGTTGGGTTCGTGAGCCAGGGTTGTGGAGGTCGGCTCATAATCCATGGGAGTCGTGGCTCGCGGTTCGAGGGAAGTAACCCGACCCGGTCGTGGGTCCCCATCACGAGCTGGTTACTATTGAGGAGCAGGAGCTTGTGATCCTGTGTTCGCCTGAACTGGAGCTGAAATCGGTTGAACCTGACCATTTCCAAGAGCGACGGGGTTGCCCCCGAGTCCATGTGATGCATGAGCTGCTTCTGTGGCCTCATTTCCAATACATTGATTGTTGCTCGGCCTTCCATCCATCCGGGCGAAGAATCCATCGATCATCTCCTGTTGTTTTCGGAGGAGATCATCTTGCCTTGCCATTTGAGCTCTCAGTTCAGTGAGAACTCCATCCATCTCGTCTCTAGTCAGGTATGCAGATGGATCATTATGAGAGGAAGCCTCCTGGCTTGCCTCGTTTCTAGCGCCCTCAGCATTAGCATCCTCAGCATGAGTGGAAGTTCTAATTTTCTTCCTTTTGATTTCCATTGACCCAATAACTGAATAATCCAAGCTAGAAGTCGAAGTTGCTGTGTGCCCCCCACCTAGCGCGCCAAAATGTTAGACCAAAATCTGGGCCTAACACCCAAAAGCAGTGTGAATTTCTCACAATCACAGCTCACAGATTGCAGAAAACAGTAAAATAAAAGGAGACCCACGAGGTTTTTATAATGGTTCGACTATAAATGTAGCCTACGCCCACTTTATAATCTTATTGTCATATTGATAGATTACAAGAATTAGTTACATGCAAACACAATCTGTGTGTTAATTGAGATTACAAGAAGAGAATTTAGGTTAGAAAGGTGAAAAATCCTTGCACTATGTAATGGCAGAGACTATGAAGATGTTCAAGAAAGTCCCAGCCAAAAGTCCCTTTAATTTGTCATCAAGTCTTGTATTTATAGCTGCAGGAGAGCCCCTGTGAGGAACAGTTCGTGACTGACGCATGGAACCCGATCCGGGAAGGTAGGAGCAGAAGTAGCATGGAGAATAGTCAAGATCTACGCAATGCTGCAGGTCAACGGGTCGAGTCGTGGTCTAGGGGTGCACCACAAGCCGAAGCTAGTTCACGAGAGGAAAAGAGGGCGAGCCCTAGGGGGCGAGCCGGGTTAGTCCACGAGCCGAGGTAGGTCCTACAAGCCGAGGTAGGCCCTACAAGCCAAGGGCGGTCTTAACGAGCCGGGGCTAGTCCATGAGCCAGGGGGCGAGACGAACAAAAATTTCACCAATTCCAAAATCCAAGTTCTGCGCGCGTTCGCGGAAACATGCATAACTTCCAAAGCATAAGTCCGTTTTTCCCAAATGAGATCTCTACCTGAAGCTAATTCAGAGGGCTACAAAAATTACAGAAAAAAGCTCCGTAATTGATGTTTTAGGGCCCAAAAGAGGTCGTCTGATAGGAGTTTCATGCTTGTTTATGTTGATTTTGTGATTTCGACCAAACCGCTTCATGTTTATTGACAATGTTCCCAGTGCCTGAGCGCGTTTCTATTTAGAGATTCCATGTGTGACAGCTTTGACCAAAAAGTGTGTCAACATAGTGGATCTTGCATGACCACTGTTAGCCTACTTTGTGAACTAGGCAACACAAAGTCAAGATGTCAAGCATTGAAGAACCTTCCTAATTAGAAGACTTCGGTTCGGATCGGAGAGACCATCACTACTCAGATCGGAGAAGACACTACAGCCTAGCTCGGACAGCTGCAGTTATTCGGGTTGGGTCAAAACAGCGTATCGGTTCGGATCGGATAAAGTCTTCTGTTCGGATCGGTGAACTATTGCTGAGGAAATTAGTAAGGCATAGCTATTCGGATCGGAGGGCAATATAGTCTCAATTGGATTGGAAAGCCACTTGGTTGCTACGGAGATAGATCGGAGCGGAGCGGAGCAGACTAAAGAGGAGAGAGCGTTGTTTCTAAGCCAATCCGGGTCGGATCGGATATCCCGATCCGAACCCCTTGTACGTATCCCTCCGACCCGAACCCATTTTCCAAATCATTCTCCTGCATAAGCGCCTGGATATCCGGATCGGCTATGACCAGTTCCTGCCCATAACGTCCATTATTCTGATGCGTTGTCAACGTAGAAATCAACCCGAACCCGATGCTGATGGGATGAGTGACGCGTGGCTCCGATCCGGATCGGACTCTAAGCAAATTCACACCTATAAATACCCTGTCTGGAGACAAAGAAAAGGATCTTTTTTCTGGCATTTTAAGAGTTCAACCACCTTCATAACCCGAATTCCAGCAATCCCGAAAAATCCAAATCTTCTTTCATTATTTGTTTTCTATAATTGAGTGATTATAAGTGAGTTGTGAGAGGAATCAAGTGAATATTTCATTGTACTTGCAACTAAATCAGTAAATATAGTGAGAGACAAGTGGACGTAGGCATTTCTTCGCCGAACCACTATAAATCCTGTGTGTTCATTTTTATTTTTACTTATTTCATTTGCTTTCAGTTAATTCGGGTGTTAGAACCACTTTTTGGTCTAACATTTTGGTGCTTTCACTGAGAACCTCATCTGAGTTCTTTATTTTCCGGGATTTCTTTCTACTTTTTGGACCGTTGAGTTCAAAGAAGTTAATCCTTAAGTTTCTACGCTCTTTTATATTTGTTGAAGTGATTGTCAAAGAATCATGGCCAAAGGAAAAGCCAAAGAAGTTCAATCTGGTCGAGGAAATGGAGCTGGAGAAGATCAGCAAAATGCGGTTGTAACAAGGTCTCGTGGGAAGAGTTCAGCAGCAGGAAGAACCAATGCAGGAAATCCGAGCCGCCAACAGGGGGAAAGCTCCGATCCGATCCGGGTAGGAGATTCTGAAGCAGTGCATTCCCCCAATCTGAACCGACCCGAGCAGCTTGCCACGTACCGATCCGACCAGGCCCCCCAGCTCCGAACCGACCCGACCTCCTATCTCCGATCCGATCCGACGCTTGGTGAAGCTTGAACCTCCACTCGAGTCCCTACGAATGCTCCGATTCCAGCCACCAGGGTTAGTGATCAGGTCAATCCATCTG
The DNA here is from genome assembly GCA_030737875.1 of Allium sativum. Classification (NCBI taxonomy): domain Eukaryota; kingdom Viridiplantae; phylum Streptophyta; class Magnoliopsida; order Asparagales; family Amaryllidaceae; genus Allium; species Allium sativum. The sequence continues at coordinate 1,000,281,230 of CM060910.1, forward strand.
CGCTCATCACTCAAGGAGATTTCTCGCGCTTACTTGACATGCTTGAGAGCACAAGGGAGGCTATGAAAGTCCGCGAGCGCACTAATCTCATGATGCAGGAAAATATGAGGCTCATGAGTCGGGAGATTAGTGAACTCCGTCGACAGAGAACTCCATCACCGGTTTGTCACACGCCAGTGGATCAATCTTCATCTTCCGAGGAAGAGCGGCCCCGTGAACGAAGGCCGCTCGAACGACCTCAGAATGTGGAGCAGCTGACATTTGGATCTTTGGGATCTCGTGAGGATATTGCACGAGCGCTAGGAAACAATGACCCCACTCGGGGGCAAAGACTCCAGTCCCCTCCTCCCGAGATCGACCGGGAGCGCAGGGAATGGAATCGAGCAGAGGCAGCTCGAAGAAGAAGGGCATCTCCTGAACAAGAGCCCAGAAGGAACTCGGATACTAGGGCCAGGGAACCTGAGCGGCCCCTAACTAATGCTGATGTGCAGGCAATGGTTCGCCAGATCATGTCCGAGAGCCGGAACTATACAAATGAAGATTATGGCATTGAGCGAAGCCATACTCCCTTCACCGATGATATCCTCGACTTCCAATTTCCCCGGCGCTTTAACTTGCCACAGATGGACAAGTACAACGGAAGGACTGATCCGGGACAACATTTGATGCGATACTCGTGGCTCATGAATGCTACTGCTGCCCCTGATGAAGTGAAGTGCAAAGCATTCCCAATCTACTTAGAAGATGTGGCGCTGTTCTGGTTTACCCGACTTCCTCCTCGTTCGATTTCGAATTACAAGGTACTAAGCGAGCGTTTTATGAACCAGTTCCGACTCCATGCCCGAAAGTCCAAAAGTGTTATTGAATTATCGAGAATCAAGCAAGCACCAGGAGAGTCTTTGAGGGCATATCTTGACCGTTTTAACCAAGCTGTGACCGAGGTCAGTGACCCGCACGAGCTCACTATTCTGATGGCATTGAAGGAAGGAGTCGATCCTGAATCCGAGTTTGGAGATTACCTTTCTGGTAAAACACCCTCCACAAGAGAGATATTCTACGAGAAAGCCGATATTTATCTAAGGCGAGAGGAGGCCAGGGCAAACCGAAAGAGAAAGTCTGAGACGGCTTCAAAAGAAAATGTGCAGAGTAATATCGCCGTGAAGTAGTCTGGGGAAAGTTCAGGCAAGGTTGAAGTAAATGTGGGAAAAAAGGGTGGAAACAACAATGCTGGAAGCGGGGGTAACAACAACAATAACCGTAATCCGAACGGTAACAGAAGAAACAGAAATAGGGGAAGTGATCCTAACAAAAGACCCCGATTCCAGACCTACGAGAATTATACACCATTGAACGACACCCTGGAAAATATTTACTTGGATACGTACAATGTGTTACAGTACAAAAGACCGCCACCTCGTGATTCGACCGAGAAAGAAATGGCGACAGGGAAATTTTGTTTGTTTCATGAAACTCATGGGCATTCAACCAATGAATGCCGACATTTGAGGGATTTGATTGAGAAGCTGCTGCGTGAAGGGAAGTTGGATGAATACAAGGTTGCCCCGAGGGACAGGGGGCAAGGAGAGCAAGCTCCAAAACAGATTCTACCTGCTCCCAAGCCTATAGCGCAGAAGAAAGGTAAAGGAATTGTTATCAACTCCATAGTGGGCGGACCTCACCCGGCAATCCGAAGTTTCAGATCAATGGATCAATATGTAAATGCTGCCAAGCATCTAGACGTGAATGAAGGTGATGATTTGGAAGATATCACCACATAAAACAACAGAAGACCATGTTTGACGACGTGGTATTCCGCAGCCGAGATAATACTGGGATCCAATCACCCACTGATGATCCGTTGGTTATTACTACCACCATTGGGCCGGCCTTGGTTCATAAGGTATTAGTAGACAACGGAAGTTCCGTTAATATTTTGTTTAAAAAGTCATTTGATCAGATGAAGCTTGAGTATGAGGATTTGAAGCCATGTGAAGGATGGATCAGAGGCTTCAACGGGGCATCAACAACTCCCATGGGATACATAGAATTGCCCGTGACCTTGGGGCAAGGAGAACGCAGAAGGGTGCGGATGCTTCAGTTCGTAGTATTGGACGTAGATTCGCCTTATAATGCATTTTTGGGGAGGCCTGCCCTTGCTGAATTCAGAGTTTGTATCGCCCCCTGGTGTTTATTGCTTAAGTTCCCAACCGAAGCTGGAACTGGAGTAATGAGAGGGGATCAGGTTTCCGGACGGGCCTGCTATGTGGCCGAACTAAAGATGTTGATGAAAGGACTTAACATCGAGAGTGAAGATGCCTCGCCTCCCCCAAAGGGGGGCTCGGCGTAGCAATTAGAGAAATCGGCCCCGAAGGAGTTGCTAAAAGGAACGCCTGAAGACCTGGATCCCAGAAAAGATGAGGAACCAGAGACCAAGAATGCAACTCCTAATGAAGCGACAGTGGAAATTCCCATTGATGACGCTGATCCGACAAGAGTCTTGAAGATTGGGTCTCAATTGGATCCATGTCGGGCCAAAGAACTAACGGACTTTTTGAAGGCGAACTTGGACGTGTTTTCCTGGACCCACGCTGACATGTGTGGGATATCGCCATCCATTATAAGTCACAAATTGAATGTAAACCCGAAACATCCGCCTGTGAAGCAAAAGAGACGCATGCTGGGCCCAGAGAGGTCGGCTGCTCTCAAAGAGGAAGTAGAGAAGTTGAAGCGGAATGGATTTATTCGAGATTCGACATATCCCGACTGGATATCGAATCCCGTCTTGGTAAAGAAGCCAAACGGAAAGTGGCGGACTTGTATTGATTTTTCAGATTTGAACAAAGCTTGCCCAAAAGATAGTTTCCCACTTCCCAGGATTGACCAGCTTGTAGATTCGACAGCAGGTCATGAACTTCTCTCTTTCATGGACGCATATTATGGGTACAACCAAATTCCTATGCACGTGCCAGACCAAGAACATACGAGCTTCATTACGAATTTGGGATTATATTGTTATGTTGTAATGCCATTCGGATTGAAAAACGCCGGAGCTACTTATCAGCGCTTGGTGAACAGAATGTTTTATAATCAAATAGGAAAGACTATGGAAGTTTATGTGGATGATATGCTTGTCAAATCGAAACAGTCCTCCAGCCATACGCAAGATTTGGCGGAAATGTTTGGTATCCTGCGAAAGTATCGGATGAAATTGAATCCTCTGAAATGCTCACTTGGAGTGGCATCGGGAAAGTTCCTTGGCTTCATTTTGAGCTCCCGAGGAATTGAAATCAACCCTAGCCAGATAGCAGCGATTAGAAATATCGAAGAGCCGAGGAGAATTAAAGACGTCCAAAGTCTTGCAGGGAAAGTAGCGGCGCTGAGTAGATTCATCTCCAAAGCCACAGACAAATGCGTTCCGTTTTTTGATCTAATTAAAAGGGGAAAGAAAAACTTCGAGTGGACTCCGGACTGTGTTGAGGCCTTTCGAAATTTATTGGAACTGCTAGAGAAGTCGCCGATTTTGTCAAAGCCAGTGGATCATGAAGAATTGTTTGTTTACTTGGCAGTCTCGGCTCACGCCGTTAGCACAGCCCTGGTTCGAGAAGAAGACAAAGTACAAAGGCCAGTGTATTATGTAAGCAAGAAATTAGCAGCGGCAGAGCGCAACTATCCAAAGACTGAGAAGCTTGCTTACAGCCTCCCAATCGCATCCCGAAAACTTCGTCACTATTTCCAAGCTCATCCAATAACCATATACACCGACCAGCCCTTGAGGCAGATGCTGCAGAGACCCGAAGCATCGGGAAGGTTGATCAAATGGAATATAGAATTAAGTCAGTTTGATTTAAATTTTCAACCACGAAAGTCGATCATGGGGCAAGCTCTGGCAGACTTTATTGCGGAGTTCACCATCCCAGAGGAGGAAGTAATCGATGACAGGGTGATTAAGACCAAGGATGAGTTAAAGATAGATTCGTGGAAACTATACACAGATGGAGCCAAGAACGACCGAAGGTCCGGAGCTGGAATCGTTTTAGTCACTCCCGAAAGACGGTCGCTGTATTACGCCCTGTGATTAGAATTTTCGGCAACTAACAATGACTCTGAATATGAAGCCCTGATTGCCGGGCTAAAGCTTGCTAAAGACCTCGGAGTAAAAATGTTAGACATATTCTGTGACTCTAAAATCGTTGTTTGCCAAGTGCGAGAGGAATTTATGGCTCGGGGGCCTCGACTTATCGCTTACCTCAGGAAAGTGAGGGAGCTATTGAGTAGCTTGGAGCGGTACAACATAACACATATCCCAAGAGCTGAAAACCAGAAGGCAGATAGGCTGGCAAAGCTAGCTAGTTCCGACAATCCAGAAGAGAATGAAATAATTCCAATTGAAATGTTGGAATCGCCAAGCTTTGAGTCAATGGAAATTGAGTTCGCTTTTGAAGCGGAACCGGAGAAAGAGTCGTGGATGACCCCAATTAAGAACTTCCTTAAGGATGGAACACTCCCGTCAAAGAAGAGTGAAAGAAGGGCTGTAGTTCGCAAGGCTACCAGATATGTCATACAAAATGATACTCTCTATAGGCAAGGATTTTCTATGCCCCTGTTACAATGTATAGCACACGACGACATCAAGCGTGTACTAAGAGAAGTACACGAAGGTGAGTGTGGAGATCATACAGGAGGTCAGATTTTAGCAAAAAAGATATTGCGATACGGATACTTCTGGCCTACAATTAACAAAGATGCAGCTGATTATTCACGACGCTGCGATAAGTGCCAGAGATTCGCCAAAATCCCCAGAGCACCGTCGACCCAACTTAAATCAATGGTGAGTCCTTGGCCATTTGCCATATGGGGAATTGATATCATTGGAGTTCTGCCGATTGCTAAAGGAGGAGCAAAATATGCAATAGTGGCCGTGGACTATTTTACGAAGTGGGTGGAAGCTGAGCCCTTGACCAAGATCACGGCAAGAAAGGTGATAAGTTTTGTGGTCAGAAATATTATATGCCGATTCGGGATCCCAAGGACGATTATAACTGACAACGGAACCCAATTTGATAGTACTGAATTCAGAAATTTCTGCCAGAAGTATAAGATAGACAAACGATATACTGCAGTTGCCTATCCGCAATCGAATGGGCAAGTAGAGGCAATAAACAAAGTAATAAAATCCATCCTCAAGAAACGGTTAGAGCGTGCAAAGGCAAAATGGGTTGACGAATTGCCCCTAGCTTTGTGGGCATATCGAACAACATTTAAGACGACAACCGGTCATACCCCTTTCTCTCTCTCCTTTGGCTCAGAAGATGTAATTCCAGTTGAACTGGAAGTTCCTTCCCACAGGGTGACATATTATGACCCGATGACGAATCGGGCACTCTTACTTGAGTCTCTTGATGAAGTCGAAGAAAAAAGGGACGAAGCAGATTTGCGTGCGGCAAGACATCGACGTCAGATGGCACGCTATTACGACAAAAAAGTTCGCCTCAGGACTTTTGAACCAGGAGATTTGGTGCTAAAGAGAGTCTTTACATCCCTTCCTCACCTCGGTCCAAAATGGGAAGGACCCTTTGTCATCCAACGGAAACTTGAAAAAGGAACCTTCAAGTTAATGACCGTAGATGGCGAAGAAGTCCCTAGAGCATGGAATGCCCAACATTTAATGCGATATTTGGATTAGAATTGCTGTACTTTGTGTTATTTTTCTTATGAACTCTGTAATAAGGCACGACTTGCCTTGGGAAAATCTGACGATATGAATGAAGAACTATAAAGTGGATGTAGGCTACGACTTAGCCGAACTACTATAAAAATATTGTGTGTTATTTACTTTTATGCATTACATATATACATTCATCAGTTATTCTGTTGTGATTATAAAATACAGGATGACTCAAAGCCTAAAAAGGTTGAAAACAGTTTAGACATAAAAAGAAGCACAACGACTATTTGTGCGATAAGACATAAAAGAATGAGAAAACGACATTCTTAACTCTAACTCTCCAGAGAGAGAGAGAGTATAAAAGCGTCTCCGACTGAGCGCAGAAAAAGAAATTCTTCTCCTAACTCTAACTCTCCAGAGAGAGAGAGAGTATAAAAGCGTCTCCGACTGAGCGCTGAAAAAGAAATTCTTCTCCTAACTCTAACTTTCCAGAGAGAAAGAGAGTATAAAGGCATCTCCGACTGAGCGTTGAGAAAGAAATCTTTCCCCGCTGAAAGACCAGGGAGTGAATAGATTACTGAGCTCGAACTCTAACTCTCAAGAGAAAGAGAGAGACTATAAAAGAAATGCCAGAAAAAACGACAGGTACTGACGACACAGGAAGTGCTATCCCGTCAGAGAATCGGGAGCATTCAGATTGCTTGATTAAGCATTAAATAATTTGTGGGAATTGGCTGGGGGCATGTATGTATACACATATTCCCCCCCCCCCCCCCCACAACTTCATTTCATAACTATAGACATGCATTTTTACATAAGTGCAGAACTACTAACATACAAACATTGCAGAAAATGAGTTATTTTTTATTTACAAATGAATGAATTTGTACAGGAAAATAGCTAAAAAAAAAAAAAAGTGCAGGAGCCACTCTTGTAGCAGCAATTATTGGTTCACTAAATGCTAAAACGATACAAGGCAATCCACTATTTAGATTTTGAATGAGCCTTGGACTTCTTGGCGGCTTTCTCCGCATCCTTTGCCTCTTTCTTAGCATCTGTCAAGATTCGTTTTGACTTCTTTTTTCCTGAAGATACGGTGCTAGAGCCAGTAGACTTCTTCCCGGAGGGCGGAGCGCTGGAATCAAGAGAAGATTTTTTAGCGAGTTCCTCTGTAATAGATCTAGTTGAGAGCTTAACAACTAACCTTGATCCCGCATCCACAACTGCGAGGGGCTTGAGGGCTTCGGGGTCTAGTTCTTCAGCTTTTAATTGCAAGCATTTGTCTTGATCGGCTTTCATTGCAGCCAAGGTAACATCATCAGCATTTTTTGACTCCCCGACTATAGCAACTTCTGGTTCCTCTTCATGCCCCCCGTCACCGCCATCGTCCTTTAAAGCTGCTATCATTTCTTCATCATGGGGAGTGGCGACCTTAGTTGGCTCACTTTCTTCTCCCAAGTCTATAGGAGTAGCCTTATCCTCCCCTCTTTTGGCCTTTTCTGCAGGTTTTGCCTTGGCGGTGGCTCCCTGAGTCACATCTGTCTTTTCGGATGACTCAACACCTACAGAATGAGAAGCAACAGTTATCAACTCAGGCGAAAACAATGGGTCTTTCATTGATTGTTCAATCACGTGGCGAAAGGTAGAAATAGCCTTGGCAAATTGAGGAGAAAAGGTTGGGATACCTTCCGAAGACTTTTCGGCGGGGGTGGCTACTACCTCTGATGTTGTTTCAGGAATAGGAGATAGCAGAGTTGTTCGGGCAATTCCCGGATTTTCAGGATCGTACCCCTCTACTTCAGAAGTCGCAGGGGCAGAAGAAGAGGAACCAGCTTCGAGAACAGTTTTCTGTTTAGACTTCCGTCTCTCTTCTTCCATGGCCTCAGCAATAAGGCGACGCCCTTCAGCCAGGCGCTCCGGTTCATCATCCCTCAAGTATTTTTCCATAAGCTTATCCTCATCGATAGAATCGACTTTGAGCACCTCTTTTTCCCACTCAATAATCTGATTCCATACTTGAACTAGAGTGGATGGGTAATCTTCGATCCAAGAAATGTTTCGGCGACGGATGATATGTGCGAAGAATTCAATCATTAGTTCGCCGAAACCCTGAATATCAGCCTCCGCCTCAGATAATTGATTGCGGGCTTCCTCCGCAGATTTGATAGCACACTCCACATTGCCCTCGGCTAGGGCAGCCCTGTTCTCTGCTTCCAACAGCCTTGAAGCCAAGTCAGCATTCTTCTTTTCTAGTTCAGCACTCCTCTGTGCTAACTCGGCATTTTTCCGCTCAAGGTCAGCATAAGCAAGGTGTGTCTTAGCAGCTTCTGACTTAGCCTCGTCAGCTTGCTTTTTTAATTCAGAACGCTCTTGAGTGTGAGATTCAAGCAAGTCATGGTAATGTTTTTGCATGTCCTCGAATTGTTGTTTGAAGTTAGAAGCGTCCCTTTGAGCGACAGCTAGCTGAGCTTGAGTGTCTTCCAAATCTTTTCCTAGAGCTTTTAAGGCCTTAGCATCCTCCTCCGCGGTCTTTTGCATTGAATCAGTATTTGTGATTAGAGTGCGGATGATTCTAGAAAGATTGCGTGAATATTTGAACATCTCAGTATACTTTTTTTCCACCGCATCTATCTTTTCTTTGGCCTCATCTGCCCATTTAGACGAAACAGGTTCAAGGGCAGGTAAAAAAGTCAAAGTCTCGAAGTAGTGTTCGGGAAATTGTTCCTTCAAATATGCCCGCTTTACTGCAGTTTCCGCATCTAGTGGGGGAGGAGCGGGGATTGTCAATTCGGTGTCCCTGTGTGAGGAGGATTCGGTAGATTCTTTGTCTGTCCTAGGTCGTTTAGTAGCAGGAACCTTGTGCTTACTCCGAGACCCGGTTTCTTTCGGAGGACTTCTCTCTCTACTGCGCTTTTCATGGGAAGAAGTGGAGTCTTTAGATGGTGGTCTGTCCTCTTCCCTGCGGCTTTGATAACCCTTGTATTTCTCTTGTTCCGGCCGAACTGGTGAGCGAGAACATGAGGGTCGAGAACGATAGGGATCATAAGGCCTTCTCTCCTCCCTACCACGATCATCCCGGCGATCATACTCGATATCCTGAGGTGGATTGGACATGCTGCGGCGAAGCTTCCTGATATCGTAGTAGGATCGAGACATCGTACCTGCACGATAAAACAAACGAAATTTATAATTAATGGATTCACGAAGAAAGAGGTGCAATGAATGCTAATGCCATGGTATAAAGTGTATCCTAAGTGGTGTGTTTCCCCCCAACCAACCCGAGTCTGAGGCTAGACTAGTACGGGCAGGCTCTTTGGCCTTAGCGGGAGTGGTATCTTCAGAAGAGGTGAAGACCAAAGGATCCTTCCTGAAATCCTCTGAAGTGTATATAGTTTCAGGTAAGGGGAGATCCCCCAAACCCTGAAATATTTGGTCGTCGGTACTAGGGATATTCCCCTCGGAAACATTAAGTGGCGACTCTGCTGGGGATGTTGACTTTTCCAGAGAAGTAGCCTCCTCGGGGGCAGTATATCCTTCACGATGCCTTTCGGCCAGGTTAGCCAATTCGTCATCTTATGTAGAAGATGGAGAAGGTGAAGTTTGAAGAGGCACTGTAGGAATTGCCGAGCCTTCTCCTGTCTTTGGGACCACCTCTACTGGAGGAATGTATGCGTAGGGGGCCGTCCCATGACCGATGCTACGAAAAAGGATAACAGCCCATGGAAGTGAAGATATTCATCCTTAAGGACTTCATCGATGGTCAAGAATTTTTGATCGCCATTAAGAAGTTGGTGCATCTGGTCAAAGAACACCTGATCTGATATTTGTTTTGGATTGTCAACTGCAAACAAAGAGGAAAGCAAGTTAAGGTGATGATTCAAGTGTATAGAGCTCGGACTTAGAAAATCAATGCTTTACTTGATTTTGTCCACCTCCTGGCGCATCCAGTCTGTCGCTTCACGTAGAACCATTCTAATCTAGAATCTCCATCTTTACTGCTGAATGGTGCTGAAATTATCTTCCTTTTTGGGACTGATTCAAAGTAGCAGAAAGATGGAGTCTCTCGAGTCCGATGCTTGAAATTATAGAAGAAGTGAACGTCATCGAACGTGAGCTCTATGCCTAAGATTTCACGATATGCTATGTACAAAGTGTGCAAGTAGGCATACGAATTGGGATGCAGCTGCATGGGGGCAATCCGCATTTGTCTTAAAAAGTCAACGATGAAGGGAGAGAATGGAGGAATAGCGCCGACCATGCACATCAGTCGAGTGACCGCCATATATCCTTCTGGAGGGTTGTGGGGACGGTCAGAGCTTGAAGGCACTAGAGTGTCCCTTTTCATTATCCCGTACTTTAAGCAAATTCGGACAAGTCGATCGTTGTCGATTGTTGATTCAACAGAGTCTGGAGGTGATTCCAATATAATGGCCGATTCAAATTCATCAGGGGCTCGATCGTCACCAATCCCTCCTTCCTCCTCAAAACCCAGAGAAACTTCATTCTCTGAAGACACCTCGTTGCTTTCTCGATTTCCAACCCCGTAGTCTGGAACCTCACTGTCCCATTCTGGATCTGACGGAGAAGATATGTCCTCGAGAGTAATTTTGTTAGAGGTTTCCGGGGCTTCTTTCTTCTCAGCTAGTCTGGAAGAGCGTCTGGGTCTCATGGTCGTAGAACTATTGAAGAAGCAATAGCACGAATTAGAGTAAATTAGCCCGTACCCCCCTGTGCATGTGTGTGAACTAAAATGTGTGCAGCGAATGTGAGAAATGCAAAGTAAAGGTGCAACAATGTAAGACGAAACTTTGAAGAGAAAGTGATAGTCAGAGTAGTTCTTAATGTTTATTTATGTCCGCAAGGCACTATCCTAACTGTTCATGAAGTTGGAAGTAATATCTAGCATTGTTTTAAATAGTTGGACAAAAGTTTGTGCTTTGGATTGAGTGGTTTTCGGTTCGGGTCGGGCAGGCATCATAGGATCGGACTGAAGAAAAGTTGTGCACTGGATGAAAGGTTATGTTCAACCGGATCGGATCGGAGACATGTAATAGGAACGGATCGGATGAGTTTGAATACCGACGCCCCCTATTTATCTATTTTCACCCTCCGATCCGACCCGATAGGCTATCCCTTGTTTTTCATTTTCACCCTTCCGACCCGAACCGGAAAGAAAAAACTTTGTTCTCCTCCTCCATTTTCCATGTTTCCTTGCCCGAACCAATTTCTCATGTCTTTCATCTTCTTCTTCTTCCTCAATCACCTCCGAACCCAATCCCATATCAACAGCTCCAATTAGGGGCAAGCGTACGCCTTCTTCAACCTATCAGCGCGTCGAGGTGGTAGCAGAAGTATCAGCGACGATGGTAGAGGAGGGGATGGCCGTGTCATGGAGATTGAATCGTAAATATGCTCAAGTCATTCATATTAAACCGCAAATTACAACTGAAATCAGTTAAAGAGAGGCTTAATTGAAGTTATGACCTACCGATATGATTGATTTAAGGATGCGAGAAGGAGTTTTGATTTTCTTTTTGAAGTTAGAATTTTCGTTTTTTTTTCTCTTCGGAGTAATTACTGGAAGAACAGCGAAAATAAAAGAAGAAGGAGAAAGAAAGAAGGAGATGGGGGCAGAGGATATATACAGGAGGGAGGTGGTTACTCGTATTCCCCTCCTATCTTTCCGCTCGGTCCGAAGTACGAGCCCAACAGCCCACACCCTCTGGCCCATTAGTCTGTTGCGAGGCATAGGAAATCCATTCGGGTCGGAACCTAAACCGAACGGGATAACGAACGACAACTTGATATGTGAATTCAAAAGGAAGGATGAAGGTATTGTGCAATAGCAATCAAAGCATGCTCCGTTTCCAACAGAAGCAACCTTTGAGGGGGCAAAATGTTAGCCTACTTTGTGAACTAGGCAACACAAAGTCAAGATGTCAAGCATTGAAGAACCTTCCTAATTAGAAGACTTCGGTTCGGATCAGAGAGACCATCACTACTCAGATCGGAGAAGACACTACAGCCTAGCTCGGACAGCTGCAGTTATTCGGGTCGGGTCAAAACAGCGTATCGGTTCGGATGAAGTCTTCTGTTCGGATCGGTGAACTATTGCTGAGGAAATTAGTAAGGCATAGCTGTTCGGATCAGAGGGCAATATAGTCTCAATTGGATCGGAAAGCCACTTGGTTGCTACGGAGATAGATCGGAGCGGAGCAGACTAAAGAGGAGAGAGCGTTGTTTCTAAGCCAATCCGGGTCGGATCGGATATCCCGATCCGAACCCCTTGTACGTATCCCTCCGACCCGAACCCATTTTCCATATCATTCTCCTGCATAAGCGCCTGGATATCCGGATCGGCTATGACCATTTCCTGCCCATAACGTCCATTATTCTGATGCGTTGTCAACGTAGAAATCAATCCGAACCCGATGCTGATGGGATGAGTGACGCGTGGCTCCGATCCGGATCGGACTCTGAGCAAATTCACACCTGTAAATACCCCGTCTGGAGACAAAGAAAAGGATCTTTTTTCTGGCATTTTAAGAGTTCAACCACCTTCATAACCCGAATTCCAGCAATCCCAAAAAATCCAAATCTTCTTTCATTATTTGTTTTCTATAATTGAGTGATTATAAGTGAGTTGTGAGAGGAATCAAGTGAATATTTCGTTGTACTTGCAACTAAATCAGTAAATATAGTGAGAGACAAGTGGACGTAGGCATTTATTCGCCGAACCACTATAAATCCTGTGTGTTCATTTTTAGTTTTATCTTATTTCATTTGCTTTCAGTTAATTCGGGTGTTATAACCACTTTTTGGTCTAACAACCACTTACATTATAACCACCACTTCTGTAGAATTATTCATATCTATTTCCGCCTTAATGATATGGATATCTGTGTCTGACTCTGATTTTATTGTTATGTATTTTATATTGCTTTCCGAATTATATGTAGCCATTATGTAGTAAATTTGGACTTGATTTAGATGTGTCGGATTTCCATATGAGATTTAAAAAAATTATACCATATTATCCAACATATTTAACACTCATTCAAAGCTAATATACAGATGGTCGCTCCTCAATAGCCTTATTCATCGGGTTAGTTGGCACTGTTGCTTGCAACAACCTTAGCTAACGCGAGTATAGAGGTAGGGCGTTACACTTGGTATCAGAGCTATGTTCAGAACAATATAAGATATTATGGTGAGGATCATTGCCCTAAGTTTCTTCAGAAATTGTGTTTAGGATTTTATTAGAGTCTTAGGACCCATAATATCCTATCTTATATCTTGATCCTTCGTTCGACCAATAAACTTTATTTGAATCTAACTTTTTTGCTCTTCTCTCATTTAGAGGAGAAGAATGGTTAGAAATTCTTATCGCGGTGTGGGCTCTTCAAGCAATCCCCTACAAGAGGGAGCCTTTATGTCCTCTCAATAACTCTTGGATCTTGTGACTAATACTCATGCTGCTGGAGCCGCTTCCGTGCCTACCCATCCTAGACCCGGGTTCGCATGATTATGTGGTGATTTCACTAAGCTTGGTGGACAACCGTTTAAAGGCTCTGGGGATATTATTGAGGTCCAATCATGGTTGAGGACATGCGACCACATCTTTTCCCGCATGGACCTTTCGGACTTGCATCGAGTCATCACTTCTAGTATGCTCGAAGATCGGGATCTCGACTGGTATGAGCTTATGACTTCCGAAATTCAAGAAGCGGACCTCACTTGGAAATAATTCCGAGAAAAGTTTGAAGCCAAGTTCATCCCCGAGAGTGGGAGGGAGGCATTAGCTCGACGTTTTATAGACCTTATTCAAGGCAACTCTTCCATGGCCGAGTATGCTGCTTCTTTCGACTCTCTCTCCAAATATGGGCTTGAATATATTAATTCTGCAAAGAACAAGAAGAAGAAATTTGTTCGTGGGCTCAACAACAATCTTAGAAAGTCTTTGCTTCTAAAATTAGTCGAGCCTTTTGATGAGTTAGTGGATATCACGCTTAGTCTTGGGGAGGCCGATAAGGATAAAGATGATGATGTCACAGTTGCTAAGAAGAAAAGGAGGCAGGCAACTTCAACATCAAAAGCTTCTACCCCGAGTCATGGGGCATGTGTCAATTGTGGTGCTAATGACCACTTCGTGAGTGATTTTTCTGAACCCCTCTTTTTTCACTATTGTAAAAGCTCGGACCATCATATTTCGGCATGCCTCGAACTCCACGATAAGAAAACGAAGTGATTCTTCTTGATTAAGGTACATTTCGTTCTACCATTGTGTTATCATCATTTTTTGTAACTTGCATCCTTGGGATTTCTTTGATATGGGTCAATAGGGCTCATGGATACCTTGTACTTAGATTTTCATAAGTTGAGAATTTGTATACTTACCTTGAACTTTCATTACCCATTTATTTTTCTATCGAGACGTCTTTAGCTTTCTTTGGGTGATGATTAAGTATTCTCACTTACTTTAGAGTTTTACTCAAACAAGTAATTTTTTCTTTATATTGAATAAGGAATACAATTAAATGTCTTGGTAAAAACGAGTGGGTCGACACACTTGCATTTACTTTGTCGGTTAATTTCTAGACTTAGTCAGTTGAGTTTGATTTCATTTTGGGTGAAATCACAGGATCATGTATGGTCATTCATTTGTTATCATGTGTTGTGTATCTTTAAATGCATCCCTGAGAGATCTCGTGTGTTGTATATATTTATATACATGCCCGATGATCATCTTTGTTGTTCTCATGTGTTGTGTATCTTTATATGCATCCCTGAGAGATCTCGTGTGTTGTATATCTTTATATACATACTCATTGATCATCTTTACTATTCTCATGTGTTGCATATCTTTATATACATCCTTGAGAGACGTTATGTGTTGTATATCTTTATATACATTGATAAGGAGAGGATCACATCTGTTGTATATCTTTATATACATCGATGTTGATCATTTTTCGTTTGAGCTCATGTGGTGCATATCTTTATGTACATCCGCGGGAACCTTATGTGTTGTGTATATTTATATACATCGGTAAGAAGAGGATCACATGTGTTGTATATCTTTATATACATAGTGTCGATCGTTTTTTGTTTGACAGATCACATGTGTTGTATATCTTTATATACATCGATGTTGACCACTCTCGGTGGAACTTGTGTGTTGTATATCTTTATGTACATCGATGAGAACCTTACGTGTTTTATGATGGATAAATGGCTAACAAAATTGCTTTTGGGAGGTGTCAGCAACCTTACCATTATTGACAGAACTGCTTTTGGATGGTGTTAGTGACCTTGTCATTATAATCAAACTGCTTTTGAGGGTGTCAGCGACCTTGTCGATGCCATGGGTGTCAGACAACCTTGTATGATAATAAAAAGACTGTGTGTTATGATTAATAGTGGATTTTTGCAATTTGTTCATAAATCCTTGAGTTAAGCCAGTAGTTATGGGACATTTGGCTAAGCTCGCCTATTTACTAATTTAATGTAAAATTTCGCTTTTCTTGCTGATCGTTTATGATCACTTTGCTATTTATGAAATTTGTGCGCTCTAACCTATTATTGTTCGAGCATTCCATTTTTAGATCATTCTAGATCTCTTTGTTTGACTTCTAGAATTTGAGTGATTCGAGTTTTCATTTGAAAAATTATATCGAATCTTCTTTCGAAAAATGATAAGCTATATTTTGCTTATCAATTTTAGTCTCTTGTTTCCGGATTTCGAATTCGGAATCTCTGGGCTCTCGTGAATATGGGTTAACGATTATTCAAGTTTATTTCTTTAACCTTATTGAACCAAGTTTTCGAGATCATAACTTGATTGGTTTTAGCTCATTCTTCTTAGTAATATCCTTGCGAATTTGAAAACCAAATGTTTTCAAGTTACTTAAGATTCTTTCAACTTCTACCATTTATCATGTTCACATGATTTCGAAGTTGTTCGTGAAATATTAGAGGACATACTAATATTTCAAATTTGAAAATTTTGGGGTATATTGGAAACTTTAAAATTCCAATTTATTTGTTTCTAAAATATTAGAGAACGTGCTAATATTTCCTATTTATGGTGAACAACCCGGATTCTTGATCTTGTTTCCCCAACAAGATCGCTCATCCTTTTCAATTTAAGAAAATCTGTAAGCTAGAATACTTTTAAGAAATTTCTATGGGATAAAATTTTCTAGCTAAAACGTGATAAGGAATGTTCGACGATTTTGGATAGTCGATATTTCCAACTTTCTAATTTGATTGATTAATTAGTTTGTGTTGAAAACATAAGAGTACAGGTTTATAATTTGTAAACTTATGAAACGTTAAATGAATTAATTAAATTTTATTAAAACCAGCTTATCGCGTGGCGGTAGTTCATAATTTTCGATTTGAGTTTCAAATGAGTTTGTAGGATCCAATACAAGTCGGAATTCTTTAAGACAAGAATTAAACGGATCTATTGGATTATAGTTGTCTAATGAAAGAAAGAGATTTAAATTTCATCTTATTAATTTCGAGATATGTCTAAACCAATTTTTTTGAAAAAACGCGAAAAGGTAGTTCGTGATTAAAATTTAAATAACTATTGAAATTGAGGGTTTAGAATATATAGAATTAGAGTAAGAAAATACTAATTTCTTAAAAACACTGATAGTAAAAATAAGTTATTTGATCGTATATGTTCATGACTTTTATTTGAACATTATACGTGTATAAACTTAAGTTATGTAGTGTTTTATAACTCAAGGTTAATATTTTGTTCGAAATTGAATTTTTGAGCTAATCTATTTTTATATAGATCTTGTTAATGATGGGTTGTTATCTATATTGAGTTTTTCCTTAAATAATTGCGAGGACGCGATTTCTTTAAGAGAAATTCTGTAACAACCCGCATATTTCGCAATAATGTATTTAAATATTTTATTTAAATATAACGTCGTTAATCCTTAATTGTGTGCATGACCAAAAAGTCACATTTTTGCATATGGATGAATTTGGACTCGAAACCACTTCCATTGAGTCTGAATCATCGTTTACAACCTTTTTGACTATAAGCTTCATATATTTTGAGTATGTCAAAATTTGGGCTTTGGTTGGGTCTTGGTTTGGCTAAACCTAGCCCACTCCTTATAACCAAATCAGCCCCTATCTCTCCTATTCATTCCGACATTTAGAAAAAAAAAAATAGAAAATGGAGAAAAGAAAGGGAAATAGAAATTCCCTCAACCTAGCTTGATCCTAGGAGCTCCATTCTAGTAGGAATCAAGTGCAAAATCAAGGGGAAGACTTGGGTAAGCCTCCTCTTCATCTTCTCCATCTTTTCCTCCTTGCTTTCTCTCCAATTTCTGAAATTTCCTATAACCTAATTTCTAGGAAATTTGTGAGTTCATGTTTAGGTTGGAGATTAGCAAGCTATATTGGAAGAGAGGTTGTTTTAGCAAAGCTTTGAATTGAATTCTTGCTTTTAGCAAGCAGAGGTGAGTTTTTTATAAACTCACATCTATGCCACAAGCTATTTCCTTGTAAAAGTGTAATTTAGTGTTCATTTGAGTTTGCATATGCTATTGAATTGGGTTGGCTAGTGTAACTTAGACGATTTCATGTATTTGTGTTTCATCGAATTGAAAATTATGATAAGGATTGTTCATACGATGTAATTCATATGTTACAAGTTGATTTAGTGATCTTGTGAAGCTCCATTATCGCCCCGACAAAGTCTTAAGTCTTCACAAATTGCTTGAATCGCTTTTGCATGCTTTGGTTTGGAATTTTATTCACATTAGAATTTATAATCCGAATCATTGCAATCTAATGTATACATGTACATGAATGTGAAATGTTGTGTTGTGAGTTGCTTCGGTAAGCTATAGAAGCCTCATATTCATGTATATAACGTCATAGGCCTTCAGGCATTTGTCAATATCACTTTGAGCATGTTTTCAAGGCAATATTATGCTCAGGTTCAGGTTCAGACGTATGAATTTTTTAGGTCAGACGTCTGACCTGCTTCAAATAATTATAAAAACAAAAGGAACAGAATGTAGATGTCTGAATTTTTTTATTCAGATGTATGAATTTTAATTCATACGTTTCGTCGTAAAAATTCAGACGTCTGAAATTTCTCAAAAACGAACTAAAACCTTGCTGTTTCAAGAAAATGCAAATTCAGTCGTCTAAATCTTGTTTTTCTACTGTTGACTCATGGAGAACACGGTCAACAGGTTAGACCCATTTGAGCTCATTCTCGGCCGAATTTCACCCATTTCGCCTCCGTTTGTGACTTTTTAATTTCTCTAGTTCGCAGATTTCTGCGTTTCGATTTCATGAACTTTTGATTGATTCGTGGTGAACGAAATTATAATCGATAGTCTGAGATTTTTTTACGTTATTAAGACATGAATCCTTCGTTCGATCGCTATTACACGAGATTTGCCATTTCGAAACTATATAAAAAGGGGTTTTAAAATTATTAGTAGATACCAATCTTTTACTAAACAGTTTCAAATTCTACTTCATTATATGAGGTTATTTTCCAAATTTGTTTTACTATCTACTAGTATATGATTTTATAAACATTTTTCTCATTCGTATGAGAAATCTAATTAAATGCCTTAGTAAAAACAAGGACTATGACCCCTTATGTTTGCTTTGACAGTTAATTCTTGGACTCGTTCGATTGAACACCGTGGCAATGGTCGTTTCGTTTTTCTAGTGGAATATACAACTTGTTCGTAAATAGTCGAGTAGAGAAAGTGGTTATGGGACATGTAGCTCAACTCTTATATTTACTAGCTCAGTGTAGTTACACTATACTTGATCAATTCTAATCAATCTGACCTTCGGGTCACTTCGATGATCCTCTAATCATCTTGAGGAACTTCGGTTCATCTTGAAAGTCCTTGAACTAATTGAGGAACTTCAGTTCCATCTTTTCGTAGGAACTTCGGTTCCGGTGGATCTTCAGATCATTCTGACCTTCGGGTCATTCTGATAATTTCCAAATCATCTTGAGGAACTTCGGTTCATCTGAGTTTTCATCAATACTAAGTTATCGATCTAAGTTATCTATTTTGCGTTGATTTTATGGGTGACAGCATTTCTCACTATTATTCATGTGTTGATATCATATTTTCTATTTCATGTAGATTTGATGGGTGACATCGTTTCTCATGAATATCCATGTACTGATATTAATTTATCAATTATATTTTTATGGACATATGTGTTGTCAATCACGTGTTGACATTAATTTAACAATCTTAGTTTCTTTGTCATTGAGATATCATAATATAGTGCCGAGATTTCTTTGGCATATTTTATGGACATATTGGGTCTTCACAGTTTAGATGTGAACATTGTTGTTATTTTATATATGTCATTTTTTTTATATCCCTATTTCTATCTCAGTTTATTATGATGAGTACAGCTTGACTGATCCATTTATTGTTTATTCTTATAAATAATACTTGGGTCAGACCGAGTATTACAGTTGCCTCTCCTTGACTGTAGCATGGGCTAATATTCCTTTTGGCTAGATGCTAGTAGTCTTATCTTTCATGTATTTGAGATAGTAACTCTTATGTGTACATATTCTTTTGTATTGTACATATATCTATTATTTTATGATATAGTGGGTCTTGCATGACCGCTTATATTATGACCAACACTTCTATAGTATTATTCATATCTATTTCCGCCTTAGTAATATCCATGTCTGACTCTGATTTTATTGTTATGTATTTTATATTGCTTTCCAAATTATATATAGCCACTATGTAGTAGATTTGAACTTGATTTAGATGTGTCGGATTTCCTCATGAGATTTATAAAAGTTAAACCATATTATCCGATATATTTAACACTCGTTCAAAGCTAATATACAGATGGTCGCTCCTTAACAGCCTTTTTATCGGGTTAGTTGACACTGTTTCTTGCAATGGCCTTCGCTAACATGAGTATAGAGGTGGGGTGTTACACTTCCTTACTCTTCTTCTTTGTAGTTTTTTAATCTCATCTTTCTTCTCTGCATAAATTAAAAAAATAATTTAAATCTAATTTCCTCTCACTTCCTCCTTTTAGAAAAGAAAAACAAAATCGCCCCACAAAATAATTTAAACCTAAGAATCTCATTCCTTCCTTTCCTCCTCCTCTCTCGCCTTGCCACCACCCCTAACTTATGTCTCAGTCATATGCTAACTCTTTGACCTTCTCTCCTCCCTCCCTGACCCTGTCTCCTCCTTGTTGTCTCATTCTATCCAAAACTCCCAAAAACAAAACTCAAACACCCCAAACCAAAGCCCAAGATTCCCTTTTCACTTTCGCTCAAGCCGCCATCAAGAACCTACCTCACTACAACAAAACAGATCTATTACAATGTCCATTTTACAACGGTCGTTTGCTGCCCGTTGTAATAGACTTATATTACAACGGTTATATTTTGGATCGTTGTAATAGATGCCTGTACAACATTCTTTTTATAATGGGCGTAAAATGCCCGTTGTAATAAGTTCTATGACAACGATCATTTTTAGGCCCGCTGTAATAGATTTCTATTTTACAACAGTTACAAAATGTCCGTTGTAATAGATATCTGTTTTACAACGGTCACAAAATGTCCGTTGTAATAGATGCCAATTTTTGACAGTCAATAATTAATAATTACAATACTTCCTAAAAATTGATTTTGATTATTTAATAATTAATAATTAATCATATATTATTATATTACTAATTACTAATCACTAATAATATTATATTATTTATTAATATTTAATAATCAATCATTATTAATATTGTATTAATCATTTATAAATTATAATAGTTAATGATTATTAATAAATAATCTCTAATTACTAATTATTATATATAATCAGTATTTCAACAAACTTAATTTTACTTTCCAGTTATTAGTAAGTAATATATATCCAGTAATCGATATCAATAATTTATAATTAACAATAAACATTAATAATTTATGATTAATAATCAAACCGACTTTGCTAGTTTTTCTTAATTCGACTGAGCCTTCGATAACTTCCGTCCGTCTGAAGCTTTTTAACAATACCAGTTTTGTCCTCCTTTGACTTCCGCATTAATTTAATGTAGTTTTGAAGCCTTGCCTTACCTTATTTGAGCTCCCTGATTTAATTTTTAATGTAGTCTTTTTGATTCATTAATGCTCATTAATTGTGTGACTTAATTAACTTTATATTTGGAAGAAAAGCTAATTTTTCCACTTTTGTTGATATAAACATGGTGTTCAATTTAAAACATCACACCTAGCGTTAATAAGATAAATTGATAACAATTTATTGATTAAATCTATTTCTTAATTTTTTTCCGCTTTTGTTGATATGAACATGGTGTTCATTTTAAAACATCACATCTAGCGTTAATAAGATAAATTGACAACAATGTATTGATTAAATTTATTTCTTAAATTGAAAATCACTTAATTTAATTGAACATCACACCTAACGTAATTTTGTTTCTTTTTTCTTCTAATTTAAAATCATTTGTATGCAATCTGTTGTTTCTTTTTTCCTCTAAGGTAAAATCATTCCTATGATTTTTTGTTTTATGCTTGGTAAATATAATATGTAGTCTTCCAAATATCAATTAATTTATTGCATTTAATTTGTGTGATCATTCTACAATCACAATCAATTAGTTATGTTACCATTTATTTTTATTTGGACGTATAAGAGGGAGAATAATAGAAGTTGGAGAAATACATACCAGGCAATGCCTTAAATAAGATTTTATAGCACACCTTAAATTATTGATTATATTCTTCAGAACATTAAAAAAGGAATACCTGAAATGATGGCCAATTAATTCTTCTAAAAATGACAACATCAATTAAGGAAAAATATGTATGTATGCGTAATTGATTTCAAATGGTAAACATGGTATATATGTATGCGATATATGAAAAAAATAAGATCACACCTTTCCTAACTACACGAAGGTGGACTTTCCCTAACTGATCCCATATTGTGAAATTAAATCACACATTTAGTTCTCTACTCTTTATTTTTTATAGATGAGCATATAGTGAAATTTAATCACATTTAATCCCATATTGTGAAATTTAACCAAACAAACCGAGATGGACTTTCCCTAGCTGTATATATTATATTATATAAAAATATGTCACTACAACTTAAAACGATTTTTTTATAGATATCCATTACATAGATTTGAATCATCATACCAGTCTTTTTTTTATATTTTTCATGAATATTTGTTTGTGTATTTAATCTTTGTGCTGATATGATTGGTTAAAATAATTATTTTTGGTTTTTAATAATATATGTAATTTTTCTTTCATATATTTTCATTCATATGCAGTTTTAAATAATTAAATAAGTACAACAAAATAATTTTTTTTATCAGTTGTATTGTATTACAAAGTCGATTTTCCCACCGTTATGCGGTTATACTAGTATTACTATACTACGTGAAAAATACCATTTTACAATTTTGAATCTGCATTAAACCACCGAAGTATTATAAAAATTCTTGATCTTTCACGATATTTAAGAAAAAAAATATTGTAATAGGATTTCCACGACAACGTTTTTATTTAAATGTCGTTAAAGTAAAAATATCTACAATGATGGTTGGATCAAAATATGTTTTTTCATTTTAAATAATCACCACCAATAGATTTATACAACACTCGATATTTTAGAGCGCTTCAATATAATCGCAAAAAATCGCATCTTAAACAAACCTTATTTACCCAAGCTATTAATTTTTGAAAATCATAGAAACAATTAATTGACAATTAAAATCACTATTAAATAATTCAAAAGCGATAACTAATAAGTATGACTAGTAATTAATAATTTTTAATTAACAAATGATATTTATTTATTTGAAAAATAAGAGAAATGCCATTAATTATTAATCTTTTATAATCAGGTGGTAGTGTTTATTTCTTAGAATTTAACATTTATAATTAACAATTATATTTAATATGTCATTATTTCTAGAAGTTCCAAATATTGTAATTTAATAAGATACTCAAATTTGCTTGAAATGTCAAAAAAATTGAAATTTAATGGTATAAGTATTACATTGTATGTTATTACTTTTATATATTATCAAACTCTATTTAGACACAAAATGAGGACATAAAATTACATACAATGAATCTCAACTATTGGATCCTTCCATGAATTACACCCTCCACATAAAGACAAACAAATCCAAGGATGGATGCTTTGTGTCTCTCTCTTTGTGTTCAATTTTGTATCTAAACAGCCGGCCCCTTTATAAATTATCATTTTTGGAAAGTAATTAATTCGTTCCCCTTAGAAAGGTACGTTGAATATTTATTATCATTTCTGGAAAGTAATTAATTCCTTCCCCTTAGAAAGTTACGTTGAATATTTTTGGCTCCATCAGTTTCACTCGTTCCTCAAACATTTGGCTCCACCGTTTAATTTTCGTAATCCTCCATTCCATTTTATACTTATTTACAGATCTGAAAAATCTACATCTCAAACCCTAATCCCTAGTTCCAAACATGTCAGTCGCCACCCCTACTTCCACCTTCAAAGAGCAAGCAACCTCCGATCCCGTCCCTACTTCCACCGTCGAAGAATAAGCGACCTCCGATCTCGCTCCTACTTCCATCGTCGAAGAACAAGCTGCTTCCGATCCCGCTCCTGATTTAATTGTCGAAGAACAAGCTATGTCCGCATATACCAGTGAATCTCAGTTCATTTAAAACAATTAAGGTATTCATTGTTAACTGGTGTGGTAGTATGTTTCTCTTTCTTACAATATTCCTTTTTCTAGATGAACCTTTAGTGTCAAAAATGTTCAGTTTAGTATTTTCGGTTTTTTGTCTTTCATGCTTGGTCTAAAATTCATTAAGTTTGGATCACATCCTCAGTCTTGATTTGCTATTCTAATATTTACTTGTTGGTTGTGCATTCATTTAGTCAGAATCATATAAATTTATACATCGACTCTTTAATACATCTCTCAATTAGATAATATATTCAGATTGTTAGTATAACTGATGCTTACATATGAAATTAATTCCCATTTTGCCAAACATTATGGCCTCATGTGCTTACTGATCTATGGGTCGTTGATCATCTTATTATAATCGTTTCAGTGATCTAGTTAAATACGCATATTAGTAAGATCATTGTATGGTTGAATATATGTGGTTTGACAATAACTAGTTAAATACGCATATTAGTAAGATTATATATACAGTTTGACAATAATTAGTTAGTTATCAATCCCTCAAACAATTAAGTTACGTTTAGAGAGTGACACCTTACTGGCCATTCTACTTCTTAAAGAATCTTTAAGGGCAACAGCCATTTTACTGATTCTTGTATTATATGCATCTTAGTAGAATTCTTTTTTTCGTTTCAAAGTAAAAAAAAGTCGACTTGACTAAACAAACTATTCATGAACATCTAAACCTGCTGGGCTTCCTGTCGGTCTTCGTTTGCATATTTCAATGTGAAATCGACATAATGCATGTTCTAACCACCATTTATGAACATAGCTTGTAATACAATCATAGAGAACTGTTTTCTTTTCTTAAGCTTGGGTTAGGCTTTTTGGCTAATGAAATACGAAGGCATAATACTGAAAATTATATGTTCACTATGTAACAATTTAAGAGAGTGGTTTCTTGACATAGTCTGTTAGACTCATTCCTGAAAGTGTTGTATCCATCCGTGTTACTAACGTAGTGCCGCATATCGTCTCATATTACTATTCTATGTCCGGTGCAATGCAATGCTAAGTTATATATATGCAACTGGAGTATATAATTATATAATTATATATTTCCACAACGTTTGGTATTGTTTGAGGAGTGGACCTGCAGCATTTTTTTCTTCCATATTATCTTATTTGTTTAATTTGAGAAGTTTGCATTCATACTTCATACTGCATTTTTTTCTTCCATTATATCTTTAATGATCTATTGGTCATTGATCATCTTATTATAATCGTTTCAGTGATCTAGTTAAATACGCATATTAGTAAGATCATTGTATGGTTGAATATATGTGGTTTGACAATAATTAGTTAAATACGCATTTTTTTCTTTATGAAAGCCGCGATGCCTAGTTTATGTGTGGTTGAATATTTTTTGCATTGTCATTAAATGTCTTATTAAGATATGAAAAATGTAATTATTATCACCAAACAAAATTTCCAAGTACCCGGCACAGCCGGCCCTCAGCACGTGCGAGCTGTGCTTGGGCACGGGGCAGCAAGCCCAAACGGGGCATCAAATTATAATCCTCTCAAACCTTTCAACGGATTAAAAAAAACAGAGAAACGCGAAGAAACAAAAAAAAAACACGGAAGAAAGATTAGGGCCGATGAACTGATTCACTGAACCAAGCAAACGGAAGGAGAATTCACACAAAACTTCTCATCAACTTTCAGCGAAAAAAAGGGCGAAGCTTCCTAAGGTATGCTATGGCGGCCTGTAAGTTTGTACTGTACATGATCACAATCCCTAATTATCAATCAGTTTGTGCCATATAAATCAATCAGTTGTGAGTCGTTGCCTCTGGTAAATCACAAGCCCTAATTATCGATTGTTAACAATAATTGAAATTATTGTTATAATTTATGGAACTGATTGAAATTGGTTGTTGTGATATACCGATTCTTTACAATAATTACTAATTAGGGATCCTTGATTTGAGATATACAATCCCTAATTGATATACCGATATTAATGCCTTTCAATTAATTTGTTTCTAGGTATATCATAATCCAAAATTGTTATTAAACATTATTTTTCATCTATTTAAGTTATTTTTAATCCAAAATTGTTACTAAACATCTAATTTGCTCTCTTATTAACTTATTTTATTTTATATTTTTGGAATGCAGTAATGTTTTCTAAGAAACAACCCTCTGGTAGTCAAAATAGAAAAAAAAAAGAAAACAACGAAAAGAAGAAGAATTTTTTTTGCAAGGTTCATTACAAAGTCTTTGGAAAAAAAGAAATATTTCTTCTGATAACCAAACTGAAAATGAAGTTAATGAAGAAGTACAAGATTTTGTTCAAAACGAGTCTAATGAGGTGATCGAAGAAACAACAAATGTACTTGAAAATGAAGTGAACGAAGATACAACAAATGCGCTTGACAATGAGGCTACTGAAAATAATGAAGAAACTAACTATGTGGTCGAATGTCCTGAACCTTCTTTATCTTTGGATATATATGATCCTAGAGTGTGGAATAGTTTAGATGCAAAAATGAGAGATATGCTTGTTGAAAATGGTCCTATTAGAGAAACCAACATTAATTTTCCTAAGGATAATCATAATAGAGGATTTTCCACATTTCACTATGATCAAAAATTATGAAATGGGGAACTTTCTAATAGGAAATCGTTGGTTTATTCAAAGGAATTGAATAAAGTGTTTTGCTTTTGCTGTAAAGTGGTTAAAAGAGTTCGTTCAAGAAGTCATTTGGCAGATATAGGAGTTAATGATTGGGCATATCTGAGTGAAAAACTTAAACAACATGAAGATAGTGTTGAACATCTCACTAACCTAAGAGCTTGGATGGAACTTCGATTTAGATTGAGCACTAATCAAACAATTGATAAAGAAGTACAAGAGATGATTAAGAAGGATACAAAACATTGGAAACAAGTCATGGTAAGAATCATTTCAATTGTCAAACGACTTGCGATGAATAATTTGGCATTTCGTGGAACAAATGAAAAAATCTATGAAGACTCGAATGGAAATTTTTTAGGCTTTCTTGAATCAATAGCAGAGTTTGATCCAATAATACAACATCATTTTCGACTTATACAAGATAAAAATATTCATTACCATATCTAAGCCATAAAATTCGAAATGAATTGATATCTTTGTTGGCATCACAGGTAAGAAGTGCAATTATTAGAAAATTTAAAGAAGCTAAATATTTTTCTGTGATTCTTGATTGTACCCCTGATGCTAGCCACCAAGAGCAAATGACTTTGGTAATTATATGTGTTGATGTTGTTAGCTGCTCAATAAATGTGAAAGAGTATTTTTTGGAGTTTTTAAATGTGGAAGATACATCTAGATTAGGTCTGTTTGGTGAATTACAAGCTGCATTAAACTCATTTGATTTAAACATTAATGATGTAAGGGGGCAAGGTTATGATAATGGTTCTAATATGAGGGGAAAACACCAAGGTGTACAAAATAGATTACTTAATATAAATCCTAAAGCTTTCTATATGTCGTGCAGTTGTCATTCTCTTAATTTAGTTATTTGTAATATGGCCAACTCTTGTCAAAAAGCTAAAACATTTTTTGGAGCATGTCAAGCCCTTTATAATGTGTTTGCTAATTCTACAAAAGCCTTGATCCATGCATCTTAGCATGCCACATTGTCAATCCATACCATACCATTGATTCCTACTAATATATAACCTCTAAGCTCGTACGTCTCAGAGAAGGGTGTGGAACACCAAACAGATATATATTAGCAGAGATCAACGAATACATCATAAAGGAATACAACGTCAGACATACCATCCATTTACAAGTTTGTTCTGGGTCTGAACGAAACCGGAGGCACCTCATACCTCACGTATCCGAACAATCAACAAATACGTCCGGACAACTACCACTGCAGTCCCTTCAAGGTAGCTACTCCAATCACGGGTGTTAGTAGTCCTCATCCATTCGATGTGAAGATCGTCGGTCTTCAATCACCGTCTTCAAATCTTTGACTTAAATCGTCGTAGTAATTATTTGAAATGAGTAGAACTCGGTCTTTTCAAATAATCTTCGAATAATTATCATTTTAATCATTTCATATCTCTCAAATCCATTTATAATGAACTATCGCTATTTTTATTTATTTAAAATAGCTTAATTATAATTAAATGACGCTTCGGGTCAAAGGCACGCCCTAGCGCTGTTTTTACCAAAATTTTATTTACATATTACTCGAAATCTAACCGTTGGATTTTGACAAAATTTATATCCTTGGAAAGATCTTCCCAAGGCTATCCTAACGGTTCCAGTTTCGGGAAAATCCGACGGTTGGATCTTTCGGTATAATCTTTTGAAGTTACGATTTTAAATCGCGAACTACAGCAGCGCGATTCGTTTTATTTTAATATATATATATATATATATATAATTCATTCGTTTGACGATTTCAATTTATTCTTTAGATAATTTTGTACACTTCGTATTCAAGTTATTTTTAATGAACAGAAGTCTATTTCAAAACATGTACATTTTCTTCATTCCTTATATGACAATAAAAATGTAAATTTTTATTGTTTATTATTTCCATTTCCAACGATGAACACTTTTCTATATCCTTTACTTACATTTCATTAAAAATGTGATTTTTAATGATAACATGTATTTATATTTTAAAACATGTCATTTTCCTATTCATTTAATTACATTTTCCTATTCCTTTACATTTCATCAAAAAAATGTGACTTTTATATTCTTCCTTTATTTACATGAAAAATGCAATATTTTTCCTTCATTCTTCTATTACATAATAAATGTAATATTCCACTTTCATTCTTTATCTACAATGGAAAATGTAATATTTTTATTTCATCTTTAATTACATTAAAAATGAAATCTTTTTATTTCATTTCTAATTACATTGAAAAATGTAATCTTTAAAATCTATTCTTTTTATCGCATCTAAAATGTCGATAAATACAACATTAAAACATATTCTTTTTATTGAGTATAGAACATCAATAAAGATGCCACTTTTAAATCTACTCCTTTTATTGTCTCTAAAATGACAATAAAAATGCTTCTTTTAATTCTAATCTTTTTGTTGAATATAAAATATCAATAAAAATGATCTTTAAAATCTACCTTCTTTATTGTCTCTAAAATGACAATAAAAATGTTTCTTTTAATTCTAATTTTTTAATCGGATATAAAATATCAATAAAAATGATCTTTAAAATCTACCTTCTTTATTGTCTCTAAAAGGACAATAAAAATGTTTCTTTTATTTACATCAAAAATGAAAATGAAAATGAAATCTTTTAATCTACCCTTTTATTTACATCTAAAATGTAAATAAAGATGTAACTTCAAATTTATTCCTTTTATCTACATCTAAAAATGTAAATAAAGATGTCACTTTAGATCTATTCTTTTTATTTACATCTAAAATGTAAATAAAAATATAACTTTTTAATTCTAATCTTTTTATTTTCTATATTTGACAATAAAAATATAACATTAAATTCTATCTTTTTGATTACATCTAAAATGTAAATTAAAAACTCACTTTTATTTTCCTATTTTTATTTACATCTAAAATGTAAATAAAAAAGTACTTTTTAAATTCATGTTTTTATTAAAATGTAAGTACAAATGTGCCTTTCTAATTTCAACTTTTTTATTTACATCTACATATAAATACAAATGTGCCTTTTACTTCATGTTCTTATTTACATGTAAAATGCAAATAAAAATGTCCTTTTCTAATTCATGTTCTTATTTACAACAATAATGTAAACCAAATGTACTTTTCTATAATCATGTTTTTATTTACACAAGAATGTAAATAAAAAGGTGCTTTTCTATAATCATGTTTTTATTTACACAAGAATGTAAATAAAAAGGTGCTTTTCTATAATCATGTTTTTATTTACAACAAGAATGTAAACCAAATGTACTTTTCTATAATCATGTTTTTATTTACACAAGAATGTAAACCAAATGTACTTTTCTATAATCATGTTTTTATTTACACAAGAATGTAAACCAAATGTACTTTTCTATAATCATGTTTTTATCTACACAAGAATGTAAATAAAAAGGTGATTTTCTATAATCCTGTTTTTATTTACAACAAGAATGTAAATAAAAATGTGCTTTTTAATTCTAAGTTTTTAAACCTTTTTTATAAACAAAAATGTCTATTTTTGTTTGATCCTTTTCAATGAACAAAATGTTTATTTCTCTTAAATGAACAAAAATGTTTATTTTTGTTTTAATCCTTTTCACTGAACAAATAAGAGAATGATTTATTCGTATACAAATTTCTATTTTAACTTAACAAATAAAAATGAAAATTTTATTTGTTGACAAATTCTATTTAACAAAAATGATATTTTTGTTAAATCTAATTTATTTCAACAAAAATGATTCTCATTACAAAATGCAATCCTTATTTTCTACTTTTTTTCTAATGTTCATACTACAATAAAAATGTAATTTTTATTATCTACTCTTTTCTAATGTTTCATTCTACAATAAAAATGTAATTTTTATTGTCTTTCTCTTTAACAAAATGAATATTATTTTTTTCACACTTTTCTATTTAACAAAATGAATATTTTGTTGTTCATACTTTTCTATTTAACAAAAAGAATATTTTGTTGTTCATACTTTTCTATTTAACAAAATGAATATTTTGCTGTTCATACTTTTCTATTTAACAAAATGACCTTTTTACATTTCTACTAATTATAATGGAACAAAATGATATTTTTATATTTCTAACAATTCTAGTGAACAAAAGGACATTTTTATATTTCTAATAACTCTAATGGAATAAAATGACATTTTATATTTCTAACTTAACATTTCCTATCAAAATGTTTATTTTTATACTAACATAACTTTTTCTAACTAAAATGATTTATTTTAATCTAATGTGACAATTCTAACATAAATGGTTTTTTAATCCAGTGTGACAATTCTAACATAAATGGTTTTTAATCCAATGTGACAATTCTAACATAAATGATGTTTTTATTCTAATTTGTCGATTCCAACATAACAATGTTTTTATTCTAATTTGTCAATTCCAACATAACGATGTTTTTATTCCAATAACATATAAAAGGATATTTTATATGTTAACAATTTAATAACAAATAAAAGGATAATTCATTTGTTACCTTTTTAATCTAACTTAGCAAATAAAAATGCTAATTTTATTTCAACAAAGGGTGTAAAACTTGTTTAATCTATTTTATTTCAAACAAAATAATTCAATCAATCAACAGATCGGCATAACAAAATTCATCAATCCACATCAAATCATGAATAATACAAATTAATTTTAATAGCGGATTGTCAAAGCAAAAATCATAATTAATAAATGTTGATTATAAAAAGAATTCTCACCATGATTTTAATTCTGCAAAATTGTATATCGCTCTGTTTTCAAATCTGATCAGCATCATGGCGTAGATCTTTTCTTTACGATTTCAACGCTTCGAAAATCATCTAATTCTGTTTTCGTTTGAATAAGATACACCAATTTAAACATTGAATACAAAAATTATATAATTAATTAATTATTTATACTCTAGTCACCTCTTTAATCACGCTTACACTAAACATTGTCGGTCCCTCTTCATCTTTAATTTCAGGAAGCCAGAAACCCAAGCCGTCGACTTTGAATCCTTCCATCCACTCTTTTCTAGGTTTAGAAATTGTACGCCCTACGAGATGACAACCGACCATTGAGCACTGCCACGAGAAAGAGGGGAAAGGAGAAATAAGGAGATGGAAATTTGAGAAATGAAAATATGTGAATGAAATAGGATGCGTGAAAATAGAACAAAGGAGAACAATGGAAAGGCATGAAAATAGAACAAAGTGAATACAATTAATAGAATGGAGAAAAAGAAATGAATGCATGATTAATGCATGTGGCCGTTATTCAAAACATTTATTCTTAGTTTTATTGAGAAAAAAAATTCCATTCTTAACACAAATTAAATTTCAATTTCAAATGCGACTATTTCTGGAATTAACACGCATGCACATAGTCTTGAAATAAATATATCCACACATATTTACACGTATTTGTTTCAATTGTTTTGAATTAGAACGTTACTTGACTAACATAATTAAACCCCCTTTTTCTGCGTGATTTAATTCCATTTACGATGCGCATTTATTTTCAAATTCAAACATTACTTCTAAAATTGAAGGTCTATATATTTATATGAAGTAAATATATACATGTATATTAGCATGCATGTACTCTTCTAGATTTAATTGTCCGCTTTCAAGTTTTAACGTTATTTTTGTCTTAATCAAAGTGGACTTTTGTGTTATTGCCAATTTGCAATTCATGTTTGAATCATTACTCCACAAACATTTGTTATTAAATACTACAGTAATCATTCAGCCTTCGACTATCGGAGCAATGTGAAATCAAATATTTTATACTAGAATAGTGTTTTTCTTCCATACTTGATATTAGTATATATAATAGATGGACCGCCGTTTTTGCAAATGCTATAAAAGATAGCCTTAAACAATTTCCTGTTTTATTTTTCTTAAAATACATTGATGTATGGGTTGCTTTTTCTTCATTGACTTATTATATTTAGAGAAACATTTTAATATGCATATATGTAAAAACTTACAATTACAAATAAATATTTATTTAGAAAAAGGAAAGTTGGACAATAAATGTATGTGTCAATTGAGTTGTAAATGTCATTTAATATGACACTTAATCTAATTAAAGAGAAAGAGACGAACGGTTTCTATCTCTATATGAATTATCTCTTTCCTCTATTTATTACACATTCTAATAAAAAAATTGAAAAGTTTTCCTTCTTTATTTATTTTTACATGTATAGTTACATTAATTTTATTCATTTTTAGCTTTGATTAAAATAAATTTTTACTCGTTATTATTTAAAATAAACCATTTTAAATATTAAAAATCAATTAAAAATTTTAAAATAAAAATTTTAATTGGCTCCAAAATTCTGGTTTGTTACAGTGTAACTAAATGTATGTAGTGAAATAATATTTGTACAAATGAGTATTTTCATATTTTGTATAGTAATTGTGTAATAGAAAGAAATAAAACTATGTATTGTTCAAGAGTGTAACAACATATTTATATTAAAATAAGAAATTTTAAGTTCAATATTTTAATTTATGCAATAATTTTATATTACTACGATCAGATTTAAAAAAAAAAAAAAAATCAAAACAGACTTTTTACAATGGGCTATGCCTATTGTAATATAATGTATTACAACGGGCAGAAGCCGCTTGTAATTTATTAGCTATTACAACGGGTTTGTAGCCATTGTCATAGAGTCGTTGCACGCGACAGAGCACATTATTACAACGATCTTTTACAACAGTCAATGACCGTTGTAATTTAGTGAAGACCTATTACGACGACGCATATTAGGACGGGCTTTTGCCCGTTGTGAAAAGCATATAACAACGGTTTTTGCCCGTTGTAAAAGGACTGTTTTGTTGTAGTGCCTCTAGCACCTTCTTCCAACCAACCTGAATCTGACTTGCACTTGGATACACTACTGAACCTCACTTGACCTCTAAACTGAACCCAAACATTTCGGGTTGAACCCTGTGGCATTCTAGGCTAATCCCTAGTTCCCTTTCTCCTCTTTTCCATTTTCTTTGTCTTCCAGATTTTTTATCTCCACAAAAAAACCAATTTTTCTTATTTTTTTTAAATTTAAAAGAAAATAAATTTTAAAAACTTTGCCATTGATCAGGTTTTTAATTTCGGTGGTTAACAGGTCCAAAAATGATTTTTTAAATAATCAAAATTTTGTTCTATATTTGTAAATTTTACGAAGTCTAAACCCATCTCCTAAAAGCAAAGACAGCACTATTTTCTTCTTCTAAATTTCTTGTCGTTCTCGTGTTTCTTTGACCATTAAGCATCATCTTGGTTTGTTTCTTGGGTGTACCTTGTATCGCATTCGTATCTTCCTATTATGTTGGATTTGGTGTTTTTCAGTTGTACCTGCTATTTCAAATCAAGAAAATGGCGCCTAAGATCTCGTCTGAGATCTCATTTTGGACTCCTCTCGAAACAAAACAACAAATCTCACTGTAAATCTTGTTTTGAATATATCGCTCGATATATTGCAATATCGAACGATATATCGACTGATACAAGATACTATAATATCGTCCGAGATCTTTGTTTTCTGATTAAAATTTCAACCAGAGCCTGAACCAGAAAAATAAAAATAAAAACTCATATATAACCATGATTATCTCGTGCTATTTTTTATTTTCATGTTAAATAACCCTATCATATGTCATATATGTTCTACAATGCTTATCGTTTTCATACTCATTTTTTTATAGCATGTTACTTATGAAATTATGTAATTAATGTTCTACTTATGTTGAATTTTCTAATGTTTTGGATCCTACTTATATTTTATGTCTAACAATAATTCATGTTCATGGAACATATGTTGTAAGTACTAATCTATTTGCATTGTTTTATTTTTATAATTTAAGCATAATACGATTTAATATACGAATATTCCTTGCAAATTAGGAAAAATGAAGTGATTTTGCAACTCAAGTTTAAGTTACAATGTTTATAAAAATTTAATTTTGTAAAAATATCATTCTTTAACATATTATACACCCTAAATTTTTTCTGATATGAGCTTTCAGACCTGAGATGGAAATCCGACGAACCCCCAAGTTAGACTTATCTCATCCGAGATTTCCTCCGATACGAGATCAAGTCTTTGAAATCCCATAGACGAAATGCGATAGGTATCCCAACTTTAAAACCTTGGTTGTACCAATTTATCCATTATCCTTGCCATGAAAGGTGAGAATCTATCGCTAATGTCTAACATTGCTTGTTTGAGTGAAATTAACAACATTTGAGTTATCAGTGAAATTTTTGCATTTATTAGTGTACGATTGCTATTATTGATATGTTAGCAGTGGGATGTGAAACACAACATTATGTTTTATTTGTTTGATATGTGACATTTGATTTTGCTATGAATATTTTATGTTCACTTTTGACCCATACAGCATGATATGACATGTGAATTATGAGATTTTTGGTATGCTTATTGACATGTACTGATATGGTATGTCTATTTTATTGTTCCCACACTGAAAATTCCCTAGGGATTTAGGAAAAATCACTATGGATTTAAATAATATATATTTGAATCACTGTATCATTCTGATATGGAATTGGGATATGGGTTGAAATGATATATACCCAAAAATTTAATTAAACAGGTTGAGATGATACATAGTTGATTCATTTGACCTAGGATAGAAAATTATATGGGCACTATTGGTCAATAAAAATAAATTTTGAAAATTTTATAAGTATGTATTAATTTTGAAATTTAATTTAAATAGTTTAGTTTAAATTAATAATTAAAATATTTAACTTTACTTTATGAATTTAAGTTAAAATTGATTTATTGAAAGAATTTAATATGATTTTTTAGATTAAAATTATTTTTAAAATAACATATAAAAATTAATTAAAATTTAATTCTAATTAATTAAATATAATATAAACTTATTGGCATCCGAAAGTTGGTTCAACACCAAAAGATTTCCAAGATAATGAAAATAAATGTAAATTGAGGATTTTTATGAGGAAATGTAGTAAAGTAAATCACATAGTTGTTCGGTTCATGAGAACCTACATCCAAATTGAAGGTTTTTGCTCTTTATTCACTTATAAATGAAGATTACAATGATATGATCAATGTCCACAAGTAGCTACAATGGCAATGGTGGAAAAAAGGTCCAAATAGGTCCAGGAAGGAGTTTTCTTTCTTCTTCCCGAAATGCCAAGGCAGTTAAAAACTTCATGTGTTCAAAGTGGAGGTGAACTTCCTTCCGAAGTAATGGAATGTGCTTGAGAGTCCAAGATGCAATATCTTCTTCCTAAGGTGTCGAGAGAGAAAGAACCACCCTTGATTCGTATACGAATGGGTTATTTAAAGGAGAGGCCTGGTATGTGAGTACATTGAAAAGAGGATCAAGATGGCATGAGGACCTACAAAAATGTCCTTGGGGATCAGTACCGATCCCAGGATCGGTAATGGTCCCCAAAGCCTTAGTCGTTTTTCATTGCTCCTCGAAGCCTCGAATCCACTTCCAAAATTGATATCGCATCCAAGGATATGAGTTTTTTGATACTGATCTGAAAGAAGTTGGAGTGGATTTGGTGATTATCACTAATTTGGAAGAGCTTGTGAATACTGATCTAGAAGATCCTAATATTTACTCGGATCCCCAAGCATTTGTAGTTTTCTTTTATTTTGGAAGTTATGGAAAAAAGCACAGATCGTGTGATTATGGGGATATGCGCCAATCCCGCATACTTCAGGGATACGTACCGGTCCGGGAGACTTGTGCAAATTTATTGAGTTGTGTAGAGCTTGGATATATGTACTAATCTCTGAAGATGGTTTATACCAATCCCTAAACACATAGCTATTTGAGAGCTATTTTAGTAAGCTAGGACGATCATACTTGTATGTCTCCATCTGGGCTTGATATCTGGGTGTTTGGACGACACTTTTGAGTCGTATAGCCATGCAATGATCGAGTTATGCTGGCTTGGATTGCTTTTGGTAGCCATGCTAAAAAGTCGCATAATACTTGCCCCCCAAAACGTGCCTTATTTTAACACGGCATGCACTAAATTGAGACAAGTCTTTTTGCTAACTGGAAAGAACTCCAAGCCTTATCGCTGAGTAGTGCATTCCAGGAAGTACATCGTTTCTGTGAAGCTATGATGCTTTTACCGAAGCTTTTTGATATAGATATGTGGTTCCAACATTGTTGAGAACTCTAGTTGCTTTGAACTTCATTGCTCGGATTTGAACCTGACAGATTGCTCAGGCATGTGTCTAATCTCTGTCAATTCAAGAAATTAAACGTTAGTCACCAAATCATGCTTAGATCGAAATGTAAACGAGTCATTGTCGGCATAAAGTCATGCATGCACTCACACATTTGCAAGTTATTTTGCATGATACAATCACAGTTCATGATGAACCATAAACGAAATAATATTGTTTGAGTATGCGATGGCATAAGTTAGTTTTAAAAATGTCATCGAATTCGAACTTAATCATTTTGTGTGTACTCTTGAATTGCCTAAATTAGTTAATACACGGTTGGTTAACGATTCGAGTTGGTTTCGATGATCAAAGTTTCGAGAACACATAAGCACGATCGTGGTCATTGTTTTCAATTCAGAAGTTTTCACCAGTCCATGGAATGTTCCAATTTCTTCTTCTCCTCATTTTCCCTTTTGTTTTTTGTGTGGATTCAGTATCAATCCTGTGATCGGTACCAATCCTGTGATCGGTACCGATCCCAAATGACTTAGAAAATTCTAGAAGCTCTAGAAGAAAAATTTACAACTCTCTCCTACATATAAAAGTGGAAAACATTCCCTGTCTCCTTTTTTTCTTCCTTCAAATTCCCTGGACATGAAGTATTTCGATGAACCGAAAAACCTCATACCCTCACTAGTTTTATGTCCGCCAATTTTTCGGCCATTTGAGTGCCTTGAGATCATCATGTTGCTTTACTCGACCAACATCCATTAGAAACGTGGGGTTTGCATGATTTAGCTTGTGTTTGATTGGTTTAGGTCGGGGCATTTAGGATGGAGATGGACGAAAGGGGACATGTTGGTCATGGTGGTGGAGCTGATGCTAGTGGCTAGCCATAGCGTGGAGATTGTGGGTTCAAAGCTTTGAAGGATGGAGGGTTGGAATATGAAAAATATGGAGAGGAGATGGAGGGAAAAGACGAGGATCTAGGGATACGAAAATTGATTTGGTGTTCCAAATACTTTGGGAATTTCGAGGATACGAAATCAATTTTCATGTCCCGGAAACTTAACTTTTTTGGAGCTTCGAAGGAAGGTCATGGAATACGAAATGGCATATCAGTGAATTGGGAGGAGAAGACTAGGTGGAAAAAGACAAAAGTTGTGGGAAGCGAAATTACATTTCGTACACGCAACAGTTAACTTTTTGGGAATCAAAGTTTGGGAGTATGAAATTTTTTGAGCTGGAGGGGATACAAAATTTAAACACTTAGAAAATTTTCGACTTCAGAATTTGAGTTTACGAATTTGAATCACTTCGTGACATAGCGTGATCGGGTTGGGATTGAAATTGAATGTATCGTCATTTATCACCTTAACGCTCAAAAAACGAACCCGTTTGGACTGATAATTCAGACATGTATATATGATTAAAGCATGAACTCAGATTATGGACATATGACTGAACCATCGAGTCCTGATTCGGTTCTCGATCCAACCATGACATAATCACAACTCGACTTAAATTCCATGACATTGGTTAGCAATGACGACGGTTTAAGTTTATGACATCAGAAACTGTTGCAGCGTCCTAAAGCCTTTTACCGTAACTGCATCAGCAATTCAGCATGCACAGTATTGCATGTTCCATGTTAGTTTATACCAATGCATGGGGTACATATTTTAGTGTAGTAACTAATTCAACTATTTTTAAGGTATAGTTTGATGGAAAACGAAGCTCTAGAAGACTCCAGGCTTAGCTGCCGAAGCTACAGAACGATCGTCGAGCTCACATGAATCTTCATATGATTCCATCCTAATGACTAGTGAGTGTGTGACTTCTAAAGCTCCTGCTCCTTCTCAACAAGTAAGCTCGCCCAACATGCATGATCAGGAGGTGCAATCTGAAAGATCTCACCATTTAGTCAAGCATGTCGATGAACTGATAGCTCAGGAAGAGGCGGAACTGATAAGAGTTGGCCTGCAAGAGGAGAAGGATGTAGGTAGCAAAAAAGAAGGCGTTCCTGTGGCACCATACAGAATAGGAATACCATTGTTCCTGAGAATCCCCCGGATCCGATCGTCTCGCAAATCAATGAAGCTGAGGCAGATTTGTGTGAAGTACAAAATATCCTTGAGAAATGTTCTCGTCCTCGGAAGGGATGATAGGGCACATGAAACCTTAGAGAGGTACACTGCATGAATAGGCATATGTGCTATGTTGAGTACGTTCCCTCGTCATGCACATATATATTCTAGATATAATGTGCTTCTTTCAACTGCATATGCCTTCCTGCTTGGCACCTATATCCTTTATATGGACAACTTGGGTGTGGAGCCAATTATTGAGGACATTCAATATATCTACTCCCTTAAGAGAAGAAGAATTTCGCCTTCCCTCATCTATTTATAGGTGCATGACAATAGTCACTTCATCTTTGGGGAGTGGACCAAGCTCAGCTACTTCAAACATGATTGGTTCTACGGTCGATGCTCTTTGTGATCTGTGAGGAGATGGCTTGCTGGCCATAAGTTCTTTAATACTTACATTGTATTCCAAATTAATTGAGTCATAATTTTCAAACTAACTTGTGTTTTATATGGCATGTTCCCCCAGATTCCAAGGGTTAGTATTTATCTTGATTGAGTTTTGGTTCTAAGGAATGCCCCAAATGCATTTCATGATGCACAAACTTTATTGTTAGACCATCTCTTCAACGTGTTAGGCTTACTTCTTGTTGCTCGATAGGTTGTAAGGATGAGGATGAAGATGTGGCCGAAGATGAGGGAGGAGATGTTCCACTGGGTATGCAGGTGAAAGTTCCCCCCGTCATGCTTTCCAATGAGCCCTCAGCCGAAGAGGGAGAAGTTGGAGCTCAAGAGGATATTGGTGCTCCACAGGTGGTGATAAGGAGGTGCTCACTGAGCGAGATAGTTTGTAACGCACTCTTATTCCTCTCCAATAGAGGAGATGAGGTTGGAAGAGGTCTCAAAATGAATTTCTCTAGTCGCAATCTCTGAGATCACTACATTGATGGAGGTCGAGGGTCGGTTTAAGGACTTGGACAAAGTCCCCATTGAAACGTCTTCATTTAGGCTTACTGAGACAAACATTGAGTTCTAATTTTCGAATTTTGGGGAGGTGACCCTTAAGCAAGACGATGAAAGGTTCATAGAGGAACATTAAGATACACACACGTAAGCATTTCATAACACAACACTTAACTTGTGCATGCATGGGATGTTCGAGTATGATTCAAGATTTGCTTTGTGTAGGTGCTATGACTCGAGTATGAGATTGAGATTGAGACTGAGACTAGGGATTAGGGATTTCCCGACGATCAAGGGGGAAATCATGAGCACCTTTTTCAAGGGTGAAGAGTTGTGAGACTCAAAGTTCATAAGGCCCCACGATTATGAAAGTAGTTGTTGGCATCAAGACTATTCCCGGCGCTTGGTCTCTCTTCCACCAAGCATGAGGCCGAACGACGTAGAAAGAAGAAAAAAATCAATGAGCACAAAGCATTCTACATCTCCTGTTTCTCCTCCTCATGTTCCTACGACAAAGACATATTCCCCTTGCACTATGGTTAAAGACACAAGAGGGGAGAGGAACGGGTGAGAATTGAGGGTATGAGGAAGGTGAAAGTAGAGGCTTGGTCCTGTGGTAGAGAGGGGTTATAAGGTCCTTGAGCTGTCCCGAAAGGAGAGAAGGCCTAACTGCTGAAGTATTTCCTACGTTTCTACTTTATAGAGATGCATTGGATGCCTGGAATGCACCCCATCTAAATGGAGATTAATAAAGAAAAATAACCTGGGTATTCGATGTTTACAACCAATACAAGATCATGCGGCGGTACAGTAAGAGCGAGACGACCCGAAATCCCGTTCTCACAGAAACAGGGTTATCTTTGGAATATAACACAGAAACATATAATAGCAGAACAGAATTAAATAAATACACCAGATATGAACAATAGAATATACTGGATAAAAGTAATCATCAGAGTTACACAGTATACAGGATCTTACTTAGTACAAATACAGTTCAACTATACATAAATGTCTACAGCGGAAATAAACAAAATATGTACAATAGGAGCTGAACAGCATAAAAAGAAATAAATGATAGAATCCATCTTCAGCTCCAGCTATCCAGAAAGAACCAGCTAAACCTGAATACAAGGCTGCCCGTGTAGAAAAAGGGGCACCCGAGTTTGAAAGTGAAACAAACTACGAGTCAGTCATGGGACTGGTATGAGAAATCCACTCAACACATATATAATTGGCTAATCACAGGACCACGCCACTTTCGTGGAACGGGTTTACTCCATTGGATTGCCAGTGCTTTAAAACAAATCTTTCTTTTAAACATCGTTATGCTTTTTATAAAATGAAGCCGTTATAAGACTCAGTTCCCATCACACAATGCAACGCAAACCGGAGGATAGAGTTTTTACCTTATAACGACCAAATATGCTTGATACGAATAAAACAAGGCATTTGATATTATTGCTAGTGTTTATATGTTTTGAAAACAATTTCAAATCATAACAATCAATCATAGACGACATGAGCGTCCCATGCCACTATGTCGCCAAATATATATATACAATTGAAACCGCACGATGTCGTATTTGGAAATTGGATTTCCGTCTTGAACCAAGGCAAAAGATAGTCCTTACCGAATTCGAGACAATCTAGCCCATGTCTCAGGTACAGCTGCAACCATACCCTGGATCGTCAGGACCGGTCCACACGAAGTGGATTATAATGCCTGAACAATGCGTTTCTCCACCCTTTGGGGTGTAAATGAGCCAACGAATGACTCCATCGGACCCGGATCGTCCGATCAAACCGAGGCGCCTCGCAACAGCAACAACCACATAGGTGAAAATTATATAAATGTCAGGGCTGGTAGGTCACTGACACCACCCTAGCTAGAAAGAAAACGCACGTCCCCCCTGAGGTCCTTCTCCCGTTTCTGGTTCATACCGGGGTGTGAGGCTCGCGAATTTACGTTATACACAAAGCTACGCCACACAGGCGGTGCTTTGATCATCACAACAAGATTTTGCTTTTCAACAGAAGCCCTGATCTCTGCATCTTAGCATGCCACACAGAATAAATCCAATGTCAGACACACAGTCCATTTACAAGTCCGTTCTGGGTCTGAACGAAACCGGAGGCACTGAATACCTCGCAAACCCATCGATCACCACGTACGTCTGAACGATCACCACTCATTATCCATATTTCGGGATGCCTCCCAATCAGGACCTCGCTTACCATCCAAACGAGGTGAAGATCTCCGGTCTTCGACCATCGTCTTCATCTTCGACTTTCAATCGTCGGTCAATTATTCGAAATGAGAATTAACTCGGCCTTTTCAAATAATTCACGTATATTTAGAATTTCAAATCAATTTATTTCAATGGTTAAATTATTCGACAACACCAATATTGTTCTTTAATGTAATTTTCACACCAAACACATTCAACCATCAAATACAACATAAATCAAGCAAATTCAGTTTATTTCCATTCCATATCGCTTATGATATTTTATAACTATTTATATTTATTTTAAAATAGCTATTTTATTCAAAACGACGCTTCGGGCCATAAGGCGGCCGTGGCGCTGTTTTTCTTCAGATTTGATTTACATATATCTGAAAATATAACCGTTGGATCTTCGCAAAATTTACATCATTAGAAAGGTCTTTTCAAAACGAATCCAACGGTTCCAGTTTCGGGAAATTCCGACGGTCGGATCTCCCGGTACAATCGTTTGAAGTTTCGATTTCAAAATACGAACTGCAGCGTCGTTATTCGATTAAATATATAATTATATTTATATATATATAAATATAAATATAATCGCTTCTGGCGCTGGTTTTCTTCAGATTTGAATTAAACATTCCAGACAATCCAACCATTGGATTTTTACAAGGTTGGTGCCGTTGGAAAGATTATTCCAAGGCGAACCCGACGGTTGAGGTTTCGGGAAAATCCAATGGTCGGATTTCCCGCACTAGTTGTTTGAAATCACGGTTTCAAAATACGAACTGCACGGCTTCGTTTCGTTTTAATTTTATTTATATCTATATATTTATATAAATATAGTTCATTCAATGATTTCCATATCGTTTTCACTTCAAATATTTTTCTAACACCTTAAAATTTTGGAAAATTTCGCCATAACCTCCCCTGCACCGGGAGCATCGGGAAATCGCAAATAGCGTTCCCGGTCCTTCTAATCTCAAAAAGAAAAAGAAAAAGCCAATCGGCTAGCCAACAGGCTCATAAAATCATCACCCAAACAAAACAGTAAATGTGTACCTATTTGTCGGGCACAAAATTTTATTCCTCTTCTCTAGCCCCTTTGCTATAACCTGTTCAATAAATATGCATGTACATATATATATACAGTTCTTATCATTTATCATTTTCTATTCAACTTCATATTTGATTTCTGTTTGGTTTAAAGACACCATTTATTCTAATGTTACATACATAGGTGCAAATCATTTCATTAGCTAATTAATGAATATTTCATCTCATATATGTTTATTTTGCACAAGTGGCTATTTTTAACACTTCACATTTCAACGATTTATGCATACAATAAAAATGTGATTTTTATTGTAAAACAATTCATTTCAAAACACTATTTTTCTATATAGTTCAAGTTGGTGATAAAAATGGGATTTTTATCATAAAACAATTTCTTTAAAACGAGATTATTTTACACAGTTCATATAGTCGATAAAAGGTGATTTTTATTATCAAACAATCTATTTCAAAATATGAATACCATTCAACACATGAATTTCTAATCAACGAATGAATATCAATTCAACACATGAATGTTTTCTATAGTTTCTATATATAGATAAAAATGTGATTTTTATTATCAAACAACTTATTTCAAAATATGAATACCATTCAACACATGAATTTCTAATCAACGAATGAATATCAATTCAACACATGAATGTTTTCTATAGTTTCTATATATAGATAAAAATGTGATTTTTATTATCAAACAATTTATTTCAAAATATGAATACCATTCAACACATGAATTTCTAATCAACGAATGAATATCAATTCAACACATGAATGTTTTCTATAGTTTCTATATATAGATAAAAATGTGATTTTTATTATCAAACAATTTATTTCAAAATATGAATACCATTCAACACATGAATTTCTAATCAACGAATGAATATCAATTCAACACATGAATGTTTTCTATAGTTTCTATATATAGATAAAAAATGTGATTTTTATTATCAAACAATTATTTCAAAATATGAATACCATTCAACACATGAATTTCTAATCAACGAATGAATATCAATTCAACACATGAATGTTTTCTATAGTTTCTATGTATAGATAAAAATGTGATTTTTATTATCAAACAATTTATTTCAAAATATGAATACATTCAACACATGAATTTCTAATCAACGAATGAATATCAATTCAAC
Source organism: Allium sativum (assembly GCA_030737875.1). Lineage (NCBI taxonomy): Eukaryota > Viridiplantae > Streptophyta > Magnoliopsida > Asparagales > Amaryllidaceae > Allium > Allium sativum. The sequence goes on from CM060910.1 coordinate 1,000,325,016, forward strand.
ACATGAATGTTTTCTATTCAATGAATAAATATAGTTTAAGCATATGAAAATAATTCAAACACACGAATATTATTCAAAATTTCGGCAGCATAACGGCAGGGTAGTTAAAACCGGGACCGTCCCTAGTACGGCTCCTCGCTCTACCTTAAAACCTCGCGGTTTTTGACAATGGGGATCATGCATCTAGTTCGTACGCAGGCGGCATGTATATATTTATTTCATTTCCACAAACTAATCCTATGTGGTTTCAACCAAATATTTCTCAACCACAAACGGGTATTTTTCAACCACAATCAATCAATATCAACCACAAACAATCCCAAACAATCATTCGCTATCAATCAATTTTCACAACAATTTCAACCAATAAATATCGTCCATGGTTTGTGGACGAGGGGCGTATATATATATATATATATATATATATATATATATATATATATATATATATATATATATATATATATATATATATATATATAGCAATTCACTTTAATTTCAACACCTATATATATATAGAAAAAGAAATTGAAGAGGGAGAAATTCTCACCTATAGCTATCCAATACCACGACTCTTCCTTTATAGAAATCTTCGCCAATCTCGCCTTTTGTCGCTTCGTTGCCCGTATTCTCTACATATGTAAAAATCGAATTTTTACTATGTTATTCAATATATAAAAATCAAATTTTTATTATGCTATTCAATATATAAAAATCGAATTTCAAAAATATAAATTCCGCCTTTTCAAAAATAAAGATTATATTTTTAATATTCCTATGATGTAAAGATTATATTTTTATTACTTTAAAAAATATAAAAATCATATCTTACTTCTACTACTTAATAAAAATTCCGTCTTTTCTATTTTAAAAATATGATCTTTTCTATTCTAAAAATCTGATCTTTATTTTTTTTAAAGTTCTAATCTTTTTCTATTTAAAGTTTAAATCTTTTTCTATTCTAAAGTTTAAATCTTTTTCTCTTCTAAAGTTTAAATCTTTTCTATTTAAAATCTAAATCTTTTTCTTTTTTTTACATCTTAAAATAAAATCAGTTTTTAAAACCTTTTCAAAATCAGTTTTTAAATCATTTTAAAAAAAATCAGTTTTAAACCTACTTAAAATAAATCAGTTTTTAAATCATTTAAAAATCAGTTTTTAAATGCTTTTTTTTAAAAAAAAAAATCAGTTTTAAACCTAATTAAAATAAAAATATCAGTTTTACAGAATTAAAATAAAAATAAAAATAAACTAAAATACTTACTGTCTGCGAAGAAAGGGGGGAAAAGAAGACGTCGGCGGCAGGTCTCGAACTGGGCGGAGCTGGCTTCGAGGGGGCGGCGGCTTCAGCGTCGCGAACGGGGGGCTCTCGAATCGCGTCGCGATGGCTTCGAGTGGGAGGGCGAGGTCACTGGCGGTTCGAGGGTGGGGCTTCGGTGGAGGTGGTCGTGGGTGGAGCTTGGTGGAGGCGGCGTCGCCGATTGATTAGGGTTTTCCTTTTTTTTTATATCTGTTCGAAGTGAAGAGAGAGAAGAGGGAATGGGGGGGGGTTATATAAAATATATATATTTAATTATTTAAATTTTCAAAAAGTTGACTTTTACATACGACCTCGAAACGAGGCCTACCGCCTGTCGCCTATAGCGTTTTACCCCCATTCCGGACACAATGGGATATGTATCGCAAGCTGATTTGATCGTTACAATCAGTTTCCGTTGAATTTACATTTAAATCACTATATTGAATTTTAAACGTACATTTCAAATTAGTGGGGCCACATACGAACTCGAAAAATTCCAAAAAAATATTTTCTAGCCTCGTATTGATGATACGGTCCTAACAAAACTAGTTTCGTCGAATTATGAGACCATTGGAAAAATGGCCAATTTCCAGTCGATTAAAATCAACTGAAACCGGTCAAACGCGTTTTCCTTTGCCACGCTCTCATATTGATTCGAAAAATTATGAAATTTGAAACCTAGTAATAACTTGACACTGCGGATCCAACAAAAGTGGTTTCGTCGAAATCCGAGGTCATCTGCAAAATGTCCATTTTTAAGGGCCTGAATTCCATAGCGACTATTCAGAATTTTCAACTGGACATATCTTTTGATTCCCGCTATCAAATTTCGATTGGTCGGATTCGTTGGAAAGATATTATCAATTAGATTCCATTATTTTTGGTTTCACTAAAATCCGGATTGTTTTGCACCTGGTATATTCAATTGAAGTTTGAAATCGAATTATCGAACTACCGCGCTATTTTCAATTCTATATATAATTATAATTAATTATATTCGTTTTCAAATGTCGATTCAAACTCAGTTTTCATCGTCATTATTTAAAATATTTATTTTAAATATTTAAAATCCATTATTTTAGCCAATTTAAAAATTTTAAATTGGTTCAGATTTTCTGGGTCGTTACAATGAGACTCTCTGAGCTAATCTTTCATAAGAACTCTGGAATTCAAGGGTTGTAACTTGAGGTTCAAGATGATCAGGAGAGGATCCCGTCCTGGGAGGTCGAAATAGATGAGCTAAGATTCTGACCAGTGTCTATTATTACATGTTTGTGTAGCGCATTTATGTGCTAACTCTTTGGTGCAAAAATAGGTGAACTGAAGAAGAAGCTAGAGGTTGAGAATAAAAGGACGGATGACTTCCATATAGAGATGGCTGAAGTAAAGGATTAACGCAAGGACATATTAGCTTACCTCTCAGCATGGGTTGGTGCAGTAGAGAAAGATAATAAAGCGCTTTCTGAGGAAACCTCTTGCCGTAGAAAAATAACAAGGAGGTTAAACGGCTTAGGAGGGAGAATCAGGCGCTGCTCGAGGAAAATGAAAGGCTGTGAAAATATAATAAGGAAACTAAGCTCTTGATGGAGGAGAACAAATAGGTAAACATTGCAAACTAGTCGCAAAGTGCTCGAGCAAGCTAAAAAGAAGAGAGAGGCAGTAAAGACATCCAAAAGAGAGGTGCTGGGCCAAGCTGAAGGGGCGAGGAAAAAATTTGAGGCCTGGTTGCCGGATCCTAGAGCCCAAGCAATAGAGGCTTAGACGGAGGTAGGGAGCGATGGATGGAGCCAGCCTTCCTGGGACTTCATGTTAAAATCCTCAGGCGTCGCAAAATCTCGTGGGTGGAGAATCATGTTCGGATGATAGCTCTGGCTTGGGAAAAGTTCTTAAAGATGAAGTTGTCGTCGGGAAAGTGGAGGTAGAGATGGTGGATAAAGAGGCGCTGATGACTCAATACTTAACCGAAGAAGAGCGACGGGTATTGGTAGAGGTAAAGGTTATGCTTCAGGAAGATGGAGAAGTAGAAACGGTGGAAAGTCATGCTATAGAGAAGGGGAAGGACATCATTAACTAAAGCAATGAAGCTTCTCCAGAAATCGAGGGTGGTTCTTCCCAGTAGCTAGTCATTCTGCTCGCTTCCACCGGTGTCCTATCTGTACCAGCTTCCAAAGACTCGGAATATGGACTCGAGCATCCAAGTCTAGGCACCTAGAGTTTCCTTCCTCCAATAGTCGAAGGCATAGCATCGACGGGAGTCACTTAGAAAATGCTTGGAGGTATATCCACTTTCTCTCCGGTATTTGAAGGATGATAGCAAGAAGTAAAAGTAAACTAATACATCTTCCTCTCCGACCTACAGGAATTTTTGAAATGGGGATCCAAGCTAGTTTCGAGACTACTATGGAGGTTTGCCTGCATTCGATGTCGAGATGTATTAAAGGCATATAAGTAAAGAGTTTGAGCTTATCGACATCTACAAGGACTTCAGGTTGAGCAATACTGATCAATGCAGGCTATTTATGGAGATGGATGATTTCTCTCATATTATGGAGGAGGAGAAAGGGAAGGATGAGGAGAACCTCATAGTGGTTGGACAGACAGAACCAGGCAAGTCGTCGATGAGCTATGTAGTTGAACAACGCGTCCAATTGCTAGTAAAGTCTGAAGAGCTTAAGGCGAAAAGGAAGGTAGATGAGGAGACAACGCTCAAAGCTCAAGAGGAAGCTAAGGTGAAAGCCGAGGAGGAAGCCAAGGCCAAAGTCTAGGAGGAGGCCATAAAGAAGGTCAAAGAAGAAGTGGCTCGCAAGAGAGTAGAGGAGGAATTCAGGAAGCTTAAGATGAGGAGGAGGCAAAGTAGAAAACTAAGCAGGAAGATCGAGAAAAAACTTAGAAGGTTGCCAAGAAGGCCAATAAGGAGACATAGAGGAAAGCAAAAAAGGGAGCTATGAAACCAAAAACCTCTAGATCCATAGTCGAGGCCACTCCTACCCCCATTGAATGTGGTCCTCCCTGGGGTAACCACTATGCTATAAACGGCCTGCTGTAACATAAAAAAAATGTTGGCATAATCCCAAAAAATGTTTTTAACAACCCGAAATTTTGACAATAGATTAGATATTTATTTCGATTCTAAAAAATAAGAATTTCTGCAAACAATGGAATTTGACCATGAAACTTTATTCAATGCGTTTGTCTTAGAATTCTGGTCAACTGTCATGTTTGGAGTTTCACGAACGGAGTCCGTATGAAAAAGTTATGAATGAAATACGAAAACTGGACGGAAATAAATAAGCGTAATAAATAATATATATATATCCTCCCTTATATGACCAGCCCTAACTGGGCAAATCGGCTAGAAGGCGGTCGACCGCACCTAGGGGGTGTCGACCGCTTCGAGCCGGAAGTGCTTAGTGACGGCTAGGTTTTGAGGTGGATTTTTATTATATAATATAAACAGACAGATGTTTATTTAAACAAATCTATCAGTTCATGGCCAGTTCCACTCCTATAAATAAAGGAGTAAGGCCTCACTCTTTTCCACATAAATTTGTAGGTAGCAGTGAAGCTCTGCCATTTCCCATCCTCTTCAAATCAATTTCTTAATCTAAATTATATTCATATACAATCAATCAAATATAAATCATATAGATTTGAAATCAGAGCTAAATGGAAAATAGCACGAATTGACGTCTAAGCTAATCTTCATCAGATCCTCCCCTCTCTTCCTATTTTCTTGCAAATCTACAAATATGAAAGTATCCCCTTTTCAGAATAATTGTAGATCAGCAAGAATTTGGGAATTGTAGGCCTAAAAGATTATTCAAATTTCAAATTTGGATGCTTTCAGGTGAGTGAGAAATTTACATACAAAGTTATAATAGCCTATTTATCTCGTTTGAATTAGATCTCAAAATATATGCCTATTATCATAAAATCTGCTCATAATATTATTGAATTTGAGTTGTCACATATCAGATCTGCTAATAAATATTGTCAAAACTTGGAAATTGTGGTTAGGAATAACATCAGTTGTAGATTTACTTAAATTGTTTGTATACATTTTCCTACAATTATGTTGGAGAATATATCGTAGTTTGTTGTAAAGCACTAAAGATTTAGAAATCAGTCCCAATAACAATGTTAGATGTAGTATTCTTCCAAATCTCTAGTTTCAGCGTTCAAAAGATAAATTGTGTGATTTTAATTTAAAAGATACATGCTTATTTGTGTCCAATGTTGTTGAGGTTTTTGTTTTAGTTATTGTAAATATGTCATTTTCCTCTTCTTTAACGAAAAGACATTATTTTGAGCTCACAAGAGAAAAGAAAAAAAGGGAAAAAGTTTACAAATGTACATATAAATATAAATATGCATATTCGTAGGTAGTTTGCATTAACAATTCCAAAATATACATAAACATATAGTATTTCTTGTGGTTTTGAAATATATCTATTCCATTAATCAGACATAATTTACAATAACTATAGCTAACAGTCTTTGTGCAAGTTTTGGAACCTTTTGGCAAGATTGAATTCAGAAAGGAATGTTTAGTTATTAATTAAACCAAATTATTAGATTTAACAATAAATTGTAATAAAAGGGAGATAACTACGTTGACCGAGCAAAAATATAAATATAAATATGTACACATTATCCTTTCGAAAATACTAAAACAGTAAAATATAAATTATATTGAATGCTTATATATTTGAACGGTATTCACTTATGGGATTATACATGTAAATGTAATCCATAATTATTTAATATATTTGTGGTGACCATTGTAGCAATTAATATGATCGGCTGCTATAAATAAAACCAAAATTGAATTGTAAACAACACTGATTTGGGGAAAGTAAACTTAATAAGGGAAATGAGTAAAATGGTTAAAATTTCTAGGATTTATTAGGATAAATGTTGTAAACCCCAATTAGGTAATTTAATCCATAACCGCATCAAGACACGAGGTTAGGCTCAACTTGTGTTAGAAGTCTGCCCGGAACCGACCGGCAAATCCAGCATCCACAAGTGGTCAGCTTAATATGAGAGGTCTGGTGCACAAATATATATATATATATATATATATATATATATATAAACACATAACAGACAATAAATAAATAAATAAAAGTAGTAATGTCTATTGGGATACAACAATTAGATATGTTTAGGATTAATAAGATATGGATAACCATTGTGAGTTAATGTCCTAGGAAAATTATGGTCGTTAGGCTCATAAATGACATTAATTACAATCAATAGAAATGAAAGGAAATTATAGAATTGAAAGTTGCCTTAGGAAAATATGACCGTTATGGTTATAAATGGCAATTAACATATGAATAGGAATAAATGAAATAAAATGTGAATAAATGGGTATTGATTATTGTTTAAATACTATGCCCAATTAGAGAAATAATCAAATAAATATCCTAGGGTAAGGAGGATATAACTTTCCTTATTTATACTGGTTAATATAGAACTTATAATTAAAAGTAAGAACTGGGCTTAGTAGGTTAATGATGTGAAACATTATTAACCATAAGAACCCGCGATGACAATTAATCGTGTACATATAGTATTTCCGTAAAGTGAAACTAAACGGGAATGACTTAATAACGTAGCCCACTTCATTCTCATAAGAAGAGGTATTAAAGGATAATGAAGTACGGACTTAATAATCTTCACGTATAGTCCGCTTCCTTGGGTCTAAAGAGTCTTGGGTCGAGGAGTCCACCTAGGAGTAAATCTTTCGGTTTAGGGGTCATAAATGACATGAATGTGTGGGGCCTACCCAAACCTGAGAACCAAAAATGTCAGATATGGTTGCCTATCCTACGGGAAGTAGCAAGCATCTAAGGAGATTATCCAATAAGGTCAGCTGGATGTTATAGCGAGTGATAAAGTACAATATCCCACCTTACACTGGGTATGATTAATGCATGAATGACGGAAGCCTTAACTAGTAGGGCCCTATAGCTAGTGCATTCAATTTTATGTTAACGTTGAATATATTATTAAGGAATAATAAGTGACCAATAGTTCTGCCTAGGGTCTTAATCGATCAGGGAGAATCCACCCTATCTATCATTAATAGTGAGGCATTAAATATTAAAGGATGAGAGAATGAAAATATATATAGGAACTCTGTAATTAGAGGTCCACCCTGGATTAAATAACTAGCCATGTTGTGTTATAAAGGCTTCATAAATATATGCGTAAATGTTCTATCTTGTTGCCATACTTCGGGGATACTACTTAGGGAAGAGTAGTAGAGTCGTGCATAAACATTTACATGGTTAGGCTAGAATCACTAACCTTTGTAGGCATACATCTTGCGTTGAACCAAACGGGATACATCTATGTATTATAACTTTTTTTGTACATTTCCTATTCACCAGAATCTTGTTGTTCTGACCCCTGTCCTCATTACAACCACCCAAGTTTTCTAAAGAAGGTCGGGTTCTCACAGGTGTTATATTTTGGCTTTCGGTTCTCGTTCTCTCTCATGCTCGGTATTCGCGAAGTGATTTGCTTTAAAAAGGTAGTTACTTGAGTTAATACTAGTTTATCCTATTTTGTTTCTGTTGTGAGTTATCTTACCATACTGTAATTATGCTCATGCTTATTTATTTGTTGCTACCAGATTTACATGTGCTCCATGCTTGGATGTGTTCGAGTTTCGTTTTTTGACAAAATTTAGGCATAGAAATGTGTGGAGTGTTACATTTGGTATCAGAGCATAGGTTAAACAATCAGAGGAATTGGTTAAATTAGGACTCATCAGAGAACGTAATTTGATTTTCTTTTTGTTTTTCTATGTCTTTCTTACTCGACTTTAATTTATTTCGACGATGAATTACTCGTGGGCCTAATTATAAATAAAACGGGCTTTAAGCAACTAAGAGTTGAAATATATTGGGTTCGGGTTTCTAGCCAATTCTGTCTTACCCCATAGTATGTTGGCGATCTCATCATGAAGAGCATGAGGACGGCATATGGTGGAGTTCGTTGATTCGACTTTGCAAACTGGATAAAAATCTAGCTACAACCAAGAAAGTCACGATTTCTGGTTTTTGGTTTCGTTGGCATTTCCAGTTAATACCATTATTTGATCCAAAACGAGAAAGGTTCACGCTAGTATGTTGTATCCATTTCGAAAAATAATCACGAGGTCTATCCATTCGTTATTTCATTAAATTTCTGAACCTACCTTCATAGAAATATTCATTTGAGTCCTTGGCCTTGTATTCGAGGGAATTTATTTTTAAAAACTATTTGGAAAAACAAAAACGGGTTTGGAAGTTTTGAAATACGGTTTCGGAAAATTGGTTTATAACGACCTAGTTTTATAAAGATATGGTTCTTAAATTTTAATCTTCTCGTGTTTCAAAAAAAATGGCCTTTGTGTAATTTTAATAAATATAATCCAATTTGTAAGAAATAGGAATTAGAAATGACAAGGAATATGCCACTATACTTGAAAATAATAAATATCTATTCCTTGTGATTTTTAGTATCACTCTCACTATATATATTGGATAATTTATTGAAATTATCACAATTTATATACCTCACTTCGCTCTTCTAGAAGTGACACTTCGTAAACTTAGCTCTTAGCTGATGCTTTCGCAAGATTTCCAACATAACTCTCAAGTGCGTCTTAATGCATGTTTCTCTTTCCTTGAATTCTCCTTCTAAATTTTAATGTTGTCTACTTTAACCAAAGTTTTTCCCATGTTCATTCCGTTCTGCAGCAACTAGAAAAAACATGTACTTCAAGTGAGGTTTGTTTATTTCACTCTCATATGCATCAGTTATTCAACAGCTTTCCCATGTATGCATGGATGATGCTTAATGCGTAATCATGGTTAATATACTTCATTTTACAAGATTAGGTTGATTTTCTTTTGATATATGACATCTTTAATCTTATTTTAATGTAGTAAACTAAAGCGTCTATCCATGTGTGCAATCTGCAGATTCTGATTTTCCAATGCACATACAACACTGTTAGGAATGCTGATGCCAAGGATTCTCATGGGAAGAGTATATCAATTTTAATATTCACTCAGATACAGGCTGAAGTTCCACCATGTAACTTGGTAATATATAATTGTCAAAGTATTTCTGTTGATACTTACATTCATATTAGATTTTTTGTATGGTCCTTTACTATGTGATGAAGTCAGCTGTAGTAGTTCTTAACTATTTGTTGTATTGACGTGAATCAACTGCATTTAAAAATCTTGGGTGTTGTATGCAACTTTTATTTGAACCATGGCCAGATACCATTGTAATAGGATTGTTATATGCATGGTATTACAGAGAGTATTCTTAAAGGAACACAGTTTGACATTACATGTTACATTGAGTATTCTTAAAGATAGCACAGTTTGACGTTTTACATTGTAATATGATTATTATATGCATGACATCGCTGTAATTGTAGCAATATGCAAATAATATACATGCATTTTTTTTGTTATTTCAAAAAAAAATACCAATATGCTTAAAGATGAACTACCAGATGCCTTGGAGATAGTGCTATGGAAATGCATGGTGAATGTTTTGCTGATATTATGTTTTGGGGGGATATATTAGTTGATGTTTAAGACTGGGTGATTTCTTTATTCCTGTTGAATAAAATACTGCAAATTTGTATATTGATATTGTGATTCAAACATTGTAGTTGAATTTTTTCATGATTGTTGTGCAAAAATTGTTTTATATATTATTTTATTAATATCATTTAAATTGATGTAAGAATAAAACAGATATGTTATGAATGATGTATTTTTGGTATATTAATAATACAAATTTATTGGGTGGTGCTATAGTAGGTTTGCTATGGTTTTTTTTTTTGGTTTAGAAGATGGCTGATTTGCTTCAGTTGTAGTTACAAAAGAAGCAATAAATGGAGCTCAAAACAATTTTCCTTCTCTGGCTGTTGGTCAAAACCGAAGCAAAATAGTCAATTTTGCTTCCGATGGACAACAAAAGCAACAGGTCTTGATCTGTTGCTTCGTCTGCACCTGCTTTGGTTGTTGAACTGAAGTAACAGGGTGTAAACAACCGAAGCAAATGACTTGTTTTGTAGTAGTGTAGGAAGCAGGGATTATAACGCCATCGTTATAATCAATGTATTCCATAAAAGAAGTGGATTCGTAAACTGAATTAGAGAATTTGCATAAGCAATTATTTGATAAGAAATTCAGAAATGGAGTTAAGGAAATTAGAAACTAATTGAAAATTAGTTAAGTTGAATGGTTCCTTGCGTATTGTTCTAATGTTGGTTTCTGCCTTCGAGGTTGATGCTTGGGGAGTTGTTCTTTTACTAGCTTATGGTTAGGGACTGATAAATGTGGAAGGTTAGTGATGCTTGAATAAGAAATGGAAATATTTTCCAATGTTAATAATGTATATTTTCTAAATTTAAAAAGTAAGAATTTGTGAATATATGGAAATGTTTTTTTCAAGAACCGTGAGAGGCTAAACAGGTTTTGAGAAATACCTGGGTAGAAATATTGGAAGGAAATTGGGAAATGAATAATTATTGATAAATATATTTAAAAGGGCTTAATCTTGGTTGATGGTTGATGGTTGATCGATATAATTTCCATTTGGAAATAAGATCGTTGTTTGTATGGATATTTTCCTTTGATAGTTAAATAACCAACTATCAAAGTTTTGACCACTTTCCGTTGTCAATACGGGGAGACTGGGACCAATTTATTATCTGAACACCACTCCGTATGGGCATTAGTGTTGCAAATCAAATATACCGAAGACAATTGAAGATGGTGCTTATGCAAGGGTTGTTCTGGGGATCCTAGGTAGAAATTGCCTAAGACAGATTTACAGAATGGTGCCTTATGTTTGTCCAGTCCCAGGACAACTTGTATGGACGAATGTCTGACAAAATATATCTAATAGATCGTGTAAGTTAATTTCTTCAAACGTATTCATGTTTGGTGGTGGAAAAATTCATTTCTCTTAGCTTTATACCCGTGGTATTTTTGGGGAAATCGATTTGTGATTTGGAAGGCATGACGATGTGGCATTCAAAGTAAATGATGGTGTGACCTGTCAAAAGATACGTTATGAACTCTAGCCTCACAACTGGGAAATGAAAAAAATCGAGCTGGCTGCAAGACTAAGTAGGTCGCTCCCAATTAATGCGTGTCTCACATATCTAGAGAAAATTCATTTCCTTCTTTAATCTATCGATGTTGTCCCTTTTGGGAAACGGTTGTTGATCCCAACTGTTGGTGATATACATTCGACACACTCAATCGTAATGAGTGGTCGGTCATGTGTGGCCGGGTTGCAAGAAGTTCTTGTTGAACCCAGTGTATTCCCCTCTAGAAATACACTATCAAAGGGTGGTTCCATACCTTGTCATAGGTGGAAATCCATTACCCAATAAACGCCCATGGTTTTTAATTGTATAATATATATGTGGAGTGTGAGATGCAAGTGTTCCGCTAGATTGCTATTTACTGGATTTAGACACTATTATAATATCAGAATAATATTGTTTTAATGAATGTTTTGGGTTATCGTAAGGTAAAAACCATCCGTGCTTATGTATGGATCGGTCTTATGATTATTCTTCTTTCAAAAGGATTTTTAAAAAGTTAAACCAAGTGGTTAGAGTTTACTCATGCCAGATCCATGAATGACCCAGAGTTTTTTTTGTTTTTTTTTTCCCTCAGCTCTTGAGTGCCCAAATTTGTATGGGCAGTCAAGTAGTCGGGATTTTACAGATATACTTGAAAGATCTTGGAGCAGGAGGCTTCAGCATTTTCTAGCTATTATTTGTTTCCATTGTGTTGTAAGTGTTGTACTCTGGTAATGATATGTATATACAAATATAGGTTTGTATTTCAAAGTTATGTTATATAATATATTTTATCCCTTCCGCTATGAGTTTTGTGTTTACTCTGATGTTGATGTAGTTATGTTCTTCTTCTTTTATTCTAACTTTCTTTCTTTCTAGCTCTCACCCTCTAACTTCTTTCTATTAATAATCTGGTAAATTTCTGGTATTTGGTTAGTCGATATAGTATTTGTGTCGATAATCAGAATCGGGAATCCGTCGATACGTTAAAGTGGTATCAGAGCTGAAGGTTGAGTGCTAACCTTGGCTCTGTGACGTAACTCAATAAAGATGGGGTTAGTATGCCCTAGATTGAGTTGACAACCCAGAAATTCTGAACCAATTTAAAATTTCCATTTAAGCTATTTTAATGAATATGGAAATATAAATTGGTTATTTTTGAGAAATAAATTTTGAGAATAATTTTAAAATTTGTTTGACTTAAAAAAGACCCATTAAAATTATTAAATTGATTTATAAGCTTTGTATTTGAAAATTTTGAGAATTCGTTTTTAAAAATCATCGCATAGCCCTTAAAAAGTGAAATTTTGCTAGTAAGCTCAGAATTCGACGAGACTAATTTTTTTGGATTCATAATGAAAAATCGTTGTTAAGTTCCAAAATGTGCGTCGAATGGAGCCAGCATGTGGCCGTGCGAAGCAAAACCATTTGTTCAAAAACTGACGATCAGTTTACAAAGGAACATTATGGAGACGATCTCAGAATTCAATTCCATTTTTCTTTGGATTTGTATTGTCAAATAATTGTTAAATCTAAAAATCCATAATTTTTGGAGTTAGCGTTTGGGCGTACAAGAAGAAAAGATACGCTAAAATATCATTTTTGAAGCTAATTTGAGCAATTTTACAAAGAAACATTACTGAGATGACCTCGGAATTCGACGAAACTTTTTTTATTGAATCCATAACGTTGAATAATGCTAAGATTTCAAGTTTCATGATTTTTAGAGTTAATATTTGGCTGGGCGTGATTTTTAAAGTGAAAAACAGACAATATTTTGACTTTAAAAATTCGTTGTTTGTACATATGGAATTGGAATGCGATGAAACCTGTTTCGTTGGATCCTTAATGTCGAAGAGTAGCTATATGTCAATTTTCATTGAGAACGGGATCCGTAGGTGACCACATAGATTTTTAAACGATGAAAACAAGCAAAAATTGAGTATAATCGAATAAAATAAATATAATAACCTAATAAAAAATAATTTTTCTTCTCCTATACAATATCCTAACTCTCTAAACCTAACCCCAACTCACAAAATCCACTATGCCCCCATTTCTTTCTTCCAACGTGAAAATTAACCTTCTTTGATTTTTAAGAAATCAAATACACCTCCTAAAATCATGAAATAAATACATTAGAGATCTACAAGAGGAGAGCTTCATCCTCATATAAGTATTGTTAGGTTAGACAACATTTTTGTATGCTCAAATTTTTTACAATGCACGTTCTTGGCTCTAGGGTTGGAGAAATCAAGCAATTGGAGTGTTAATTCAAGTTTTGGGTATCGGTTTTGATCTCAGCATGTGATTTAGAGCTTGTATGCAAAGTTTGTGTAACGTCCCGACTTTTTGACTGCTTCAAATTGGTAATTAACCAACTTAAAACGTATCAAAACGACGGATCGTTATTAGCTCACAAAGTTTAAAACCGAATCAACACATAAAACACGTAATAAATGAATAACACAACACTGAATAGCAGAATAAAACTTTTATTTATAAATCGAAGTTTTTTGATACAATAATCCTTTTCTATACAGCGGCATTATAGAATACAGTTTAAAACAAGAAAATATATTACTAGTTAAAAATCTTCAGAGTGCGCGTCTCTTGAAATCCCCAGTTTGCTAGTCTTCGGATCCTGAGCTGAAATCTTTAAATCTGTATTGCTCGGATCTGACCCGAGCGTTCCATGCAAAACATAAAACACTCGAGTCAGGATTAATCATATGTTCAAGTAAACTAATTTCATCAGGAAACTGAAATATAATAGTTAATCTTAACATCAATATATATCACATGTGTAGTATCTATTCAGAATCAGGTATGATATCTACACTTATCAATTTTTATTTTAGGGACAATGTGTATCGGGAGCTTGCGTGTGTACGCGCGTATATGTATCTACACGTGTACACCACCACAGCTTCCCGAATCGAATGGGAAGTGATAGCACATGTGATCTCAGGAGTTTGCATATACACACGTGTTTATATACATGTGTGTATTGCCTCAACGTCCTGAGAACAATATATGACAACAATTGTTCACAAGGATAAAAATAAGTCAAATGGTTCAATGGATGAACACACTGCTTGGCACATAGGGAAACACGAAATACATCCATGCCATGAAAGCACATGTGTGCAACAGAGGATCAATCTCAAGTATGCAACAAGTGGGACAGAAAGACCAATTCAGGTTTAGTACATAAGCAATCAAGTTCCAGGTTCACGCATGTATACACGAATACATGGAGCAAATCAGCCCTATAGTGGTGATGAAGTCGAAACAGACCAAGACCAGTGGCTCAGAAATTTCAAGATTTGTCAAGCTCAAGATGAAAAGCCAGGTTCAGATTACACATGCTAGGGTATATAAGCAGGCAAGACAATTGAGCATGTATACACACATAAGAACAGCAAGACCCGGTTTCAGTTTAAGTCGTTTTGACATATATTTCTCGCATATAGGAACAGCAAGTCACAGTTTCATAGTGTAAAACTGAGTGGCTTCATAGTGCATAACTTAATGGTTTCATAATGCAAAACTGAGTGAATACAGCAAATGTGGCTAAAAGTTGACAAAACAAGGAACTATACAATAACCTACAAGACAACCAAATGTTCCCACGTCAGAATTTTAAATTGGGTGGTAATGCAGCAAAGAAGGAAAAAAAAGAAAAGTTCCATCTTTTGTAAAAAGGACAGGGAAATTCGACGGTGACCATTCACTTATGAGTACAACGAAATCATTTATCAATGAAGGGTATTCATACATGGACTGTAACAAATATGGCGACATGCAAAACATTAAAGGTGAACATATGTGAGCAGCATGTGTTCAAGGGAATTATAGTGTCAACTTTTATCAACAAATGTATCATCCATTTTTTTATAAAATTTAGCAAATATATGAAATAGGGATCAACATGCAGGTGCAATAAGATGAAGTAGCAAATATATGAAATAAGGATCAACATGCAGGTGAAATTAAAAGCAAATACTCAAAAACATGGAAACAAACAATCAAAGAAAAACAGTTGTCATAACAAAGCAGTTTATCTTAATTACCATGAACCAGTAAATCTAGCATATGGTTTTAGTTTAGAACAAGTCAGCAACCATTAAATTTAAAAACATGGTTGTTTCACTCTACTTAGGAAGTTAAATTACTTATAATTTTATAAATGGAGGATGCATGGAATTAATGAGTATCACAGCAAGAATCAACTAGCAGTGCGGCATGCATGCATAACACAGTAGTGGAAGTTAACAAAGTGGGAATAGCATAACTATATACCCGAAAGTTTCTACAACGGCATGTATACTTAGTTACAGGGAAACGTATGATGAATGAAACATATGTTTGTTTTATCCAAACTCCAACACACACTAAAATACTATAATCATATAAATGCTTCCTTTGTACAGTTGGATTTGTATGGCACAAGTACGTATATGCAAAATAACATATATTCACAAATAAGTATAGTTAAGATTGACCGTAAGGCACAAAACGCGGTGCCGAAGGGTTCAGCAAGGCACCTAGCACCAACCCCATGTTCAAAAATCAAGTAACAGCAGTGAAGTATAAAAAAAATGTCGTTCCATCAGTTTTAAATATTTGAAACTAAAGTTCAAGTTTCAGTGTTCCCAAACCAACTCAGTTTTAAAACAAACAAAAATCAAAACCTAAACAAAGTCATGCGCCTTAATAATATATAGGTCCAACTAGTAAGAGGGGTTGAATAACCAAGTAAAAGGGTAGGATAAGCCAACAACATGTTGAAACAGGGTCAAGCAATAACATAGCCAATGAGTTATTATACTGATTATAGATATATACTACAGATATTTGGCAACAAGGTAATAGTGGGGTGCATGTTGACCCATACATTTCGTTTGGGAATGTATACAACTAAAAACAGTGGCCTAAGCATGATATACATGTGACACAGTAGATGATTAACTTATTTATGGTTCTACAACAAGACTAATGGGTTGATACAAAAATATGGGTCAATGTTATGGCCAAGTTCCACAAAAATATGCAAATGACCACCAACAACAGCAAAATACGTTCATAATATTAAGCAAATATGGCACCATTCATTCAACGAATATATGCTAAGGGTACATGTATTTCACCGATAAACTGAAATAACACGAATCATAGGGTAGCAACTAAAATAACTCAATATCGAATCTTTTGCCATTATATTTTAGTTTATAAAAATGTTAAATTTACTTGACCAAGCATTAATCGTGAGACGAACTCACCATCGCTGCGATGATGAAAGGACAACAAAGGAGGAGGGCTTTGACAGTGAACAAGTTAAATAGCCAGACATATATATATATATATACATATACATATATATATATATATATATATATATATATCTGTGTGTGTGTGTTCATTTTTGCACATGGATTTTTCTAAAGTGAGCAAAGATGATAAAATATGAACCTTTCTGAATCCTCACACACATACTATCAGTTCTCATCAAATTAAAAACACAAATTCGACTCGGCCAGGCAACTCAACGACAAATTAAAGAGCAAAGAAAAACTACCATACTCAGTACGAACTGAAATTAAATCACTTGAAAACCGGATGAATCGTGAGTCGAAACTCACCTTGAATCGACGAAAAAGAAGCATGTAGGCGATGAAGCGATTTAAGGAGGTGGAGCGAGTTTTTTTTTCCAAGCCGTTGAACTTGACTGGGTGCTGAGTTCTGCCTACCAAGGCCTCGGTGGAGCAACCTTCGGTGGCTCGCAGGTCTCGGTGATAGCATCCGAACTCGACGCGATGATGCAAGAAGGCAAAGTCGTGTTTTGATTAGAGCGATTTAGGGAAAGTTTGGATTCTGATTTTGGGGAAAATGATTTCGGATGGAGGAATTTGGGGAAAGGGGTTCCAATTTATAAAGAGGGAGCCGTGGAGGCCAAGGCAAGAAAGGTGTTTTTCACTGAGGAAGGCGATGTCTAGGAAAGCAACATACGGGAATAGATTATAGTGGTGAAGGTTTTATTAGGGTAGGTTACATTTACGATTATTTAAATATAAATTCTACCATAAATTATTGCATAACGCTCTAAATTTGTACTACCAACATAACTTCAAACGCAACAAAAATTTTACGTACTTCTTTGTTTTCGCGTTCTGATTCTAATACAATTAAACCGGTCGTAATATGACTTCATTTTTTTTATACAAAATTATTTTTCAATTTAAATTACTTATTATTTCACTGATTTTATTCAAGTTGTTCAACAATTCCGTTTTATTCCAATATTTGAAATGTTAAACTTAATTCCCTTTTATAAAATTACACACATCCAAACAAATTTCCATATATTAAAATTTCCCAATTTGTTTAATGTCGATAATATTTATTTTTATTTTAAACTCAGCCATTATATTTCTCTGTCAAATTTCAAAAAATCAAATTTAAATGCCCAACCAATTCAATTCAAATATTCAACAAAAATATTTAATAAACCATTAAATATCGAGTTCAATTCAACTCAATATATTCGATTTTGATTTCTAACCCCTGTATTAATATAAAATTGATTATTCCTTTTAATAAATTCCAATTTTCAGTTGTCGAAAATTTCTGGGACATTACATTCTTTCCCCTTTAAAACTTTTCGTCCTCGAAAAGGAAAAATCGTTGGGGTTATATCAATGTACATGTTTTTTTCCATATTCATGCAAAAATTCTCCACAACTAATTTAAATATCGGTAATCAAGTTATCGATCTTCTTTGTTCATTTATCATATTCAGTTAATTC
Source organism: Allium sativum (assembly GCA_030737875.1). Taxonomy (NCBI): domain Eukaryota; kingdom Viridiplantae; phylum Streptophyta; class Magnoliopsida; order Asparagales; family Amaryllidaceae; genus Allium; species Allium sativum. Next base: position 1,000,343,248 of record CM060910.1, read on the forward strand.
GGAAAATCAAATTTCTTATTGCAACCATTCTCTCATATTTTAAATTTTGCGTAAGTTTGATTTATTCGTCACAACTTATTCCAAATTTCTTTGTAAATCTCATCGATCAACATTTACTTATTCATCGTTGCCTTCTAATAGGTCTACGCTTTGCAACCATCAATCCAATCCTTTTTACATTCAATCCATTTAATCCTTCTCAACACTCATTGACGAGTGTAAATACATTTCTTTTTCAAGTTACAATTTGTTGACTTGAAAATTTCCAAAATCCGAAATCTTTGATAGTATTTATAACACGAAATTCAAGCAAAAATATTTGTATTTTACTCTAAAGCCACGTACTTGGAAATGCTTCGAAAACACCTTTTCTTAACTTATTTAGACAAATTATTTATTTAAAAATACTTGATAGCTAGAAGTTTGACATGTCTATTGTCGTTCTCACAGACGTTAGTCTTACGCTGGCCAGGCGCATGACTAAAATCTTCAAGTACTAAATATCCTTGCTTCAACCCCCAGTGAAAATATTTAAAAATCCTTTCTAAAAACAGATACGGAAAGTACCAATGTGATAGTGATATGTTGATTGCTCATGAATCGCAGATACACAATGGTTTCGTCTGGATCCCCCAGAAAACATCTGTATCCGTAGGAAATCACTTCCCTGCGAATTTCGTCATAGACTGATCAACAAAAGACATTTTAAGAATCAAAAGAATACCCGAGGTCATTGAGTGTTGGTTGCTCTCTCTCCGAGTCACGAAATCAAAACATGAAATTATGAAGACAAATCAAGTCACGAGGACCAATCAAGTCACGAGGACAAATCATGTCACGAAGACAAACTGCTGCATTAAATAGGTGGCTCACTCTCACTAAGATATCTCAAATACTGTGGACCGCAGGTACACAATGGTTACGCCTGGGTCCCCCAGGAAACATCCATACCCGTAAGCTTTCACAGCTCTGCGGATTACGCCCTTACAATTCGACTGTAGATCGCAGCAGTCACAATGGTTACGCTTGGTTCCCCCAAGAAACATCTGTCCGCCGTTGGCTATCTGCAGCCCTGCGAATTTCGCTACACGGTCGAATTCCAACGACTCTAGATTGCAGCGATCACAATGGTTACGCCTGATTCCCTCAAGAAACATCCGACCGCCGTAGGCTATCTACAGCCCTTGCGAATTACGCTAGCAGTCGTGCTCAATGGCAACTCATGAGTTTTATGTCTGGACATCCTACTACCACCAGCAACATATCTCAACCAAGCTCGAAATTCAAAGGCGAAGGAAGGTACTTTCCATATTTTGCTTTGAAACATATAATACTATATAATATAGCATTTTATTCCAAACTCCTCATAAATCATACTTATGTCAATTTTCATATGATTTTCTTTTCAAATCATATTTCTAAACATCCCATATAAACTCCATAAAATTTCATTTCAAACTGATTACTTTCCAAATTACTAGCTTTCCAATTCACTGAATTCTTATATATTTTCCATATAAGTTTCGGAAACTTCTACATCCAATTTCTCAAACCGAACACCCTTAAATTCATGTCTTCAAAATATTTATTTTAAAATTATACTTCATTCCTTGATCTGAGTACATAATTAATTAATGATATATTAAATCTTTGATTAATAGACACGAGTTAAATAATATATTCCTGCACTTTGCATAATCAATTCTCACGAAAATCTTTCTTCCGAATTTTCTGATAATATATTCCGAACTTCGGAAAAATTTCCTTTGATTTATATTCTGAACTTCAGAATAATCACACTGTTTCAGTCAACTCCATTTTCTTTATCCCAATTTTATTTGCAACACTTTTGCCTTCACACATTTTTTACTTCTAAAAAGTAAATATTGTTCTTTTTATCCAAAATCAAATCAGTTTGATTTCATTTAAAAAACAGGTTCAAATCTCTTTAAAATCGCCATCCACATCTCGCTTCATTTATATCCTCGTTTATACGTTACTTCTTGTTAATTAACGAGTTTATAACTTACTATCGAATCCATATATTCAATCATACATTATTGGTTTGAAACCAGTTATAAATTATCTTTCTATATTCTGAATAATCTAAGTTAATAACACAATCTGACCCAATCGATTTCCAATTATACTCTTCCATTTCATTCATCTATATTCTAATTATCGACATCAAATTTATCGTTTTTCAAATTTCTTCTATTCAGCCAAATTCTCATTTGAATTTTTATTCCAAGAAATTTCAGTTTTCCCTGATTTCTAAAATACACAACTGATTCTCCTATACTTATCTTACTCTAATGTCATTCGATGATGTATTCGAGATTCAAATCTAAGAGAACTTATCGAAGAACAACTCTGGCAAATCCGGATTCGAAGACTGGGGATTCCGAAAAAAAAAAAATCTCAAAATAAATTTTTATTTCCGCTGTATTATTTTCAAACACTAGTTTTTTCTCAAAATATATAATATTTCCAAAATATTTTTCCTTTCCAAATTTATTTTAAAATTATTTACACTTTTCAAAATTATATTTCGAAATCTTTTTATTTTCAAAATCTGCTTTTCCAGTGTCGACTCTATTTCAAACTCGATAAGCTACGCTTTGAATAAACCAAAGCTCTGATACCAACTGTAACGTCCCGACTTTTTGACCGCTTCAAATCGGTAATTTACCAACTTAAAACGTATCAAAACAACGGATCGTTATTAGCTCACAGAGTTTAAAACCGAATCAACACATAAAACATGGAATAAATGAATAACACAATACTGAATAGCAGAATAAAACTTTTATTTATAAATCGAAGTTTTTTGATACAATAATCTTTTTCTATATAGCGGCATTATAGAATACAGTTTAAAAAAAGAAAATATATTATTGGTTAAAAATCTTCAGAGTGCGCGTCTCTTGAAATCCCCACTTTGCTAGTCTTCGGATCCTGAGCTGAAATCTTTAAATCTGTATTGCTCGGATCTGACCCGAGCGTTCCATGCAAAACATAAAACACTCGAGTCAGGATTAATCATATGTTCAAGTAAACTAATTTCATCAGGAAATTGAAATATAATAGTTAATCTTAACATCAATATATATCACATGTGTAGTATCTATTCAGAATCAGGTATGATATCTACACTTATCAATTTTTATTTTAGGGACAATGTGTATAGGGAGCTTGCGTGTGTACGCGCGTATATGTATCTACACGTGTACACCACCACAGCTTCCCGAATCGAATGGGAAGTGATAGCACATGTGATCTAAGGAGTTTGCATATACACACGTGTTTATATACATGTGTGTATTGCCTCAACGTCCTGAGAACAATATATGACAACAATAGTTCACAAGGATAAAAATAAGTCAAATGGTTCAATGGATGAACACACTACTTGGCACATAGGGAAACACGAAGTACATCCACGCCATGAAAGCACATGTGTGCAACAGAGGATCAATCTCAAGTATGCAACAAGTGGGACAGAAAGACCAATTCAGGTTTAGTACATAAGCAATCAAGTTCCAGGTTCACGCATGTATACACGAATACATGGAGCAAATCAGCCCTATAGTGGTGATGAAGTCGAAACAGACCAAGACCAGTGGCTCAGAAATTTCAAGATTTGTCAAGCTCAAGATGAAAATCCAGGTTCAGATTACACATGCTAGGGTATATAAGCAGGCAAGACAATTGAGCATGTATACACACATAAGAACAGCAAGACCCGGTTTCAGTTCAAGTCGTTTTGACATATATTTCTCGCATATAGGAACAGCAAGTCACGGTTTCATAGTGTAAAACTGAGTGGCTTCATAATGCATAACTTAATGGTTTCATAATGCAAAACTGAGTGAATACATCAAATGTGGCCAAAAGTTGACAAAACAAGGAACTATACTATAACCTACAAGACAACCAAATGTTCCCACGTCAGAATTTTAAACTGGGCGGTAATGCAGCAAAGAAGGAAAAAAAAAAGTTCCATCTTTTGTAAAAAGGACAGGGAAATTCGACGGTGACCATTCACTTATGAGTACAACGAAATCATTTATCAATGAAGGGTATTCAAACATGGACTGTAACAAGTATAGCGACATGCAAAACATTAAAGGTGAACATATGTGAGCAGCATGTGTTCAAGGGAATTATAGTGTCAGCTTTTATCAACAAATGTATCATCCATTTTATTATAAAATTTAGCAAATATATGAAATATGGATCAACATGCAGGTGCAATAAGATGAAGTAGCAAATATATGAAATAAGGATCAACATGTAGGTGAAATTAAAAGCAATTACTCAAAAACATGGAAACAAACAATCAAAGAAAAATAGTTGTCATAACAAAGCAGTTTATCTTAATTACCATGAACCAGTAAATCTAGCATATGGTTTTAGTTTAGAACAAGTCCGCAACCATTAAATTTAAAAACATGGTTGTTTCACTCTACTTAGGAAGTTAAATTACTTACAATTTTATAAATGGAGGATGCATGGAATTAATGAGTAACATAGCAAGAATCAACTAGCAGTGTGGCATGCATGCATAACACAGTAGTGGAAGTTAACAAAGTGGGAATAGCATAACTATATACCCGAAAGTTTCTACAACGGCATGTATACTTAGTTACAGGTAAACGTATGATGAATAAAACATATGTTTGTTTTATCCAAACTCCAACACACACTAAAATACTATAATCAAATAAATGCTTCCTTAATACAGTTGGATTTGCATGGCACAAGTACGTATATGCAAAATAACATATATTCACAAATAAGTATAGTTAAGATTGACCGTAAGGCACAAAACGCGGTGCCGAAGGGTTCAGCAAGGCACCTAGCACCAACCCCATGTTCAAAAATCAAGTAACAGCAGTGAAGTATTAAAAAAAGTCGTTCCATCAGTTTTAAATATTTGAAACTAAAGTTCAAGTTTCAGTGTTCCCAAACCCACTCAGTTTTAAAACAAACAAAAATCAAAACCTAAACAAAGTCATGCGCCTCAATAGTATATAGGTCCAACTAGTAAGAGGGGTCGAATAACCAAGTAAAAGGGAAGGATAAGCCAACAGCATGTTGAAACAGGGTCAAGCAATAACATAGCCAATGAGTTATTATACTGATTATAGATATATACTACAGATATTTGGCAACAAGGTAATAGTGGGGTGCATGTTGACCCATACATTTCATTTGGGAATGTATACAACTAAAAACAGTGGCCTAGGCATGATATACATGTGACACAGTAGATGATTAACTTATTTATGGTTCTACAGCAAGACTAATGGGTTGACACAAAAATATGGGTCAATGTTATGGCCAAGTTCCACAAAAATATGCAAATGACCACCAACAACAGTAAAATACGTTCATAATATTAAGCAAATATGGCACCATTCATTCAACGAATATATGCTAAGGATACATGTATTTCACCTATAAACTGAAATAACATGAATCATAGGGTAGAAACTAAAACAACTCAATATCGAATCTTTTGCCATTGTATTTCAGTTTATAAAAATGTTAAATTTACTTGACCAAGCATTAATCGTGAGACGAACTCACCATCGCTGCGATGATGAAAGGACAACAAAGGAGGAGGGCTTTGACAGTGAACAAGTTAAATACCCAAACATACATACATACATACACATATATATATATATACATACATATATATATATATATATATATATATATATATATATATATATCTGTGTGTGTGTGTGTTCATTTTTGCACATGGATTTTTCTAAAGTGAGCAAAGATGATAAAATATGAACCTTTCTGAATCCTCACACACATACTATCAGTTCTCATCAAATTAAAAACACAAATTCGACTCGGCCAGGCAACTCAACGACAAATAAAAGAGAAAAGAAAAACTACCATACTCAGTACGAACTGAAATTAAATCACTTGAAAACCGGATGAATAGTGAGTCGAAACTCACCTTGAATCGACGAAAAAGAAGCATGCAGGCGATGAAGCGATTTAAGGAGGCAGAGCGAGTTTTTTTTTTTTCCAAGCCATTGAACATGACTGGGTGCTGAGTTCTTCCTACCAAGGCCTCGGTTGAGCAACCTTCGGTGGCTCGCAGGTCTCGGTGATAGCGTCCGAACTCGACGCGATGATGCAAGAAGGCCAAGTCGTGTTTTGATTAGAGCGATTTAGGGAAAGTTTGGATTCTGATTTTGGGGAAAATGATTTCGGATGGAGGAATTTGGGGAAAGGGGTCCCAATTTATAAAGAGGGAGCCATGGAGGCCAAGGCAAGAAAGGTGTTTTTCACTGAGGTAGGCGATGTCTAGGAAAGCAACATACGGGAATAGATTATAGTGGTGAAGGTTTTATTACGGTAGGTTACATTTACGTTTATTTAAATATAAATTCTACCGTAAATTATTGCATAACACTCTAAATTTGTACTACCAACATAACTTCAAACGCAACAAATTTTTTACGTACTTCTTTGTTTTCGCGTTCTGATTCCAATACAATTAAACCGGTCGTAATCTGACATCATTTTTTTTATACAAATTTTTTTTTAAATTTAAATTACTTATCATTTCACTGATTGTATTCCAGTTGTTCAACAACTCCGTTTTATTCCAATATTTGAAATGTTAAACTTAATTCCCTTTTATAAAATTACACACATCCAAATAAATTTCCATATATTAAAATTTCCCAATTTGTTTAATATCGATAATATTTATTTTTATTTTAAACTCAGCCATTATATTTCTCTGTCAAATTTCAAAAAATCGAATTTAAATGACCAACCAATTCAATTCAAATATTCAACAAAAATATTTAATAAACCATTAAATATCGAGTTCAATTCAACTCAATGTATTCGATTTTGATTTCTAACCCCTGTATTAATATAAAATTTATTATTCCTTTTAATAAATTCCAATTTTCAGTTGTCGAAATTTTTGGGACATTACAGTTTGAGCCGAAACGGTGCCAAAAAGTATCGAGGAAATGAAGGGGGCAGGAGACGTTTGACAGTAGACGTGATTTTTGGGGGAGCTTGAGTTTGAGATTCCTGGTGTTGAGATTGTAGAGGAGAAGAAGAGATAAATAACAGTGTTTACGGTACATGATTTCGTGTAGAAACGATGGAGAAAGAGGTGAAGGAAGCTTGCATGAAAATGGACATGGGAGGAGCTTGTACGTGAGTTTTGGAGAGGGAGAAGAGATTAGAGGATGTAATTAGTAAGGAATACGGTAATTAATTAATTACTTATGTTAATGACACATAAATGTACATGAATCTTGTTAAAAGCATAACTTTTTCATACGAACTCAGAATTCATTGAAACAAGATGCGTTGGAACCGTATCGACGAGTGCTTTGAATAAAACTGATATGGAGTGATTTGGAAGTCGTATGTGGACTATAGAGCCGAAAAGGTCACATTCCTTTGCATAAAGAACGACGGAGTGGTAACCAAAGGTGAGAACTCTTTATCACTTAACTATTTTTGTTATGTAATTATGTCATGGGTTGTAGACGGGGCTTAGTAGCTCCTGAAACTATTTCTTGCAAACCATGGACGATTTGGTGGTTTGTGTATTGTGATGATAAACATATTAAAATAATGTTAATATTATTGTGGAAATTAAAATTACAAATATCCATTTATAATTTAAAATAGTAAAATTGGAATAAATATTCATTTACAAGTCAGACGGCTTGTTTATGTACACATATTTATCTGATATAGTGTAACAACCCGGAATTTTGGGGCCAATTTAAAAATTTTATTTTAAGAAATTTTGACAGAAAATGTGTCAGAATTTAAAATTTCCATTTTAAACTTAATTATTGAATTTAAAATGATTTTTATTTATAAACTTTATGATGTTATTGATAAATGATTTCAAATTTATTTCTAATAAACAATTTATAATTAAATAAATGATGATTTATAACAATTGAATTGTTTATGAATAATTTCATGAAAGAATATCCAAAATAGTTAACTTTGATTTGACTGTGTAAATCAATTTATGATATTCAATTTGAAATTGTAAGTTTGATTTAGGATTTGAACGTAGAGATTTATACTTGAATCTCTAGTTTGTTTAATTTAATTTGTTTTTGAAAGATTGAATTAAATTTTATAAATTAAATGATTAAATTTATATTTTAATTTAATATTTAAGTTTGATTGTAAGATTACATTTATTGATGGAAAACTTAAATCCTAAGATTTAAATGTTGATTGACATAATTCATGTAAGCGCTTGTTTAATGCACATTCTAAATATACAAAAGACGAAAAAAATAACTTTAAAATATTTCCTCAATTAAATGTTAATAGCAAGGATGTTATCCTTGTATTAACAATCTTTGACTACATGCCAAGGTGAAATAAATATGCCTTAGGAACTTTAATAAAATCTATTAATTTATATTATATATATATATATGTATATGTATATGTGTGTGTGTGTGTGTGTGTGTGTGTGTGTGTATATATATATATATATCTTTGACTATCTTTTTAAATACTTTCCCCCTATCTATTCTAATTGTATCATTCATTGATAATAAATTCCCAAATGTGAATTGTTCCCTTGAATTATGAAAAGAAATAAATAATTATCTAATCAACGCACCATATTTGGGCATTAAATAAAGAATGACACACTACAATAAATTTCATGCAGAGTGCACATTTAAAACTTTCCACAATATGTTATATCTTCGTATGCATGCAATTTAATTCTATGCACATTAATTTTTTTTCCTTCTTTTCATTAAATTATCATGTTGGCGACATGCATGCGTTTATTAAAACGTGTGGTCATGCTCTCTATATTCCTTCATTATTTTCAATGCTCCCTTATCTTGAATTCTTCGTATACTAAAAATAAAAAGAACCATGCCATGTTTTCCCCTTTATTATCCATAGCATTTATATATATATATATATATATATATATATATATATATATATATATATATATATATATATATATATATATATATAGAAAAGACAAGGAAATGTTAAATCTTGCACTTACATTTCTTTCTGTTGTAATTGTACATATTTATTTCTTTTTGTTCACCAATCCTCATTATTATAAAATAACATAACTCTCCCTTCTTCTTCCCTTACATCCTCTCTCCTTCAATCCAATTTGTTCTATGCTTTAAAAAAATGGCTTCTTTCCTCAGATCTATTTCTCCACCAACTCAATCCCAACGAGCGGACATTGTCGTTTGAAAATATTTCTCCAAATTCCTCATAATTTGTTCTGAATTAAAACATGATTTATAAGAGAAAATTAAAGAGCAATCTCCAATCTCCAAAATGGTGCATCCTTACTGGCGTGGAAAGAGGATGGAACGATGGTCTATTTGAGCACCTCCGATCGAATTCTGGTGATCGCCGGTGGCTAGCGGAGACGACTAGATGGGTTTGAAGGCTTCCAGAAGAACGCAATGAGGAGGATAATTTGGGAGGCCTTGATTTTGATTAAGGGGAAAAGTAATTAATTTATTTAATTATCTTTGTATAATTATTAATGTAATCAAAATTTAAATGACCGTAAATTCTACATATGACATCAGAATTCAAAAATTCAAGATGCATTGAAATCGTGTTGACAAGATCTACACATTTGGAGCTAGTCACAGATTTGGATAAAATTAAACTCCAGTTTAATTTGGTAGAAAACAATCGTTATTCAAACGATTTCTGAAAACCAACCAAGGTGAGATTTCTTCTTAAATAATTATAATCAGTTAATTATTATCATGTATACAAATTCTTACATGTTGCGTGATTTGATTGATGCTGATTTGTTAATCTGTTGATTTGGTGGACTATTGTATTGAAATGAGAATTGGCATATAAAAACATCGTTTATGTTGAAAAAGAATTATCATATAAAAATATCGTTTTTATGTTGAATGTGAATTGTTATATAGAAACATCGTTTATGTTGAATAAGAATTGGCATATAAAAACATCGTTTATGTTGAAAAAGAATTATCATATAAAAACATCGTTTTTATGTCGAATGTGAATTGTTATATAGAAACATCGTTTTAGGTTGAAATAAGAATGGGCATGTAAAAACATCGTTTTATGTTGAAATGAGAATTGTCATATTGAAAATGTTAATACATTAGAAATATGATCACATTAGAAAAGTGTTTACATTAGAAAAATGTTTACATTATAAATATAATTACATTTTTATGTAATGTTAAAAATAAAAAGATTACATTTTTATGTGATGTTAAGAGAATAAATTGTCATCTTTTGTTGGAGAATAAGTTGTCATCTTTTGTTAGAAAATAAAATATCATCCTTTGTTAAGATTAAAAAGAACATTTTATGTTAGAATTAAAAAGAACATTTATGTTAGAATTCAAAATGACATTTATGTTAGGATTCAAAAATGTCATTTATGTTAGATTAAAAATGTCCTTATATTGGAATGGTCATTAGTTTAAAATTTTCTTATATTGGAAATGTCATTAGAATAAAAATGTCATTATATGGGAAATGTCAATAGAATAAAAATGGCAATTTGGTTAAACATGTGTAAATAGAATAAAAAGGTCAATTTTGTTAAAAGTGTTTATTTAGAATATATTTTTTTTTCAAAATATGTTAGAATATACATTTTGATAAAATTATGTTAGCATGAGAATTTACATTCTTATTGTACATGAAAAATGCTCCATTTGTTACACTTGTAGTGTAAATGAGAAAATATGAAAATGAACGTTTGTTTTAAATAGAAAAGTAAATAAAACGGTGTTTACATTAAAAATGTTGCGTCATATAAAAATGTCATTTTTAGTAGGATATAAAAAAAATGTCATTTTAGTTAGATTATAAAAAAAATGTCATGTTAATATCATCTATTTAGAAATGACACTTATTTAGAAATGTTATGTTAACATAGAAAAATATCAATTTTGTTAGATAATGTTATATTAGTATAAAACCACCATTTATGTTAGAATTGTTTATTTAGATCAAAAAGAACCATTTCAGCATTATTCTCTTTTGAGAATAAAAAGTACATTTTTAATGTAACATTCTTTTTAGATTAAAAAGAACCATTTTAGCATTATTCTCTTTTGAGGATAAAAAGAACATTTTAAGCGTCATATTCTTTTTAGAATAAAAAGGACATTTTTGTTAGGAAATGTAAATTAGAATAAAAATAACCTTTTTGACTAGAAATTTGTTATGCTAAATAAAAATATCATTTTACATAGATGATGCCATGTTAAATAAAAATATCATTTCATTTGGATAATGTCATGTAGATAAAATATCCTTTAATTATAAATGTCATTCATTTTGAGTTATAAATACCATTTATGCTAGAATTCAAAATGTCAATTTTATAGAGTAATGTTTGTTCATCTTTAGAATATCATTTTGTTGAACTATTTTTGTGTAACATAAAAATATCATTTTATGCTGAACTAGAATTGCCATATAAAAACAAATTTGTCAAAAGAATGATTAGAAATTAAAATAACATTTTTGGTCAAAATATGATTAGTGAAAAAAAACATTTATTTTTGTTCATTTAAAAGGATTACACCAAAACATTTATTTTTGGTCATTTAAAAGGATTACACCAAAACATTTATTTTTGGTCATTTAAAAGGATTAGTTAAAAATATACACTTTTGTATATTTAAAAGGATGAGTTAAAATTTTTTTTTTATTTTATTTAAAAGGATTAAACAAAAATGTCATTTTAATGTAAATGTATACATTAGGATTATATTCAAAATGAACATATATCATTCTAATGTTAATGCATACATTAGAATTTGTATGCAAAACAACAATGACATGTATGTTAATTATAAGATGTCTTTTATGTTAATTATAAGATGTCTTTTATGTTAATTATTAAATGACATACCTGTTAATTATAAATGTGACCTTAGATTGAAATAACACTTTGTTATGAAATGTGCCATTAGAATAAAATGACATTTTGTTATAAAATGTTGTCTTAGAAAAGAAATAACATTTTTGATGTAAATGTTTCAGTAAAAGAATTAAAGATTACATTTTTATGTCATGTTTTTTTCATTAGAAAAATTGAATTAAAGGATTACCTTTTATTGTAACATTGTTTACAATAAAAGAATTGAATTAAAAGACTAGGTTTTTATTGTTAATTGTTCACAATAAAAAGAATAGAAATATATGTCTGTGATGTTGAAATGTGTGATGTGTTAAATATAATGTTTAGTATATTCAAGTTTGAATATTACACTCCCATTTACAAGTTACCCGACTTGTTTATGTGATTGGGACGATAATTTCCACACATCGCCCAAGTGCACAAATAATTTATTATTTGTTTGATGGATGAAACCCCACACGGGTATTGGGATGATACTGGACACACACTAATCCCAATATTTAGTTATATGTCAATCGATGGATTGACAGTCTGTGATGAGCGTTATTTATTTACTTTAATGCTCACACAGTTATAAATTCCACTCTGGTTGTTATTTGTATGTTTGATAATTATTTATCATGGTTGTTGATTTCACGCAATATATGGTTGTTGATTGAGTCACATTCCAATAAAGAGTATTCTAGAAAAAGAATATTTTAGAAAATGTCTTAGAAAAAGAATATTTTAGAAAAAGAATATATTTTGGAAAAATATATTTTTATTAAATGAACTAGTTATTAACTAGAATAAATCATTAAATTAAGATTTAATGAAGTTTTCAAATTAGTGAATATTAAATTGAAATTAAATTAAATAAATTGGATTTTGGGTTTGTCGTGAATGGTGTCTTCAATAACACCTTTCTTAAACCCAGTTGAGAAATGAATAAATCTTTTAATTAAGATTTTTTAAAAAGTTTCAATTTATATTTAGTAATTGGAATAAGATGAAATTTGAGTTCGGTTTATTGTGAACTATGTTTTTAAGCGACATTTGTTCTTTAACCCAACTGATAGTGAAAATATGATTTGGAATATATAAATCTTTTATTAAGATTTAAATAGAAATTTTCCAAAAGTAAAGTTTTCCAATTTAATATATTAACTTGGAGTTGAATGGAATTTGAATTAATAATAACCGAGATAAGCTTCTGTAAAAGAAGACCGATACTAGATATGGAATTTAAGAGGCTTTGCCGTTATTCCATTTATATTATTGGTTGGATACAGAAAGTAATAACGATTATATATTGATTTGATTTCTATGAAGATTCCATACTTCATGGAAAGTGATTTTGGGTTTACCGTGAGCTGTGTTTTAAAATGACATTAGTTCTTTAACCCGGTTAAAGATAATATTTATTTCTTAAATTTAAATAATCATGGAATAATGATTTTTGATATTTAAAACCAAATTGGGTTTAATAAATCTTTAAAAGAAAGATTTAAGAATAAATGTAAAGAATTTATCTTTGATAGAATAATGTGAATATTTTATTAAAAGAATATTCTGAATTGGAATGAGGCGTTGGATGTGTTTTTATAGTACTCGATTTTTTTATTTTAAAAATACGAGAGTTATTCGGAAAGACCAGGTTTAACCCATTCTGAATAATTACTACAACGATGAAGAGTCGAAGATGAAGACGGTGGTTGAAGACCGACGATCTTCACATCAGATGGATGTGTTGCTACTGAGACCCATGATGGGAGTAGCTACCTTGAAGGGGCTTCAGTGGTAGCCGTCCAGACTATTGTTGATTGTTTCGGATATGCGAGGACCTCTCAGGTGTCTCCGGTTTCGTTCAGACCCAGAACGGACTTGTAAATGGATGCGGGTCTGACATTGGATTTCATTCCATGTGAATTAAATCGATTTCTATTAATGTATGTCTTTTTGGTGGTGGAGAATTTATTCTCTACTTAACACCCTGGTATATATTAATAGTGATTGATCGAATGGCGTGAATTGTCAATGTTGCACGCCAAGATGCAAATGATCAAGGCTTTTGTTGAAAAGCAGGGCCTTGTGGGATGATCAAAGTATAGCCTATTATGGCATAGCTTTGTGTATAGCGTGACTTTGCGAGCTTCACACCTCGGTATGAGTCAAAAACGGGATATGGACTCTAGGGAGTGCACACGTTTCTTTCTAGCTAGGGGTAGTGACAGTGCTTAAACTGGCTGACATTTTACTTATGTGGATGATGGATTTTGAGGCGCCTTGGATTTTTATAGGTCGTTAGTGGTCATACTATAGGTTCAAAGGAACCGGGAAACGTGTGTTCAGGCATAACCAATCCACTGCCGATAGGCGGGGACCGGCCCTACCGCTCCAAGGGTTCACTGCGGGGGATCCTGAGGCATTTGCTAGAGTGTCTCGAATCGGAGAGGAGCGCACCCCTAGCCTCGACTCATGATGGAAATCCAATTTCCAATACGACCTTACGGTTTTGATTGTAGAACTAGTATGGCGACATGATATATGGTACCCATGTCGTCTATGATTGATACATTATGATTGAAATGTTTTTTGAAATATATATATATATACCAATAGATATACACACTAATATTAAATCCGTTTTATCGTATCAAGCATCCTTTGACCATTATAAGGTAAAACCCTATCCTCCGGTTTGCGTTGCATTGTGTGATGGGACTTGGGTCTTATAATGGTTTCATTTTTCTAAAAAGCATTGCGTTGTTTAACGATTTACTTTATTTTATGCACTGGCAATCCAATGGAGTAAACCCGTTCCGCGTTAGCGGCGTGGTCCTGTGATTAGCCATGTTATTAGATAAGTTAAGTTAAGATTTCTCATACCAGTCCCATGACTGACCTGTAGTTTGTTTCACTGGCAAACTCGGGTGCCCATATTTTCCACAAATACAGTCGAGTAGCTTTTTACAGATATATTTACAGGAGCCTGGTTTACAGCTGAAGCGGTATTCGGAAAGTTCTGTATCTGTGTATCCCTTTCGGTTGTATATTTGTATTATTTTTCTGCTGCTATTTAAATGTAATTTAAATCTCTGATATTATTGTATTTCTATTATGTAATAAGTATTCATACTCTGTTATATTCTTGTACTCTGATGTAATGGTTGTAATCAACAATAAAATGTTCTTCAGTTTGTGTTCTGATGTGTGTTGTTCTCAAAGCAATTCAGGCTTTCCTTTACGGGGAAGTTTGGGTCGTTTTATATAGATTGGGACGATAAATTTTACACATCGCCCAACTACACAAATAATAATCAGTATTTGTTGGTTGAAAACATCACACAGGTATTGGGATGATATTTGACATACATTATTCCCAATATTTAGTTGTATGTCAATCGATGAGTTGACAGGATGTGATGAGCGTTATTTATTTATTTTAATGCTCACACAGTCGTAAGTTTCACTTTGGATTTGAATGGACTGTTTAACGATTATTTGTCATTATTGTTGCATACATGTGATGAATGAAATCCATATAACTGAAATTATATGGTAATTGATTGAGTCGCATTCCGATTCAGAAATAAAAGAACATTTTAAAATAAAGAATATTTTAATGTAAAGAATATTTTTAATATAAAGAATTTTTTAAAAAGAATTTTTTTTAAATAAAGAATATTTTAAAACAATATTCAGTGAAGAATAAAATTATGATTTTTATGTCCGATTTTGGATGGACACAAAAATATTGAAATGTGAAGCAGAGTTAAGTAGCAAACGCCATTTGAACCCGAATGGGTTTATCGATCGATTTTATTCATTTTATAATGAATATCGAAAAGAAGTGCTTTCAAAATCTAATATTTTGAAAATATTATCATTTTAATATGATAAAGATATAGAATATTCAGTTTTGATTTAAAATTGAAAATGAAGTTAAAATGATTTTTAACACGAATTTATAAACGATTTGTAAAATACGTTTTAAATGGAAATCGACAATATATATGTATTATATATATTTAATGGCCTGAATAGAACGCGCCACGCAGCGACCGTTTGCGAATTTCGACCATTAACTTTAAATTGATGTAACGGGATATCGGACCGTCGGATTCCCCGAAAACAGGAACCGTTGGGTTCGTATCGAAAAGAGCTTTCCAATGAATATAAGAGATTTGAAATCTAACGGTTGGATTTGGAATTATATCCAAATCAATTTCAGAAAAGGTCGCTGTAACGACCCGGAAAATCGGAACCAATTTAAAATTTTTAAATTGGCTATTTTAGTGAATTTAAAATATTTAAAATAAATAATTTAAATATTAACAATGAAAATTAAGTCTGAATCGACGTTTGAAAATAAATATAATTAATTCTAATTATAAACAAGGCCTGAAATAGCGCGGCAGTTTCAAAAATTGAATTCAAACTTTGACTAACTGTACCGGGTGCAAAACAAAACGGATTTGAGTGAAACCAAAAATATTCAAACCTTTTAGTGAATATCTTTCAAACGAATCTGAAAAATTGAAGTTTCATAGCGGGAAGCAAAATTCATGGCCAAATGAATTTTCAGAAAGGTCGCTATAGAATATTTATAGCCCGTGAAAATGGCAATTTTGCAAACGACCTCGGAATTCGACGAAACCACTTTTGTTGGATCCGGGATGTTAAACTATTGCTAGGTTTCAAATTTCATAATTTTTGAAGCTAGTATGTGAGCGTGGAAAAGGAAAATGTGTTTGGTCGATTTCTATAAAACTGGATCGGCCAGAAATTGGCCATTTTGCAAACGGTCTCAAAATTCGACAAAACTAGTTTTGTTGGAACCGTATCGTCAAAACATAGCTAGATTTATTTTTCGGGAATTTTTAGAGTCAGTTTGTGGCCCCGGCAAATTGAAATGTACATTCAAATCGAATATTGAATGTTTTATATTTTAATTTGAAGGAAAACTGACTGAAACAGTCGAATGGGCCTACGAAACATATCCCATTGTGTTCGGAATGGGGGTAAAACGCTAGGGACGACAGTCGTTAGGTTTGGATTGGAGTTCGTAGGAGGCAAGGGGTATTTTTGGATTTTTAAAACTTTATAAAAAAATAAAAAACCATTGGGCCACCTCATCTCTCTCTCTCCCCGATAAGGATCGACGCACGACGAAAGTTCTTCAAAGCTTTCCCCATCGTTTTCTCCTCCCACACTCAACAAAACCCACCCCTCCTTTGGAGTTTTTTTTAGAGCGTCGAGAGGGCTTTAAATCAAGACCAGCCCCGGCCTCATCCGTCGCCTGTATCAAGAGCAGCACCTCCGGGAAGTTCAGAATTTCCCAGCGCCGCCACGCCCTCCCTCCTCAGTCGAAGTGGACCCCATACGCCAAAGCGCGATTCCAAGCTCTTCGTCGTGGTATAGGCCGATCGTCCTCTAGCTTCACGGATCGAGAGAAAAAGGAAGACCTAGTTTTGAACGAAACTGTGAGGTATACAGCTATTTTATTTTAAACTATTTAATAGCAGTTTAAAGTGCTACGGTTTTTGATTTCACTGTAAAAATCATATTTTTTTCGTTTGTTGATGAAATTCAGTGAAACAAGAGACAGTGGACTCATGTGGACGTCTTATACATTCTAGAAGAGACCGCATATTTTTCTGAGCCTTCTGCTATTTTTGGTGGAGTGGAACCCAATGTGAGATTTCTAAATTATAAACGATATGGAAAACGACGATGTATAAATTATATAGTTGATGTATGAGTTATATAAGCGTTGTACACCTCATGTATAAGCGTTGTATAAGTTGTACGTTCGATATATAAGTTATATATGCGTTGTAAAAATTATATATGTGTTGAATAGAAGTGAAATGCTTATATATATATATATATATATATATATATATATATATATATACGCCCCTCGTCCACAAACCATGGACGATATTTATTGGTTGTGATTGGTGTGAAAATTGGTTGATTAGAATTGTTTGTGGTTGAAATTGATTGATTGTGGTTGAAAAATACCCGTTTGTGGTTGAGAATTATTTGGTTGAAACCACATAGGATTAGTTTGTGGAAATGGAAAAAAATATACATGCCGCCCGCGTGCGAACTAGATGCATGAAATCCCCATTGTCAAAAGCTGTGAGGCTTTAAGGTAGAGCGAGGAGCCATACTAGGGACGGCCCCGGTTTTAACTACCCTGCCGTTATGCTGCCAAAATTTTCTGAAATATTCATGTGTTAGAATTATTTGCATTTGTTGAAATTATTTTCATATGTTGAAACCGTTCATGTGTTGACTAGAAATTCATGTGTTGAATGGTATTCGTGTTTGAAATAAATTGCTTAATAATAAAAATCCTATTTTTATCATGTATATGAACTATGTAGAATAGTAATGTTTTGAAATAAATTGTTTTGCAATAAAAATCACATTTTTACTATATATATATACAAACTATAGAAAACCGTTCATGTGTTGAATAGAAATTCATTCGTTGAATAGAAATTCATGTGTTGAATGGTATTCGTGTTTTAAAATAAATTGTTTTGCAATAAAAATCACATTTTTACTATATATATACAAACTATAGAAAACCGTTCATGTGTTGAATAGAAATTCATTCATTGAATAGAAATTCATGTGTTGAATGGTATTCATGTTTTAAAATAAATTGTTTTGCAATAAAAATCACATTTTTACTATATATATACAAACTATAGAAAACTGTTCATGTGTTGAATAGAAATTCATTCGTTGAATAGAAATTCATGTGTTGAATGGTATTCGTGTTTTAAAATAAATTGTTTTATAATAAAAATCCTATTTTTATCATCTATATGAACTATATAAAATAGTCGTGTTTTTGAAATAAATTGTTTTACATTAAAAATCACATTTTTATTATATACATGAATTGTTAAAAATAGTGAAGTGTTGAAATAGAAGTCAAGTAGATAAAAATATCATTTTTATCATAGATATGAAGTGAATATGGTTTTGAAATCGAAGAATCGATTATATTTATATATATATATATAATTAAAATATATCGAATAACGAAGCTGCAGTTCGTGTTTTGAAACCGTAATTTCAAACGATTAGTGCGGGAGATCCGACATCGGATTTTCCCGAAACCGAAACCGTTGGGTTCGCTTTGGAAATATCTTTCTAACGACACCAACTTTGTAAAGATCCAACGGTTGGATTGTCTGGAATGTTTAATTCAAATCTGAAGAAAAACAGCGCCAGAATCGATTATATTTTTATATATATATAATTAAATTAAATCGAATAACGACACTGTAGTTCGTATTTTGAAATCGAAACTTCAAACGATTGTACCGGGAGATCCGACCTTCGGGTTTTCCCAAAACTGAAACCGTTGGATTCGTTTTGAAAAGATCTTTCTAATGATGTAAATTTTGTGAAGATCCAACAGTTAGATTTTCAGATATGTGTAAATCAAATCTGAAGAAAAACAGCGCCACGGCCGCGTTATGGCCCGAAGCGTCGTTCGAATAAATTGGCTATTTTAAAATAAATAAAAATAGCGATAAATTGTTATAAAATATAATAAACGATATGGATGTGAAATTTAGAAACTAACTGAAGGTTGGCTAAGTCGAATGGTTTCCTGGGATTTGATCTGATGTTGGTTTCAGCCTTCGGGGTTAATATTTGGGAAATCGTTCTCTTACTAATTTATGGTTAGTGACTGACGAATGGAAATAAGGCGTATGTGTGTTTGTGTAACACTAGTTTATTATATACGCGAGTTGTTCAGAAAGACCGGGTTTATCCCATTCCGAATAACTAAATCGACGATAAGAAGTCGAAGATGAAGACGGTGGTCGAAGACCGGAGATCTTCATCTCGTTTGGATGGTAACTGATGTCTTGATTGGGAGGCATCCCGAAATATGGATAATGAGGGGTGATCGTCCAGACGTACGTGGAGATCGATGGGTATGCGAGGTATATAGTGCCTCCGGTTTCGTTCAGACCCAGAACGGACTTGCAAATGGAATGTGTGTCTGACATTGGAATTCATTCTATGTGATTGATAGCCATCAGTTGCATGGTGTGAATTGTCTGTGTGGCATGCTAAGATGCAGTGATCAGGGCTTCTGTTGAAAAGCAAAGTATTGTGATTGATGATCAAAGCACCGCTTGTGTGGCGTAGCTTTGTGTATAACGTGAATTCGTGAACCTCACACACCGGTATGAACCAGAAACGGGAGAGGACATCAGGAAGGACATGCGTTTCCTTCTAGCTAGAGGTGGTGTCGGTGCTTGAACTGGCTGATATTTATATTATTTTCACCTGTGTGGTTGTTGCTGTTGCGAGGCGCCTCGGTTATATCGGTCGATCCGGGACCGATGGAGTCATTCGTTGGCTCACTTACGCCCCATAGGGCGGGGAAACGCACTGTTCAGGCATTTTAATCCACATCGGTGGACCGGCCCTGACGATCCAAGGGTCGATGCGTTCTGATCCTGAGACACGGGCTAGAGCGTCTTGAAGTCGGTAAGGACTATCTTTTGCCATGGTTCATGATGGAAATCCAATTTCCAAATACGTGACTGTGCGGTTTTGATTGTATACCTATATTTGGCGACATAGTGGCATGGGACGCTCATGTCGTCTATGATTGATGCTTATGATTTGAAATTGTTTTTGAAACATATAAACACTAGTAGTAATATCAAATGCTTTTGTTTTATTCGTATCAAGCATATTTTGGCCATTATAAGGCAAAACTCTATCCTTCGGTTTGCGTTGCATTGTGTGATGGGAACCAAGTCTTATAATGGCTTCTTTTTTATAAAAAGCATTGCGATGTTTAAAATAATTATTTGTTTTAAAGCACTGGAAATCCAATGGAGTAAACCCGTTCCGCGAAAGTGGCGTGGTCCTGTGATTAGCCATATTATAAATGTGTTAAATAGATTTCTCATACCAGTCCCATGACTGACTCGTAGTTTGTTTCACTTGCAAACTCGGGTGCCCCTTTTTCTACACGGGCAGCCTTGTGTTCAGGTTTTAGCTGGCTCTTTCTGGATAGCTGGAGCTGAAGATGGATTCTTCATTTATCTTTTTTTTATGCTGTTCAGCTCCTATTGTACATTATGTTTTGTTTTCCGCTGTAGACATTTATGTATAGCTGAACTGTATTTGTACTAAGTATGATCCTGTATACTGTGTAACTCTGATGATTTCATTTATCCGGTGTATTATTTATTCATTATCTGGTGTATTTATTTATTTCTGTTCTACTATTATTTGTTTATGTGTTATATTCCAAAGATTACCCTTAACACCGTCAGTACGGGTTTTGGGGTCGTCACAGTCGCTATAAATGCAGTTCGGTGGACGTTATTGGAAACCGACTGTATGGGACTTAATAAAATTATTAAAACTATGGGAAAATTATGTAAAATCATAATAAGCGATTTGGAAAGATTTTGGATGAAAAATACCATATTTGAAAAGATTAAAATATATTTTTATCGAAATGAACTAGCTATTAACTAGGATAATAATCCAATGTTTTTAAATAAATAAATTGGATTTTAGGTTTGTCGTGAATGATGTCTTCAATAACACTTTTCTTAAAACCAGTTGAGAAAAGAATAAATCTTTTAATTAAAATTTAGAGAAGTTTACCAATTAATTAATATTTAATTAGAATTGAATTGAAATTAGATTTTTAGGTTTGTCGTGAACAATGTTTTAAATAACATTTGTTCTTTAACCCAATTAACAGTGAAGATATGATTTGGAATTTATAAATCTTTTTTATTTAGATTTAATGAAAATTTTCCAAAGTAAAACTTTCCAATTTAATAAATTAAATTGGAATTGAATGGAATTCGATTTGGCAATAATCGAGATGAGTATCTGTGGATGAAGATCGCTACTATATATGGAATTTAAAAGGCTTTGCCGTTATTCCATCTATATTATTAGTCTGACATGGGAATTTATATCGATTATGTACTATTATGATTTCCGTGTAGATTCCATTTTGATGGAAGATGATTTTGGGTTTATCGTGAACTGTGTTTTAAATGACATTGGCTCTTTAACCCCCGTCAAAGATAGGATTAATTTCTTAAATTTGAATAATCATAAAGTAATGATTTTTGATATTAAAATCAAAATGGAGTTTTAATAAATTTTTAATTAGATTAAAATGTGAATGATGGGATTAACTTTATCGAATCCTTGAAATGATCGAAAATGGAGTATCACCAGTTTTACTCCAAGCGATAGTTAAATCTTTAATTAGATTTGAACGTGAAAGGGTAATTAATTTACCGAGAACACAGGGGGTGTTAGATATGGAGTGCTACCAGTTTTGCTCCATGGGATGAATAGGTTGGCATTGGGAAATAATAAATGTTTATTGCGGTAAGGTTCTATAATCCCGATTAGTTAATAAAACCTGTTGAAATTGATATCAAAAGGAAGATTAAAGAATAAATTTAAAAGAATTTATTTTTGATAAAATTAATGGGAACCTTTCCCTAATAATGTGAATATTTTGTTAAAAGAATATTATGACTTGGAATGAGGCGTATGATGTGTTTTTATAACACTTGATTATTGATTATAAAATACGCAAGTTATTTGGAAAGACCTGATTTAACCCATTCCGAATAATTACTACGATGATTAAAAGTCGACGATGAAGACGGTGGTTGAAGGCCGGAGATCTTCACATCATTTGGATGATTACTGATGTCTTGATTGGGCCGTACACCCAAGACAAAGTAATAAGTGGTGATCGTCCAAATGTACTTAGAGATTGACGGATGTGCGAGGACCTGTCTCTTGTATTGGACATACAGGACGAGGAATAAGGTGCCTCTGGTTTCGTTCAGACCTAGAACAGACTTGTAAATGGATGACATGTCTGATGTTGTATTCCTTTATGTTGTATTCATTGATCTCTTGCTTAACACCCTTCTCTGAGACGTATGAGCTTAGAAGTTATATATTGGCAGAAATCAATGGTATGGTATGGATTGATATGTGACATGTTGAGATGCATGGATCAAAGCTTTTGTTGAAAAGAAAAGCCTTGTGGATGACGATCAAAGCATAGCTTTAATTAGTATAGCTTTGTGTAGCGTTAATTCGCGAGCCTCACACCCTGGTATGATGTTGAACGGATGGTCAGGTCAGTATGCTTTTGAGATGAGGATAGACACCCTTAGAGGTGTCATGGATTCGGTCGACCGAGATGAGCTAAGTGTGGTCGCTCCACACTCAGAGGGATAGGGAACACCCCCGGTTCCTAGAGGGATAGAGTAAGCGGTGTTTTCTCTCGCTGGGACGTAAGCTGCAGTGATACTTGATTTCCCAAAACGGCGGATGTGCATTACGGTGTTTTCTTTAGCTGGAACGTAAGTCGTTGTGTATTGCACTACGTGATAGATGTTTCGAATCAAGAGCCATCAGTATGGAAATCCAAACTTCCAATACGACATTTTGCGGTTTTAATTGTAAACCTATAATGGCGACATAATATACGGTACCTTTGGCGTCTATGATTGATACATTTACTTTCGAAATTGATTTCTACACTATACACTTATAGTAATAGCAAAACATAAATTTCGCGTATCAAGCATATTTGGCTATTATAAGGTAAAAATCTATCCTCCGACTAGCGTTAGATTGGTGTGATGGGACCTGAGTCTTACAATATTTTCATTTTTCTTTAATTAACATTGCACTGTTTGTTTTAGGCACTAGTATTCTTGGGGTAACTCGTTCCATATTATACGACGTGGTCCTTTGATTTACCTAACTTTAAAATAAAATTAATAACCGTTTTAGTTCTCACACCAGTCCCATGACTGACTCGGAGTTTATTATTTTCACCTAATTTCTGGGGTGCCCATATTTTCCACACGGGCAGCTAGTAGTTTTGGTTTTCGCAGATTTTTCTTTTCACAGGATCCTGGATTACAACTGGAGCTATATTCGGAAAGCTTTTTATCCGTATATTTCTTTCAATTATGTCAATTGTTATTTTCCACTACGCATTATACTTATGTATTATTTTCCACTGCTATGTAATTTTAAATCTCTGTTATTGTACTCTGATGAAATTGTTGTAATAGCAATGAAATGTTCTATTGTTTGTATTCTGATGAGTGTTGTTCTCAACTCAATCCGGGCTTTCTCGAAACGGGAAGTTTGGGTCATTTTAGCGTGGTATCAGAGCTTTGGTTACAGAGCTCGAGAATAAGACACATTAGAACCAAACGAATGAATTCATCAGAGATTGGATTAGTAATATCCAATGAGAATGACTCGTTAGAGATAGGATCAGTAGTATCCTAGAATGAGTCAAAAGAGTGTTATTTTAAAATAAAAATTAAAACAAATTTTGTTTTGAAAATTAAAATCTTATTATATGTATTTAAGTATTTTATTTTATTTAATTTTGGACAATCGAGTATACAAAGATTTTGCATATACACCTAGCTAGCGTGTATACGAAGTCTTAAATATACTGGGTAGATATAGAATCACACTCTAGTCGCCCGAAGATGACTCTGATAATACTAATGATTGACATGTCAGCATCAGTAGTTTGTGTTCGAGTTTCTAAGGTGGGATATCTATATATTTCCAATTGACTGGTGTGAGAACCACAACTTAGTTAGGGTTTATTGATGTGATTTGCACTAAAAATATGATTTTTGACTATGTATTAAATTTATGTTTTTGAAAAGTTAATTACCTAATTGATTGTTGGTTGTGATATTTGATAATTAGTATAACTAATAAGAATATTGGAATGATAATTAATTTAACCAATATGAAAATGAATGATAAACTTAGCTAAATCGAATTTAATGTTGAATTGAATTGAAAATTGATTAGAATTGCATATATGTACACACACACACACACATATATATATATATATATATATATATATATATATATATAATGAACAGGTCATAGCATGGAAGCTAAGAAGAGGAATAAAATTGTTTTCCCGACAAATAGGTACATGTTTACTATATTCATTGGGTTTGATGAATTTATGAGCCGATTGGCAAGCAGCTTGGCTTTTTGTTTTTCTTTTGGATTGATGAGGGCCCTGTGAGGCAAGTTGCGGTTTTACCAATCAACCCGTACAAAGGGGGTTATGGCGAAAATTTTCGAAAATTTAGGCTGTTAGCAAAAAAATTTAGAAATTTGAAAACTCTTAGAAATTGAAAAGTTGAAGAATAAAAGTCAGAATGAAAATTGAGTTGGTTGGTTAAACAACTTTCAGCTCCGTTCTTTTTCGAGGATGAAAAGATTTTAAGTAGGGGAGATTGTAACATCCCGGAAATTTTGAACCAATTTAAAATTTCCATTTAAGTTATTTTAATGAATATGGAAATATAAATTGGTTATTTTCGAGAAATAAAATTTGAGAATAATTTTAAATTTTATTTTTATATTTTGTTTGACTTAAAACAAATCCAGTAAAATTATTATATTGATTTATAAGCTTTGTATTTGAAAATTTTGAAAATTCAATTTTTAAAAATCATTGCATAGCCCTTAAAAAGTGAAATTTTGCTAGGAAGCTCAGAATTCGACGAGACCAATTTTGTTTGATTCATACTGAAAAATCATTGTTGAGTTCCAAAATATGCATCGAACGGAGTCAGCATGTGGTCGTGCGAAGCAAAACCATTTGTTCAAAAATGGACGATCAGTTTACAAAGAAACATTATGGAGACGATCTCAGAATTCAATTCCATTTTTTCTTGGATTCGTATTGTCAAATAATCGTTAAATCCAAAAGGCCATAATTTTTGGAGTTAGGGTTTGGGCGTACAAGAAGAAAAGGTACGCTAAAATATCATTTTTGAAGCTAATTTGAGCAATTTTACAAAAGAACATTATTGAGACGACCTCGGAATTCGACGAAACTTTTTTATTGAATTCGCAACGTAGAATAATGCTAATATTTCAAGTTTTGCAATTTTTAGAGTTAGTATGTGGACATGTGTGATTTTTAAAGTGAAAAACAGACAATATTTTGACTTTAAAAATTCGTTGTTTGTACATATGGAATTGGAATGCGATGAAACCTGTTTCGTTAGATCCCTAATGTCGAAGAGTAGCTATATGTCAATTTTCATTGAGAACGGGATCCGTAGGTGACCACATAGATTTTTAAACGATGAAAACAAGCAAAAATTGAGTATAATCGAATAAAATAAATATAATAACCTAATAAAAAAATAATTTTTCTTCTCCTATACAATATCCTAACTCTCTAAACCTAACCCCAACTCACAAAATCCACCATGCCCCAATTTCTTTCTTCCAACGTGAAAATTAACCTTCTTTGATTTTTAAAAAATCAAATACACCTCCTAAAATCATGAAATAAATACATTAGAGATCTACAAGAGGAGAGCTTCATCCTCATATAAGAATTGTTGGGTTAGACAACATTTGTGTACGCTCAAAATTTTTACAACGCACGTTCTTGGCTCTAAGGTTGGAGAAATCAAGCAATTGGAGTGTTAATTCAAGTTTTGGGTATCGGTTTTGATCTCAGCATGTGATTTAGAGCTTGTATGCAAAGTTTGAGCCGAAACGGTGACAAAAAGTATCGAGGAAACGAAGGGGACAATGGACGTTTGACAGTAGACGTGATTTTTGGGAGATCTTGAGTTTGAGATTCATGGTGTTGAGATCGTAGAGGAGAAGAAGAGATGAATAACAGTGTTTACGGTATGTGATTTCGTGTAGAAACGATGGAGAAAGAGATGGAGGAAGCTTGCATGAAAATTGACATGGGAGGAGCTTGTACGTGAGTTTTGGAGAGGGAGAAGAGATTAGTGGATGTAATTAGTAAAGATTATGGTAATTAATTAATTATTACTTATATTAATGACACATATATGTACATGAATCTTGTAAAAAGCATAACTTTTTCATACGAACTCAGAATTCAGCGAAACAAGATGCATTGGAACCGTATCGACGAGTGCTTCGCAATAAAACTAATATGGAGTGATTTGGATGTCGTATGTGGACTGTAGAGCCGAAAAGGTCACATTCCTTTGCATAAAGAATGACGGAGTGGTAACCAAAGGTGAGAACTCTTTCTCACTTAACTATTTTTGTTATGTAATTATGTCATGGGTTGTAGACGGGACTAATAGCTCCTGACACTATTTCTTGCAAACCATGGCGATTTCTGTATTGTGATTACGATGATTAACATATTAAAATAATGTTAATATTATTGTGGAAATTAAAATTATAAATATCCATTTAATTTAAAATAGTTAAATTGGAATAAATATTCATTTACAAGTCAGACGACTTGTTTATGTACACCTATTTATCTGATATAGATTGGGATGATAAATTTTACACATTGCCCAACTGCACAAATAATAATCAGTATTTGTTAGTTGAAAACTCCACACGGGTATTGGGATGATATTTGACATACACTAGTCCCAATATTTAGTTGTTTGTCAATCGATGGGTTGACAGGCTATGATGAGCGTTATATATTTATTTTAATGCTCACACAGTTGCAAATTTCACTTTTGATGTGAATGGACTGTTTAATGATTTTTTGTCATTAATGTTGCATACATGCGATGTATGAAATCCATATAACTGAAATTATATGGTAACTGATTGAGTCGCATTCTGATTCAGAAATAAAAGAACATTTTAAAATAAAGAACATTTTAATGTAAAGAATATTTTTAATATAAAGAATTTTTTTTAAAAAAGAATATTTTTGAATAAAGAATAATTTAAAATAGAGAATTAAAAAAAAACGAATATTTTAAAATAATATTCAGTGAAGAATAAAATTATGATTTTTAGGTCCGATTTTGGATGGACACAAAAATATTGAAATGTGAAGCCGAGTTAAGTAGCAAACGCCATTTTAACCTGAACGAGTTTATCAATGGATTTTATTCGTTTTATAATGAATATCGAAAAGAAGTGCTTTCAAAATCTAATATTTTGAAAATATTAACATTTTAATATGATAAAGATATAGAATATTCAGTTTTGATTTAAAATTGAAAATGAAGTTAAAATCATTTTTAACACGAATTTATAAACGATTTATAAAATACGTTTTAAATGAAAATCAACAACATATATATTATATATATTTAATGGCCTGAATAGAACACGCCTCGCAGCGACCGTTCGCGAATTTCGACCATTAACTTTAGATTAATGTAACGGGAGATCAGACCATCAAATTCTCCGAAAACCCAAACCATTGGGTTCATATCGAAAAGAGCTTTCCAATGAATATAAGAGATTTGAAATGTAACAGTTGGATTTATAATTATGTCCAAATCAATTTCAGAAAAGGTCGCTATGAATGCAGTTCGCTGGTCGTTATTGGAAACTGACTGTAAGGGCCTTAATAAAATTATTAAAACTATGGGAAATTATGTAATATCATAATAAGTGATTTGGAAAGATTTTGGATGAAAAAATCCATTTTGAAAAGATAAAAATATATTTTTATCGAAATGAACTAGCTATTAACTAGGATAATAATCCAATGTTTTTAAATAAATAAATTGGATTTTGGGTTTGTCGTGAATGGTGTCTTCAACAACACTATTCTTAAACCCAGTTGAGAAAAGAATAAATCTTTTAATTAAAATTTAGAGAATTTTACCAATTAATTAATATTTAATTAGAATTGAATTGAAATTAGATTTTTGGGTTTGTCGTGAATAATGTTTTAAATAACATTTGTTCTTTAACCCAATTAACAGTAAAGATATGATTCGGAATTTATAAATCTTTTTTATTTAGATTTAATGGAAAATTTCCAAAGCAAAAGTTTTCCAATTTAATATATTAAATTGGAATTGAATTGAATTCGATTAGGTAATAATCGAGATGATTTTTGTGGATGAAGACCGCTACTATATATGGAATTTAAAAGGCTTTGCCGTAATTCCATTTATATTATTAGTATGACACGGAATTTATACCGATTATGTACTATTATGATTTCCGTGTAGATTCCATTTCAATGGAAGATGATTTTGGGTTTATCGTGAACTGTGTTTTCATGACATTGGCACTTTAACCCCGTTAAAGATAAGACTAGTTCCTTAAATTTGAATAATCATAAAGTAATGATTTTTGATATTAAAACCAAATTGGAGTTTTAATAAATTTTTAATTAGATTAAAATGTGGATGAGGGGATTAAATTTATCGAATCCTTGAAATGATCAAAAATGGAGTACCACCAGTCTTACTCCAGGCGATAGTTAAATCTTTAATTAGATTTAAACGTGAAAGGGTAATTAATTTACCGAGAACACAAGGGGTGTTAGATATGGAGTGCTACAAGTTTTGCTCCATGAGATGAATAAGTTGGTATTGGGAAATAATAAATGATTATTGCGGTAAGGTTCGATAATCCCGACTAGTTAATAAAATCTTTTGAAATTGATATCCAACAGAAGATTAAAGAATAAATTTAAAAGAATTTATATTTGATAAAATTAATGGGAACCTTTCCCTAATAATGTGAATATTTTATTCAAAGAATATTCTGAATCAGAATGAGGTGTATGATGTGTTTTTATAGCACTTGATTATTGATTATAAAATACGCGAGTTATTTGGAAAGATCGGGTTTAACCCATTCTGAATAATTATTACGACGATGAAGATGGTGGTTGAAGACCGGAGATCTTCACATCGTTTGGATGATTACTGATGTCTTGATTGGGTCGTACACCGAAGACAAGGTAATAAGTGGTGATTATCCAAGCGCACTTGTAGATCGACGGATATGCGAAGACCTCTCTCCTGTATTGGACAAATGGGATGAGGAATAAGGTGCATCCGGTTTCGTTCAGACCCAAAACAGACTTGTAAATGGATGGTATGTCTGACGTTGTATTCCTTTATGCTGTATTCGTTGATCTCTGCTAAATATATATCTGTTTGGTGGCGGAGAATTTATTCTCTTGCTTATCACCCTTCTCTGAGACGTACGAGCTTAGAGGTTATATATTGGCAGAAATCAATGGTATGGTATGGATTGACAATGTGACATGCTGAGATACATGGAGATCAAGGCTTTTGTTGAAAAGCAAAGCCATGTGGATGATGATCAAAGCATAGCTTTAATTAGCATAGCTTTGTGTAGAGTTAATTCGCAAGCCTCATACCTTGGTATAATGGTGAACTGATGGTCATGTCAGTATGCTTTCGAGATGAGGATAGACACCCTTAGAGGTGTCATGAATTCGGTCGACCGAGATGAGCTGAGTGTGGTCGCTCCATGCTCAAAGGGATAGGGCACACCCCCCGATTCCCAGAGGGATAGAGTAAGCGGTGTTTTCTCTCGCTGGGACGTAAGCCGCAGTGATACTTGATTTCCCAAAATGGCGGATGTGCATTATGGTGTTTTCTCTAGCTCGGATGTAAGTCGTTGTGTATTGCACTACGCGATAGATCTTTCGAATCAAGAGCCATCAATATGGAAATCCAAACTTCCAATTCGACATTTTGTAGTTTTAATTGTAAATCTATATATGGCGACATAATATATGGTACCTATGCCGCCTATGATTGATACATTTACTTTCGAAATTGATTTCTACACTATACACTTATAGTAATAATAAAAGATAAATTTCGCGTATCAAGCATATTTGGCTATTATATGGTAAAACTCTATCCTCCGTCTTGCATTGCATTGTGTGATGGGACCTGAGTCTTATAATAGTTTCATTTTTCTTCAATTAACATTGCGCTGTTTGTTTTAGGCACTGGTATTCTTGGGGTAAACCAGTTCCATGTTATACGGCGTGGTCCCTTGATTTACCTAACTTTAAAAGAAAATTAATAATTGTTTTAGTTCTCACACCAGTCTCATGACTGACTCGGAGTTTATTGTTTTCACCTAAACTCTGGGTGCCCATACTTTCCACACGGTCAGCTAGTAGTTTTGGATTTCGCAGATATTTCTTTTCATAGGATTCTGGATTAAGCTGGAGCTATATTCGGAAAGTTTTTTATCCGTATATTTCTTTCAGTTGTGCTAGTTGATATTTTCCGCTACGCATTATACTTATGTGTTATTTTCCGCTGCTATGTAATTTTAAATCTCTATTATTGTATTTCCAATGTGTATTATTTATTCATACTCTGATATATTCTTGTACTCTGATGAAATTGTTGTAATAGCAATGAAATGTTCTATCGTTTGTGTTCTAATGAGTGTTGTTCTCAACTCAATCCGGACTTTCTAGAAAGGGGAAGTTTGGGTTGTTTCAAGTTGAGTATATATACACGAGAGAGCGTATTTTTATATTATATAAAAATGTTTTATATTATGGAGATTTATTGGCTGAGTGGTTTATGAATTATGGTTGATCAGTATGATCCACTGTATCTATAGGGATTTCTAAACACTTGAATATGATGAACTGACACGGTTTGTTTTGAAAAAGGGTAAATAAAATAATTTTCCGCAAAGTATATTTTGGTATAAAAAATGATTGATATTGGAATAATTGTAGTATATTGGATATGTTGGTTTATTATAATCAAATAAAATTATAATTGAGATGGTTATAAATAACCAATCAAAATTCGTGTATAATGTATAAAATCAGATAAATTAAATCTGAATCTAAACCGGAATTGGAATTAAAACTCAAAACACTTGGAAAGTGTTTGTAAATGAATTTGGATTTAATATATGAAAATGTTAAGTTCCCGAGAGATTTGGAAATGTTTTCCAAGCATTGGAAAGGATATTTTGAAGTAATGTCTTAATGGAAATATTTAAAAATAGTTTTGAAAGTGATGTAGTATTGAACTCACTTCGGTCGTTGGAAAATAACCCTGATTTGAATTTTAAACTTCAATTGGTCAAAATTTATTCATTTTAAGTCTGTTTTATGCAAAACAAAAGTCTATCCGAACCAAAAAAATCATAACGGACCTAATGGCGAAATCCCCATTACCTAATTCCAATTATTTTACAACTTATTCTTTTATTAATCAATTTTTTAATTAATTATAAATTGTTTAAAATTTGGGTTGTTACATTCTCCTCTTCTTAAAGGATTTCATCCTCGAAATCTCTAAGATATAAGAATAATACAAGTGTTTTCTACATCCATCTATTAATCCATCATCCATTGGCAACTATTGTCCTTAATTTATCTAATGTAATTTATGTACTTATGTGATAGTGTAGTGTATATGATCCTAACTAATGCAAATAATTAGATGGTCTACTGATTCAGTCAACCTACTTCCTATGCAATTATGTATATGCCATGCATCCAAATGTATGCAAAAATCCTAGTGGTACAGTTATTTCTATATGCGTGCATCAAACATCATTTGTATGCAACAACCATATAACAACATCCATATATTACAACTATAGAAATAAATAAAATATGCACACATCCATATGCATATGCAAGTGTTATATTCAGCCAATCATAGTGCATAGTGTGTGTATATGTATCTACTGCGTCCACTTGCAAACACCTGCATCCATTTGCAAACATCAAACATAACATGCTTCAACGACATGTTTCAACCATACCCTATCATCTAGAGGTTTCTCCTAAGATCAAGTTCAAAGGAATTCAAAAGATAGTACCTAAGAACTAAAGATCGAAAAAAAGATCGGAACATACCATCAAACAGAAAGGGATAAGATATGCACATCTTCACTTCGGGTTCCCAAGTGGCCTCACCATCATCATCCCCCCACTGCACCTTGACCAAACTTACTTCCTTGTTTCTCAACTTCTTAATCTCAAAATCTAAGATCCACCGAGGTGCCCGTCGGATGGATGTTTCTCGCTCGATCTTTACGTCCTCTAATGCACTAGGCTATACCACCACCAAATCATGTAGGCACTTTCGTAAGTGTGATACATGGAACACGTCATGAACCCTCGATAACCTATCTGGTGGTCAAACTCCATAAGTCATCTGCCCAATCCTCTCCACGACTGGGAATGGTCCAACAAACCTTGGGGCCAACTTGTGCATGGAGTCAAACCTCACCATGTTCCTTAGTGGAGAAACTTTGATGAAGACCAATTTATTAAATTAAAAACATATAATTTATCCCAAGCACACTAATTTGAACCTCAAATTCCTAGTTTCTTATATAAATTATATAGGAGTTGGGCTTCTGAAGTCCTATTTTACTCTCTTTAGATTTAAAATCTAGAAAACACAATGCATTCTGTTTTTCCTAAGTACCCAAAATCCAGATTGTCAAAAAATGATACTACAAAAGTAGAAGACTTACTTGATGGAAGTTGGTACACAGATTCAGGTGCTACCAACCATGTAACTAACAACCTGACCAATCTAAATCTTGGAAACATGGAGTACAAAGGTAACCAAACTTTAGTTATGGGTAATGGTAAATCTATGCATATAACTCATACTGGAAATGCAAGAATTAATGGTTCGAAGAAATATATTAACAATTTAGTATGTGTTCCATTAACTAGAATAAACTTGTTGAGTGTCCCCCAATTTGCCAAAGACAACAGAGTATACTTTGAGTTTTATCCTAGATTCTGTTTAGTAAAAGATTTACTAACAAAGGAAACTCTGTTGTAAGGTAGAGAGTATAGAAGATTATACAAATTTAATGTTGCCAACTCAAGAAGTTCAAGATCTGAAGGAAATAACAATAGTCTATGTCAAATTAATCATGTAGAAAGTTGCAGAAATTTTGATGTTTGGCATGTATGAATATTGTTACAAGAGTATTAGATAAAAATAATATTGATGTTGATGAAATTCCTTTAACTAATATATATATACATACTGTCAAATTGGCAAGAGTCATAAGCTTGCATTTCCATACTCAAAAAGTAAATACACAAAATCACTTGAGTTAGTTTCTATTATGGGAACCAAAACCAATTTATACTGATTATGGGTTCAATTATTACTTGTATTTCATAGATTCTTACTTTAGGCATTTTTGGATATATTTGTTGAAAGTTAAGAGTGAAACACATAATGCAATAGTATAGTTTATTGTGAATGCTGAAAGACAAAATAACATCAGGTTAATGTTATTCAAATTGGTAGAGGAAAAAAAATTCTTCCACTTAAAGAATATTTTTAGAAACAAATTACATAGGACAACTTGTCCATATACATCTGAACAAAACAGCCTCAATGAGAGAAAAAACAGGCACATAGTTGAAATGCGCTTAACTTTATTTGCTCAAGCATCAATGCCACTAAAATTTTGGCTTGATGCATTTACTACTGTTGTCCATTTAAGTAATGGAATTTTCACTAAGGTTTTAAATTACAAAACCCCAATGGAAGTACTAATAAAAGTTAAGCCTGACTATAATAGCTTGAAAATATTTGGGTGTTTGTATTTTCTCTATCTAAGACCCTACAACACACCCAAGTTACAATTTAGATCTTCACCATGCACTCATTTGGTTTATGTTAATGGGTATAAAGGATACAAATGCCTTGATAAACATGGAAGAGTTTTCATTTTAAGGCATGTTGTTTTTAACCATTCAGCAAGGAAGAAATAAAAACAATTAATAAATTATACAACCCAAAGAAACCAAATGTAACTAGTAGTTCAAATATCATAATACCTATTGAAAATGAAGTAGAAGCAAGCTTGCAACATGATGGAAGCCAGGTAGACTTTCAACACATAGTGCCGACCTTTTGGCCAGTTTAAGAGACAACTTAAGCAACTGGAGACAACCCCACTCAACTTGATAGTGACCAATCTAATATCAGAGAATCAACAAATGACATGGGTCAAGGCAACTCTAGTGAATACACTGAAATAAGTGACAGTGTACCACAACCAAAAATACATAGTGTTATTACCGATTCAGAAGAACCAACTTCATACCAACAAGCAGCCCACATTAAAGAGTAGAAAACTGCTATGCTGGATGAATACAATGCTTTAATCAGAAATAGCGGTTGGGAGCATATTACTATGCAAAATGATAAAAATATCATTGGTTGTAAATGGACTTTTAGAATCAAAAGAAATTCAAATGGGCAGTTTCTAAATACAAGGAAAGGCTGGTAGCAAAAGGTTTTTCACAACAGTGTGGGTTTGACTTTCAAGAAATATTATCATCTATTGTAAAGCTCTCATCTATTAGAATTGTTCCAACAGTTGCCTCATACAAAAACTCGACTATCAAACAACTTTATATAAATAATGCTTTTCAAAATAGTGACTTGCAGGATGAAGTCTGTATGAAACAACTAGAGTGGTCTAAGCAACAAGACAAAGAAGTACATGTGTGCAAGCTAAACAAGGCTATATATGGACTTGAACAAGTAGATAGAGTTTCGTTTGACAAGCTGAAAACAACCCTAGCAAAACTAAGCTATCAACCAATCAAATCTGATAACTCATTATTTACCAAATTTCTCAACAACACCGTTACCTATATACTAATCTATGTTGATGATTTTATAATTACAGGTAACTGTGAGGAGGAGATCATGAGCGTAAATCAATGTTTGAATACATAATTCTCATTAAAAGACTTGGGAGACCTCACATAATTTCTGGGTATTGAAGTTAATAAAGTTTCAAGCACTGAAATACACTTCATTCATAAAATGTAAATTCAGAACTTCTCATCAAATCAAACGTGGACAAAGCAAATCCTATATCAACTCCTATTAAAGTTGTTCACATTTGTCAAAGACCAAGGGTGAATCTATAACAAATGAGAAACGATATAGAAACATTGTAGGAGCCTTGCAATATGCTATTATAACAATATTTGACATCTCATTTAGTGTGAATAAGCTCAGCCTATTTATGCAGCAACCACTAAATGAGCATTAGAAGCAACGTAAGCAAATTCTCGGATAATTAAAAGGCATTATCAGTTACAAATTGAAGTTGCAATCAAGTGATGTATTTAACATCACTAACTACACA
Source organism: Allium sativum (assembly GCA_030737875.1). Taxonomy (NCBI): domain Eukaryota; kingdom Viridiplantae; phylum Streptophyta; class Magnoliopsida; order Asparagales; family Amaryllidaceae; genus Allium; species Allium sativum. Next base: position 1,000,379,213 of record CM060910.1, read on the forward strand.
TGCTCAGATTGGGCAAAAGATCATAATGACAGGAAGTAAACCTGTGAATATTGCATATTTTTGAGGGAAAATTCTATATTCTGGTGTGCAAAAAAACATAAAACATACCAGAATATCTGGATCTAACACAGAGCCAAATAGAAGCATAGCAAGCACAACAACATAGATAATGTGGATTAAATCGTTACTCAGTGAATTACAGATAGCCACTAATATTACTGCAGCTATATGGTATGATAACGTGAGTGCAGTTGCTCTTACAACTAACCCAGTAATTCGTTCAATAACAAAGCACATGGAGTTAGACATACTTCGTCTGAGAGCAAGTAAGTCAAGAAAAAAATCAGTGCAAATCACATACCTTCAACCTACAGATCGTTGACATACTCAAAAGCCTCCGTCGAAGCAGAATTTTGCTAGTCTCAAAGGAAAATTGCGTGTTGAAGACTCACAACAGAGAGGAAGATCTGAATCAAAACAAAACAAGTCTGAAATCGACCAAAAGCTCATGAGTGTGAGTTACGTCAAAGCAGATCTGCCATCCTGATCAAGAATTGAACAGACTCCAGCTATCAGCCATGAATCTGCTCAGATCTGACCATCTCTAATGGGCTGATCAAATAATCTCTCTTTTACAAGCATTCAGAAAACACACTCTCTCTCTCTTCTCTCTCTCTCTCTCTCTCTCTCTCTCTTCTCTCTCTCTCTTCTCTTCCAAAAGGCATTGATTTTCTAGAGAGATTGCAAACCCTAGCAGCTGCATAAGGTTTCAGGCAGGGGCGGACGCAGTGCAACCCCAGGTAGTGCAGAGGCCATAGGTGAGAAAAAAAATTTCTAGCAAAATTAGCCCCCCATCAGGGTTTTGTCCCAGCTAGAGCCTGAAGCTTGCCCCTGCTGCTTCTCCACATGAAGCCATATTACTTGTTCTGTGATAAGTCAGTAGATGTTGATATATACCTAGGAAACTTTAACCAGTTTTTATGATGTGGGACAAAATTTGGTCCTAACTCAAACAAATAGCTAGGTCCGCCACTGGTTTCAGGGTCAGAGAAAACAAAAAAAAGGGATGCTATACTGCTTTGTGTTGATATTATGTATACAACGGGCTGTGTTGTTTACATTATAAACAGGCCAAAGCCCAATACAGTGTAATATAAATGTACATGTATCACTGCAAACGTAATGAAAATATCTTTTGTTGCAGAGAACACAAACACAGTTTTTACAACTTTGTCAAACTCTTTCATGCAGTGAGATCCAATACTTGTGTATTGTCCACAAATTTGTATTGTCCATTTGCGGAATGCATTAATCAATGACTTTGTACTCTCCGTACAAGCTGAAAGGTATATGCATTAATCAATCACTAAATCTCAGCTACTGAAAAACGCGTCTACCCACATCTTGCATTAAGAAGTTTAATTAACAGGCAAACCTTTGATAATTTTTGCATGGAAAGGTTCATCTTAAACTACGAAGTTAGTACGTCATACTTGTGTTTGCACATAACTGTTCTTACAACTAAACATTATCAGCTACTAATTATGTATTCTTGTGTTATGAATACCAATACATTAATCAATGTATCAAAGGGACACATACATGCAGGCATGGTCCAGAGATTTGGCTACCCAGCCCGAAGATACATATTAAACTCTTGTTTAATTTTAAAAAGAAATTTTAAAATCAGAAAGCAGTGCCACTTACAGAACTCAAATCCAGGTCATCACAAACATATTTTTCATATATTTTATGTTTGTGGTTGGCACATAGTGGAAAAATTACAGATATAAAGTATTTGTATCAAAGTGGTTCTTTTTAAAGATGCAGGCCGCCGGATAGAACCAAACATACATGGTATTGGAGCATGTTCCAATCATGCTTATTCAGCCTTATTTTGATTTATATGTAGCAAAAAATAAGTCCCAGATAATTACTATGATGACTGTTAAATTATGATGAGTGCTATATGCGATCTGAATTGAATTTTCACAGCAATGTCATGTATCCTCTTCGTAATTAAGGAGTATGAGTTGACCAAACCCTCATGAAATTTTAAAATGGTAATCTAAATACCTAAATGTGTGTGTGTGTGTGTGTATAATATGTATATTCACCATAACAACAAATCTGTTCTAAAAGTATAATAAATATACTAAAAATAGTAATTTAATAAGCAAATATTGATTTTTAGATATTCTTTTTAAACGAATAAAACAGTAAAATAACGATGATTTTGCATACTAAAACAGTTAAGAAAAGTGTAATTTTAGCAAAAACTTATATATATGGATAACTATCAGATGGTCGATGTTTTGATATACACATGCTGACATGCATATCTTTTCTGGGTACCCTATAACTTATACACGAGGGCGGCTATTGGATTTATGGGTTGCTCATTGGCCATCCTGCTTTAAACTGTGCATATCAACATGGGATAATGGTATGAATTTTTTAATCAATCATGCATGTAATATGCAATTTCCACTTGCAAACTATGTTATCTCCATTGTGTTCCACTCAGAAATGGCTGCTATTATTGGTTTCATGCTGCTACTTTTTCGTTTTTAAGTTCAAAATTAATCTGCCCCTGATTTTTGGCAACATTCCTTGGTTGTATCTATCAGAGAACAACAAAATTTTGGCTCCTTCATGAAGTACGCTTGCTTTTTTAAATTCGGATATAACTCAATATGGCAGAGAACAACATTGAAATTCATTACCCACTAAAAATGAAATTGCAATCAGCTGAAACCATACACAGTGGCAATAACATGGACAATGCCTGAAGGAATACTTATTTATTTGACCAGTACATCTTAAAGATGCAGAGACTGACACCAAAAATCAAAAGTAATTTAAGTATGTAAATTCACCGTTACGACATCCAACTCAAATGAAAACTGCTATCCAATTGATTAGTTCAACAAAAATTGAACATGAAACGGTAAATATATAACTACTAATTTTTTGTTTCATCATAAATGAGATATTAGATCGATACCTTTAGATACATATATGCAGCAGCGGAGCCAGCTTCTTAGCTTAGTTAGGGCCAAATTGAGCTGCATCTGATATTTTTATCCAAATTGCGTTTGTATGCCTAGGGCAGTAGTTTGGATTCAGCTGGGGCAAGTGACCAGATTTGGGGATTTTTTGCCTTGTTTGGGGATTGTGACCTAAGGCAATGGCCCTAGATGGGGCGTGAGTGGCTCCGCCGTGCATATATGTTACCCGACCTTGTAATCTGGATATATAGATACGAGTAGTTTTCCCTTCGGTGTAAAGGAGCGTCAACAATGTGTCAGCTTCTCTTGGTGGAACATCATCTGCAGTCCATAACGTAGCATGAGGCCATTCGTTTTTTGATGCAATTCTTTCACCGTTTACCGAACCTAATTTTGCTTCTGGAATTTGTCAGTGAAAAGTAAAGCAGTGAATCGATGGAACATTCTCTTCTATTTCTCTTATAAAAACTCTTTTCTAAGTAAAAATCGAAAACTCCTGATACAATAAATGGAGGGATGATAAATTTGGCTATATCATGCTATTCAAGTAAGTGTGACTTGACGATCATCAAGGCAAACAGTACATCATGATGATTCAAATGGCCTAAATATCAAGCACAAATAAGGTCGTGCGATGACAATTAAGCAAACTTAGCAAAACAACATTGTAGAGTGCACTAAGTATCAGATCGGTATGAGCTATATATAGCAGATTGGTATGGATTTGGTAACTTAGCCAGGATGATTCAAGTTCGTTGGAAATGTTTTATATATGTTACGAAATTATTTAAAAAAAATTAATTGCGTTACCAAAAATTTATTTTGAACAATTAACACAATAGAGCCGATGAAAATTATGACGGTAATATGTTTACAAATACTGTGATGTAATTAATGCAATAGAACCATTGAAAATTATAACGGTAATATATTTACATATATGTAAATATTAATGAACCATTATTTATGATTGAATAGTAACGGTCATACATGCATGTGACCTCCTTTTTTATAGAGCTGTTACAAAAAAATAAATATATGGTATTTATTCTTGCAATGAATGATAATCAATTTTAATTGATTATCATTTATTTCTTTTGGAACATGCAAATTTACATGTTAAAAAACTGCAACATTCTTGTACGTTCCTCTGATTTAATAATGGTATTTATTACATCCAATTTTCCTCCCACTAAACTAAATTATGTTACTCTATTTTTTCCTATATAAAGAATGAGATAGAAAAAAGTTATATACAGAACATTATTCTCTTCGCTCTTTTCTTAAAAACTCTCTTATCCTCATTTTTTTTATATTATAATACAAAAGAGCAGTAAACCTTTTTAATTGAGTGCAAATCAAGCTCAATTCATTATGCAAGCGAATTGATATTAAAGACGAAAGGTACGAACTGCTTTGCATCATTGGGCAGGTCGCCGAAACGTCTTCAAGAGAACGACCTAGTCCGCGACTCAGCCATTGTTTCCCAACAATTTGAAGATGTATTTTTTATAACAATGGCCTCAACGTTGATCCTTCTCTGCTCCTAAATCTATAATAATTTTGTATTGTACGCGCTTGTCACGAGTGGATCGGTAGTGCTCGTGGAGTTTTTTGTTGTCGCCCAATCCAACACTGGCACTATCGCAAGAAAAATTCTGGACAAGATTCAGGGTGCGGGTTATAACCACAAATCCAAAATCTGCGATACAAATCACGTCAGAAGAAGATGTCAATATTCAGCACACTTAAACTCCATTTTTTTGAAAGAAATCCAATGAGGATCGACACATTTTTCATGTCAATGTACGGACGAAATCACTGTTTTGTGTATGAGCGCCCGGGACTATTGGTATTTTCAAGAGAAAGTTTGGACAAAACGCTAAGGTATATAGAGATATTTCTGTCATAAACAAAATATACAATATTTTATGACATCAAAGACCTTGAAAATTTCAGGGCCAATCCAGATGACAAAGGTGCTATTTCATTATCATATTGTTACTGTTTACATATATTTACATGTGTAAATAAGTGATAGACTATTTGTTTTAGTTTAAGAGCAGTTTGCTTTGGTATACCTGCTTATGTCGCTTGTTAAACAACATTGCTTGGACTAGGATCTGTAATAAAAAAATTGGGAGAAACAGTCATTATTTGATCCGTATACATTAGGTCAGTTCCTAATAGTGCAAAATTGAATATTGTTATTAGCCTTGTTTTATACAAAAGCTAGAATTTTGTGTTCAAATGGTAAAATCAAAATGCAAACCATTTCTTTATTTAGTCGTGAAGGAGATCCTCATCTAAATAGCTTGTTGACAAACAAAATAATGAATGATATTACGATGCATGTAAGCAAGACTTTGTACGGTGGTCATTGGTTATGAGAGCCATTGTTAATTTTTTGGTTGCATATGGTAATACATTATATATAGAGTCTCAAGTTAGTGCGACAATACTGTGTATACATTTGTAATGACTCTTTAATGAATCACATTGCATGATTATACAATTTTGCTTCCAATAGAGTTCATGCGCCTAGTTAATCTACGAATGATTCACAATATGAGCACCTTAGATATGATTCCTAAAATATCAGAATCTGAACTTGATAAATGTGAATTTAGTACTCAAGCTAAAATCACTAAGAATCCGCAAGGAACCCATAAAGGAAAGTAGCAACCAACCAAAGAAAGATTCTGGACAGTTGTTTTTGTGTTACAACTGTGGGAAACCAGGTAATATGACACGAAAATGTCGAAACAGGCCAGGCCCTGCACCGTAGGCTAACCTGACTGAGGAGTCTTAACTGTTATGATTATTGAGATTCACCTAGTTGGTGGATCAGAGGGTTGGTGGGTAGACACTAGTGCTTCTTACCATGTCTGTTATGATCGTGATATGCTCACTAAATACACGGCTGCTGATATTCAGAAAGTGTTGTTGGGAGGTTCTCACACCACTAAAATTTACTTCTAGAAAGACAGTGATTCTGAAATATGTGGTGCATTTGACATATTTAAAACATTCAAAACTGAAATCGAGAATCAAACAAATAAGAAAATTAAGAGATTTCGTATTGATAGAGGAACAAAATATGAATCTACTTCAATTCTGTATATTATAGATTACATGGTATAGTACTTGAGGGAACTGCACCCTATTCACCTGAAATGAACGGTAAAACTTATAAAAAAGGACCTTTACTGAATTAGTAGTTGCCATTATATTAATTTCTGGTGCAGCAAAACATTGGTAGGGATATATTATTAACCGTTTGTTATGTTTTGAATAGAATTCCTAGATCTAAGAATAAAATTTCATCTTATGAAATTTTAAAGAATTATGAACCCAATGTGTCATACTTTAGAACTTGGGGGTATTTAGCATATGTTCGCATTCTATACCCTAAGAGAATAAAATTGGCAAGTAGAGCATATGTATGTGTATTTATAGGCTATGCTATTAATAGCAAAGCATATAGATTTTATGACCTAAATGCACATAATATAACTGAATCAAATGATGCCAGTTTTAATGAAACAAAATTCCATTTTAAATTAAGGAATAGTGGGGGCACTTCAAGTATGCCTATTCGAACAGAACTTAACGAAATTTATGAAACTGAACCTAGAAGAAGTAAAAGAGCAAGAACCGTAAAAGATTTTGGTTCGGATTTTTGTGCTTTTACTATAGAGGAGGACCCCTTAAACCTCCAAGAGGCCTTATCTTCTTTAGATGCCGACTTTTGGCAAGAGGCTATAAATGATGAGATGGATTCCTTAGAATCCAATAAGACTTGGCACTTGGTAACTTACCCCCTGGTTGTAAATCTATAGTCTCTAAATGGGTACTTAAAAGAAAATTAAAACCTGATGGCACTGTCGATAAAAATAAAGCACGTCTAGCAGCTAAAGGTTTTAAAAAAAAAGAAAATATAGATTTCTTCGATAGTTTTTCACCTGTAACTAGAATTACATCCATTCGAGTATCAATCTCACTTGCTTCTATTCGTTATTTATTAATACACAAATGGATTTTAGGACCACATTTTTGAATGGTGAATTGGACGAAGAAATTTATATGGACCAGCCTGAAGGATTTGTAGTACATGGTCAAGAACATAAAGTATGCAAATTAGATAAATCATTTTATGGTTTAAAACAAGCACCTAAACAAGGCATGGAAATTTCTTTAATAACTTAATCCTTTCACATGGTTTTAAAGTTAATGAAAGTGACAAATGCATTTATTACAAATCTGATAATGGCATTTGCACTATTATATGCCTTTATGTAGATGACCTACTTATTTTTGGGTCAAACATTCATGCCATAAACTCAGTCAAATCCTTATTAAGTGCCAATTTTGATATGAAAGATCTAGGTGAGGCGAGTGTAATCCTTGGTATTAAGATTACAAGGGTAAAAAAAGGATTTTCTTTAGATCAGCCTCATTAAATTGAGAAGACTCTGAAGAAATACAATTACTTTAACTGTAAACCCGCATGTACACCATATGATCCCGATGTAAAGTTATTTAAGAACACTGGTGAGGGTGTAAGACAGTCTGTTTATGCGAGCATCATTGGCAGCCTTCGTGATGCCACTGATTGTACTAGACCCGACATTGCCTATGTTGTGGGATTATTGTGCAAGTTTACCAGTAGACCTAGTATAGAGCATTAACATGCTATTGAGAGGGTGATAAGATACCTAAAATAAACTCTGAATCTTGGATTACATTATGAAAAGTTTTCAGCTTACTTCAAGGATATTCTGATACAGAGCGGAATACTTTATCTGATGATTCTAAAATGGCCAGTGGCTATATATTTAGCATCGTTGGTGAAGTCGTCTCTTGAAAACCCAAGAAACAAACTATTTTGACTTAGTCTACTATAGATATTGAGATAATAGCACTAGCCACGGCTAGTGAAGAAGCAGAGAACTAAAGAAATCTGCTAGTTGAGATCCCTATATGAAAAAAAACCGACACCAGTGGTGTAATCAATTGTGATAGTACTACGGCTATTGCAAAATGTATAGAACCATTATTACAATGATAGAAAACAACAGTCGTAAGCATAATACTGTAAAAGAACATCACATATATAGTGATGAAAAATCTGACGACTATTGTAAGAAGAACAGAACCAATATTACAATGGTAAAAAATGACAGTCGTATGCACAGTATTATTAAAGAACATCACATATGAAGTGATGACAATTTGGCAGATCCTTTAACGAAAGGACTGGCTAGAAAGAAAGTCCTGAATGAATATAAAAGAATGGGACTATTGCTCTTAGATTGATGAGTCACGCACAATGGTAACCTGACCTAAATGACTGGAGATCCCAAGAAAGAGGTTCAATGGGTAAAACCAAGTTGTGTAGTGATAGGAGTTGAACATGCTATTTAATAAACCAAGAAGCATGTATTCCTGAAGTGATTAGAGGATGAGTTAATAGAAACTCTTAATGAGATCTATACTCTATTTGGATTGGAGTACCTACCTTTAGGAGTGCTCTTGATAGACTCACCTATGTGAATGTGAAAATATGGTCGTTTCCTATGGAGTTTTGGGCAAGATTCCTAGAGCATTCACTAAACTGGGATAGACGTGTATGGACATTAATGCACGGGCTTATTTGATTGCACTATAGAAAAGGTTGTGTGTGGTCTGATGTCAGGAATAGAGTTCGAGACCACGTGTCACTCTAGTAAAAACTAAATCTTATTCACTGTGCAAAGGTTCAAGTCAGATGACACCCTTGTTTATGCACAATCTTATATTTTTAGAAACTGCATAAAAAATATTTTAAAAAAATTCAAGTGGGGAATTGTTGGAAATGTTTTATATATGTTATGAATTTATTTTTAAAAAATTAATTGCGTTACCAAAAATTTATTTTGAGCAATTAGTACAATAGAGTTGTTGAAAATTATGACGGTAATATGTTTACATATATTGTGATGCAATTAATGCAATAAAACCGTTGAAAATTATAACGGTAATATATTTACATATATGTAAATATTAATGAGCCATTACTTATGATTGAACAGTAATGGTCATACATGCATGTGATCTCCTTTTTTATAGAGCTGTTACAAAAGAATAAATATATGGTATTTATTCTTGCAATGAATGATAATCAATTTTAATTGATTATCATTTATCTCTTTTGGAACATGCAAATTTACATTATAAAAAACTGCAACATTTTTGTACGTTCCTCTGATTTAATAATGGTATTTATTACATCCAATTTTCCTCCCACTAAACTAGCTTATGTTACTCTCTATTTATTTCTGTATAAAGAATGAGATAGAAAAAAAGCTATATACAGAACATTCTTCTCTTTGCCCTTTTCTTAAAAACTCTCTTATCTTCATTATTTTATATTATAATACAAAAGAGCATTAAACCTTTTAAATTGAGTGCAAATCGAGCTCAATTCGTTGTGCAAGCAAATTGATATTAAAGAAGAAGGCTGTTTTACCCTAAAGGCGGCGACGAAAGGGACGAACTGCTTTGCACCATTGAGCAGGTCGCCGAAATGTCTTTAAGAGAGTGACCTAGTTCGCGACTCAGAGATTGTTTCCCAACAAAGTTCAACAAAAGTCATTCAATATCCAGCGAATGACAAGGCAACTAGACAAAATAACTTCAGAAACATGATGCTAGCACTCATAGAAGCTTTTCTCCTAGAATCGCATAATCCGATGTTCTCAATATCAATCCAACTGATTGTCCAATTTTGGACTAAGATTTTTATGTTGATTTCGTCTTTATCCCGAGATTCTCCTAAGAAAATTCCAATACGATCTGAAGTTGTTTTTGTCTATAAATACCAGTTGCCTTAGAGAAAAAATGAATCTTTTGTCTTTTTGTCTTCTATATCAATTGTACTCACTAGATGTGACGACCCCAAACCCCCATTCCCCGGTGGCAAGGGTAATCTTTGGAATATAACACATGAAAAAATAACAGCTTAACAGAAATATACAAATACACCAGATAATGTACAACAGAATACACTGGATAAACATAATCATCGGAGTTACACAGTATACAGGACCATACTTAGTACAAAATACAGTTTCAGCTTTACATAAAATGTTTACGGCGAAATCAAAACATAATATGTACAACAGGAGATGAACAACATAAAAAGAAAGAAGTGATAGAATCCATCTTCAGCTCCATAGCTATCCAGAAAGAGCCTGCTAAAACCTAAATACAAGGCTGTCTGTGTAGAAAATAGGACACCCGTGTTTGCAAGTGAAACAAACTACGAGTCAGTTACGGGACTGGTATGAGAAATCTACTACTTAACTTATTTTATAATAAGGCCAATCACAGGACCACACCGCTAACACGGAACGGTTTACTCCATTGGATTGCCAGTGCTCAAAACAAGTAAATCATTTGAACATCGCAATGTTTTTTATAAAAATGAAGCCATTATAAGACTCAGTTCCTATCACATAATGCAACGCAAACCGGAGGACAGAGTTTTACCTTATAATGGCCAAAAGATGCTTGATACGAATAAAACAAAAGCATTTGATATTAGTACTAGTGTTTATATGTTGCAAAAACAATTTTAATGATAAGTATCAATCATAGACGGCATAGGTACCATATATCATGTCGCCATATATAGGTTTACAATCAAAACCGAACGATGTCGTATTTGGAAATTGGATTTCCATCATGAACCAAGGCAAGGGATCGTCCTTACCGCTTTGAGACTGTCTAGCCCGAGCTTCAGGAATAACCGCAACTGCACATTGGATCTTCAGGGTCGGTCCACACAAATTGGATTAAAATGCCTGAACATTGCGTTTCCCCGCCCTTTGGGGCGTAAACTGGTCATATACCGACCAAACCATCGACCCTATAGCGACCGATATAACCGAGATGCCTCGTTATCCATCATCTACATAAGTAAAATGTCTGGGTGCGTCAAACCCAAAACACCACTCCTAGCTAGAAAGAAATGCATGCTCTCCCTGTAGTCCTCTCCCGTTTCTGGTCCATACCGGGGTGTGAGGCTCGCGAATCAACGCCAAACACAAAGCTAGCTATATCAAAGCCGTGCTTTTATCATCAACCACAAGACTCTGCTTTTCAACAAAAGCCTTGATCACAGCATCTCTGTATGCCAAGTTGTCAACCTACAGCGTCAGACACACATCCATTTACAAGTCCATTCTGGGTCTGAACGAAATCGGAGGCACCTTATTCCTCTCCCGTATGTTCAATACAGGAGAGAGGCCCTCGCACATCCGAACGATCAACAAGTACGTCCGGGCGACCACCACTGTAACTCCTTTAGGGAAGCAACTCCCATCAAAGGCATCAGTAGCCATCCATTCGATGGGAAGATCCTCGGTCTTGCACCGTCTTCTTATCTTCGACTTCTAACCGTCGACCAATTATTTGAAATGAGAATTAACTTGTCCTTTTCAAATAATTCACGTATATTTAGAATTTCAAATCAGTTCATTTCAATGGTTAAATTATCTGACATCCATAATTCAGTTCATTAATGTAATTTCATGTCAAACACATTCAACCATCAAATATCCTATAAACCGAGTAAATCTAGTTTATTTCCATTTCATATCGTTTATAATATTTTATAATGATTTATCGCTATTTTTATTTATTTAAATATAGCCAATTTATTCAAACGAGCTTCAGGCCACAACGCGACCATGGCCCTATTTTTCTCCAAATTTGATTTACACATATCTGAAAATCTAACCGTTGGATCTTTACAGATTTTATATCATTGGAGAGATCTTTTCAAAGCGGACCTAACGATTCCAGTTTTGGGAAAATCCGACAGTCGGATCTCCCGGTACAATAGTTTGAAGTTACGATTTCAAAATACGAACAACAGCTTTGTTATTCGATTTAATTTAATTATATTTATATATATTATTATAATCCATTCTAGCACAGTTTTCATTCAGACTTGAATTTAACATTTCACAAAATTTGACCGCTGGATCTTTACAAATTTGGTGTCGTTGGAAAGATATTTACAAAGCGGACCCAACGGTTTCGGTTTCGGGAAAATCCGATGGTCGGATCTCCCGCAATAATCGTTTAAAATAAACTTCAAAATATGAACTACAGCTTCGTTATTCGTTTTAATTTAATTATATTTATATATATATAAATATAATTCATTCTTCGATTTCCAAATCATTTTCATTTCATATATTTGATAATAATTTTTTACCGAATAAATATCTATTTCAAGACATGACTATTTTTAACACTTCGTATATATAATAAAAATGTGATTTTTATTGTCAAAACAATTTATTTCAAAAATGAAGATTTTTACCGATTCATATATATAATAAAAATGTGATTTTTATTGTTGAAACAACTTATTTCAAACACAAATATTTTATATACTTCGTACATACTATAAAAATGTTATTTTTATCGTTCAAACCATTTTATTTCATACATTCAATAAAAATGTTATTTTTATCATTCAAACAATTTATTTCAAAAAGGAATATTTTTCCAACACATGGATCTATTTCAACACATGAATATTAATCAAACATATGAATATTTCAGAAATTTTTGACAGCATAACGACAGGGTAGTTAAATCCGGCGCCGTCCCGAGTACAGCTCCTTGTTCTACCTTAAAGCCTCGCAGCTTTTGACAATGGGGATTTCAAAAATCTAGTCCGTACGTAGATGAATTTTTCCACAAACTAATCCTATTTGTTTTCAACCACAAACAACCCTAATCAAATCGACCATTCGTAACATTCGCCAAATTTCACGTCAACCAAAATCCAAACAATCAAAACCAATATATATCGTCCATGGTCTGTGGACAAGGGTGGTATATATATAGATATACGTATATAAATATATTTCGATTTCATTTCAATTCCATTCAACTCACATATGATTTTTACAACGCATATATAACTTACACATCGCGCATATAATTTATGCAACGCTTATACATGAGGTGTACAACGCTTATATAACTTATACATCGACCGTATAATTTATACATCGCCATTCCATATCTTTTATAATTTAGAAATCTCACATTAGGTTCCACTCCTCTAAAAATCGTAGGAAGCTCCAAAAATTCTCCGGTCTCTTCTAGAATGTAGAAGACGTCCGCACGAATCCAATGTATCTTGTTTCACTGGATTTCGACCACACAGCAAAAAGATATGATTTTTATAAGTTTGCAACACTTTAAGTTGTCGAAATCGGTTTAGATAAACCAAACTCATATCGTTCAGCAAATGGTTCAAAACTAGGTCTGCAAATAACTTCCAATCCATGCAGCGATGAGAAGATTGGGCGGTGCAGCGTCGAAGAGGGTCGACACGCGCACCCACACGCGGTGGTGCGGTCCAACTCGAGCTCATATCTGAGCGGCGATGGCTTGTTGAAGTCGGCGACTTCGAGGCGTCCGTTCTCCACGAATACGTGACGAGGAGGTGCGAGGCTAGGATGGATTTGAAGAGGAGAGGGAGCACTTCAAAATCCCCAACTGGAGCGAAGGCTAATATGGAGAGGATTCGCCGGAATCGAAGAGAGAAGGGCTTAACCCTTTACTGCCGTGGGTCAAGGTAGGTTACGGGGAGAGGGAATATATTTATTTTTTTACAAAAATTCTGATTGGCCCGTGCTATTTATAACTCCAAAAATATCTGTTTCTTCAAACGAACTCCAATTCAAACCCAATGACTGTCGTCCCTAGCTAAATACCCCGATTCCGGACACAATGGAATATGTTTCGTAGGCCCATTCGATTGTTTTAGTCAGTTCTTCAAATTAAAATATAAAACATTCAGATATGGATTTGAACGTACATTTCAATTTGCCAGGGCCACATACTGATCCCAAAAATTCCAGAAAAACAAATCTAGCTATGTTTGGATGATATGGTCCCAACAAAACTAGTTTCGTCGAATTTGGAGACCGTTTGAAAAATGGTCATTTTCTAGTTGATCCAAATTGACTGAAATTAACCAAACACATTTTCTTTTGTCACGCTCACATATTAACTCCAAAACTTATGGAATTTGAAACCTAGCAATAATTCGACATCCCAGATCCAACAAAAGTGGTTTTGTCAAAAACGGAGGTCGTTTGCAAAATGGCTATTTTCAAGGGCTATATAAACTCTATAGCGACCTTTCTGAAAATTCATTTGGCCATAACTTTTGATTCCCGCTATGAAATTTTGATTTTTCAGATTCATTAGAAAGATATTCTTAAACAGATTTAAATATTTTTGGTTTCACTAAAATCTGTTTTATTTTGCACCCGGTACAGTCAGTCAAAATTCGAATTCAAATTTTTAAACTACCGCGCCATTTTAGGCCTTGTTTTATAATTAAAATAAATATATTCACTATAACTTCGATTCCAATAGATTTTTGGTCATTATTATTTAAAATAATCTATTTTAATTTTTCCAAACCCACCAAAATAGCCAAATTAAAATTTTTAAATTGGTTCTAATTTTCCGGGTTGTTACAATCTCCACCACTTAAAATCTTTTCGTCCCCGAAAAGGAACGAAGCTGAAAGTTGTTTAATTAACCAACTCAACTTTCTTTTTGGCTTTCATTCTTCAACTTTTCTATTTCTAAGAATTTTCCAATTCTTCAAAAATTTGGCTAACACCCTAAAATTTTTAAAAATTTCGCCATAACCTCCTTTGTGCGGGGAGGGGTTTGAAAATTTATTGGTCCATATTAGGTACCTAATAAATCCTAATAAGAATACACATATTTATAGTGATATATTCTGGTGTCCACAGGGGAGTGTGTATAGATCATAATTCCAGAGAATAAATTCTCGTCACTTTATAAATGGTTTGGTCCCTTAATGACTAAAGAGACGTGTTTATTGTCATCTCCAGACCCGTGTGGGTTTTTTTATTAATCTGGCAATTCACCGTAAATTTTATATAGTCCATGTCCGTCTTCTGTTCAACTTGTAATATATAGTCATCGCCTTACAAGCCTCTCGCTCGTATGGTAAACCTTCAACCTCGTCACATAAGCTCCAAATGCTTATGTGGTATATGATGAAGTATGCTATCTTCAAGAAGTATGCCATGCAGTGTAGATCAAAATTAATTTTTACTATTCTATGGCGACGTTTATTATTACACACAGAAAAACAAGCACTCGGCATCCAATGACATTCAGAGGAGTTGATATAATAAATAAAATTGCACATCCAACTCATTAAGGTTTACCTATTTGTCGGGCACGCAAATAAATTCTTTACTTAACAGTAAATCCATTTGCCTGTTCAAACACATATAATGTACATGCATATATTTCTATCTATTTCAAATCAGTTTAATATTTGATTCCATTCGCATAAATTTAACTTCATTCTCTTATTGATTTGGTTAACTATCATTCAATAATTTGATTAGTCAAATTATAATCACACATCACAAACAACAATCAATTTGTTGATTAACTTTTTCAAAAATATACTAATTAATTCATATACTCTTTTAAAATCATTCAGGCTATAAAATTAAAAATTTCACATCCATGAAAAGGAAACTGCAGCAAAGCAAAAAACAGTACAGAATTGCAAAATATGGCAAATGTACCTTGCACTAGAGTTAATCAGAGATATCCACCCTGCAATTGGGATAGGCTTTCTTAATGCCCTCCTCAGTTTCCCAAGTACAGTCTCGCAGGTCTCCACTCCATTGCACTTTGACTAAGTGAACTTTCTTGTTCCTTAGCTCTTTAGTTTCCTTGCCAATAATCTTTATTGGCTCTCTCCTCATCGCTAATTCTAGAGTAATTTCCAAGTCTTGTTGCGTGACTTCTTCCACGACCAAGTCTGGATCATGCACATGCTTTCGAAGTTGAGATACGTGAAACACATCATGTACTCCAGGCAACCAATAAGGCAATTGAACCCTATAAGCGAGAGATCCAATCCGTTCGAGCACATGAAATGGACCAATAAATCTAGGTGCCAACTTCCCTGTTTTACCGAATAGGAGTACTCCTCTCATTGGAGAAACCCTTAGATACACATAGTCACCCACATCAAATGCTAAATCTCTTCTTCTCGAGTCTGCATAGCTCTTCTATCGGCTTTGAGCGGCCAGTAATCGTTTCTTAATGAAATCGACTTCATCCGCAGCTTCGCGAACCATATTTGGTCCCAATACAAGTCTATTACCAGGTTCTACCCAACAAGCAGGGGATCTGCACAGTCTACCATACAATGCTTCGAATGATGACATTTTTAGGCTCACTTGGTAGCTGTTGTTGTATGAGAACTCAGCCAAATGCAGGTGGTCTTCCCATGATCTGCCAAAATCAATAAGACAAGCTCGCAATAAATATTCTAGAATACGATTCACCCTCTCAGTTTGACCATCTGTTTGAGGATGATATGCAGTGCTCAAGTTCAGTTTGGTTCCCAATTCTGCTTGGAATGCTTCCCAGAATTTACTAGTGAAAATCGGGTCATGATCACTAATGATACTCATGGGAACTCCAAGCAGTTTAACAATTTCCTTAAAATAAATCTGAGCCAGACTTTGAGCGGTTCTATTCGATCTGACAGGTATAAAATGAGCGGTCTTCGTGAAACGATCTACGATCACCCAAATACTGTCATTTCCTTTCCTGGTTCTACGCAAATTATCTATGAAATCCATAGAAATATGTTCCCATTTCCAACCTGGAATTTCCAACGGTTGTAACAATCCAGCGAGTTTCTGTTGATTGCTCTTGACTTGTTGACAGGTGGAACACCTGCTAACGTATAAAGAAATGTCTCGTTTCATAGATCTCCACCAGAAAGTGCTTTTGATATCGTTATAAATTTTGCTCACTCCTGGATGGATACTCAGTTTGGATTTGTGACATTAAACCAATACTTCTTTCCGGAGTTCAGGAATGTTTGGAACACAAATTCGGCCTTTCAACCTCAGAATTCCATCGTTATTAATCTTAAAATTCGAGGGCTCGCCTTTTTGAATTCTCTCTCTGATCTTATGAATCAAGTGATCATCCTTCTGAAGAGCAGATATGTTATCAATCAATGAAGGCTTGATTATAAGATTGGTGATGATTACATTCTTTATGCTGAGCGCGTCAGCCACAACATTGGCTTTCCCCGAAGTATACAAAATATCAAGATCATATGCCGTGAGAAATTCTAACCAATGCTTCTGCCTCATATTCAGATCTTTCTAGGTGAATAAATACTTCAATGATTGATGATCGGTATATAATTCGAATTTCTCACCCAATAGATAATGTCTCCAGATTTTCATAGCAAACACGATGGCTAACAATTCAAGATCGTGTATTGCATAATTCTTCTCATGCGGCTTCAACTGACGGCTAGCATAAGCGACTACTTGGCCTCTTTGCATTAATACTGCACCAAGACCTTCTTTAGAAGCATCTGTCCAGGCTTTCAAGTCTTGTTTGCCATCGATAATTGTTAGCACTGGAGCAGTCGTCAATCTTAACTTCATCTTTTGGAAAGCTGCCTCACATTCAGGAGTCCAATTGAACCTTGAATGTTTCCTAGTAAGCTTCGTTAAGGAACTAGATATCTTTGAAAAATCTTTAACGAACTTCCGATAATAACTAGCCAATCCAAGAAAATTTCGGACTTCTGTGGGCTTAGTTGGCTACTTCCAATTCTGAATAGCTATGATCTTACTGGGACCCACAGAAATTCCTTCTTTTGATACAACGTGACCAAGGAACTTTACCTCTTCTTGCCAGAATATACATTTGGAAAATTTGTCTTTTAAAAAATTCTTTCTGAGAATTTCCAACACTTGTTCCAAATGTTTTTCATGCTCGCTTTCTGACTTAGAGAAGATCAATATGTCATCAATGAAAACCAGTACGAATTTATTCAATACTTCTCTGAATACCTGGTTCATTAGATCGACAAAATAAGCAAGAGCGTTACATAAGCCGAACGGCGTTACTAACCACTCATAGAATAAATCTGGACCTCTGAATTCTGTCAAAGGAACACAATCTTCGGCAATACGAAGCTGATGGAAACCTGTAGCTAGGTCCACTCGTGAAAATACTTGCGCGCCATTAAATCGATCCAATAAATCATCAATTCGGGGTAATGGATATTTATTCTTTAATGTCTGCTTGTTCAAGTCACGATAATCCATACATAGTCCGAGAGTACCGTCTGATTTTGGCACAAACACCACTACTGCACCCCAATCAGAGAAACTAGGCCTGATAAAACCTTTCCACACAAACTGTCGAGTCTGATTGCCTAATTCTTCTTTTTACTTTAAGGTCATTCTTCGAATAGCGTGAACTACTGGCCTTTCGGAATTAAAGCAATCTTGAAATCTATTTCTCTACGCGGAGGTAAGCTAACAACTTCTTCAAATACATCCGCATAGTTCTTGACGACAGGGATATTTTCTACGTCGACCGGAATATTCTCCGTAATGACAGGAATATTTTCTATTTGAGCAGGAGAAACATCAAGAACTGGCCAAAAGTCTTTCCTATCAAAATTCGGACCTTCGCAGGGTATGGTTATATATCCTAGCTTTGTTTTAACTTTAACAAATCTTTCTGCACAGTTAACTTCCGCTTCATATTTGGTTAACCAATCTAATCCCATAATAAGATCAAATTCCGTGAAATTCATGACGATCGAGATAGTAGGAAACCGATAACAGGAAAAAGAAGCAGGCACCCCACAAATCCAACTAAGATCGAGGGAACCCCCAACCGGATTATGGACAGTCATGGGTGCTTTAAGCTTTTTCAGTTTCAAATCAAGTTTCTTAACCGCATTACTTGCAATGAAGCTTCGTGACGCGCCTGTATCAAAATGTACTTTAACTGGAATGTTTTTGACATTAAGCGTGCCTTCTAAAACATCTGGCCTTCCCTGACTAGCTGAGGGTACTGGAGTTTCTGCCACTTCATTCACTTGTACTATTTCAGGTTTCTTAAATAGCCAATAATCCTGCTTTACATGACCAACCTAATGGCAAAGATTGCATTTTCTATTCTCTTGAAACTTGTTCTTGGATTTAGATTCATTCTTTCTCCGCATTTTCAAAGATTTACATTTTCTGGACAAATGGCCCTTCTGATTGCAGTTAAGGCATATGGCAGTCATTACTGGTTCTTTCCCAGATTTAACTTTTTCCCCTTGACTCTAGGCTTCTTTCTGACCCCAGACGTCGTACTTGCCTCAGGCTGCGTACTTGTCTCTGGGCTATCCATTTCAAATTTCCTTTTATTGCTAGTACTGACTTCCTCTTCATCGCCCAAAAGACCTTGCTTATCTAGATCTTTATACTAGTAAGCCATATATATCATTTTAGAAAAAGGCTGTTGCACATGTGCAGTTACACTACTTTGGTACTTCCTTTGGATCCCATTAATAAACCTCAGATTCTTCTTCTTAGGATCTTGAATTAGATGCGAGGCAAAACGAGAAAGTTCATTGAATTTCTTATGATATTCCAGAATGGTCATATCTCCTTATATCAGATAGTAGAATTCATGACTTAACCGCTCAGTTGCTTCTGGAGGAATAAATCTTTCATTGAAAATTTCTTTAAATCTATCCCAGGTAATATTACCTTTTGGATTATCCTTAATGATGGTTTCCCACCAGATTAGAGCTTCGTCTTTGAGTGCCCAAGATGCCAGCAATCTTTTCTGATCATCTCTTAACTTTGAACCTTCAAAAATTTTCTCAGTAGAGCGCATCCATGCTTGTGTTTGAATAACGGATTCATTGCCCGAGAACGGCACCCCACCCAGATTTCGATACTACTTTAACAGAGCTTCAATATCTAGTTCTGACCTACCTCTTCTACTTCTTCCAATCATTTTTCAATGTCTGCAAATAGCATACAAAGTGTTAGGCCAACAGAAAAGGTATTTTTAAAGCATAGAGACATATACTCGAATGTAAATGTTTCTACTCGGGTGTATTTCATTCTGCTACACTCATTCTAGGATATTACTGATCCTATCTGAAATGAGTTATTTGCCATAGAATACTTCTGATTCTATTTCGGATGAGTTCATTAATATGTTATATTCCAGAACTAAGCTTAACCAAAGCTCTGATACCATGTTGTGATGACCCCAAACCCCCGTTCCCCGGTGGCAAGGGTAATCTTTGGAATATAACACATAAACAAATAACATCAGAACAGAAATATACAAATACACCAGATAATGTACAACAGAATACACTGGATAAACATAATCATCAGAGTTACACAGTATACAGGATCATACTTAGTACAAAATACAGATTCAGCTTTACATAAAATGTCTACAGCGAAATCAAAACATAATATGTACAACAGGAGCTGAACAACATAAAAAGAAGGAAGTGATAGAATCCATCTTCAGCTCCATAGCTATCCAGAAAGAGCCTGCTAAAACCTGAATACAAGGCTGCCTGTGTAGAAAATAGGGCACCTGAGTTTGCAAGTGAAACAAACTACGAGTCAGTCATGGGACTGGTATGCGAAATCTACTACTTAACTTATTTTATAACAAGGCCAATCATGGAACCACGCCGCTAACGCGGAACAGGTTTACTCCATTGGATTGTCAGTGCTCAAAACAAGTAAATCATTTAAACATCGCAATGCTTTTTATAAAAATGAAGCCATTATAAGATTCAGTTCCCATCACATAATGCAACGCAAACCAGAGGATAGATTTTTACCTTATAATGGCCAAAAGATGATTGATACGGATAAAACAAAAGCATTTGATATTATTACTAGTGTTTATATGTTGCAAAAACAATTTCAATGATAAGTATCAATCATAGACGGCATGGGTACCATACATCATGTCGCCATATATAGGTTTACAATCAAAACCGCACAACATCGTATTTGGAAATTTGATTTCCATCATGAACCAAGGCAAGGGATCGTCCTTACCGCTTCGAGACTATCTAGCCCGAGCCTCAGGAACAACCGCAACTGCACCTTGGATCTTCAGGGTTGGTCCACACTGAGTGGATTAAAATGCCTGAACATTGCGTTTCTCCGCCCTATGGGGCATAAACTGGTCATATACCAACCAAACCATCGTCCCTGTAGCGACCGATATAACCGAGGCGCCTCACTATCCACCATCCACATAAGTAAAATGTCCGGGCGTGTCAAACCCAAAACATCACTCCTAGCTAGAAGGAAACGCATGCTCTCCCTGCAATCCTCTCACGTTTTTGGTCCATATCGGGGTGTGAGGCTCGCGAATCCACGCTAAACACAAAGCTACTTATGTCAAAGTCGTGCTTTGATTATCAACCACAAGACTCTTCTTTTCAACAAAATCCTTGATCATAGCATCTATGTATGCCACGTTGTCAATCTACAACGTCAGACACACATCTATTTTCAAGTCCGTTCTGGGTCTGAACAAAACCGGAGGCATCTTATTCCTCTCTCGTATGTCCAATATAGGAGAGAGGGCTTCGCACATCTGAGCGATCAACAAGTACGTCCGGACGACCACCACTGTAACCCCTTCAGGGCAGCAACTCCCATCAAAGGCATCAGTAGCCATCCATTCGATGTGAAGATACTCGATCTTGCACTGTCTTCATATCTTCGACTTCTAATCGTCGACCAATTATTTGAAATGAGAATTAACTCGGCCTTTTCAAATAATTCACGTATATTTAGAATTTCAAATCAATTCATTTCAATGGTTAAGTTATCTAACATCCATAATTCAGTTCATTAATGTAATTTTCACGTCAAATACATTCAACCATCAAATATCCTATAAACCGAGTAAATTATAATATTTTATAATGATTTATCGCTATTTTTATTTATTTAAATATAACCAATTTATTCAAACGACGCTTCAGGCCATAAGGCGGCCATGGCGCTGTTTTTCTCCAGATTTGATTTACACATATCTGGAAATCTAATCGTTGGATCTTTACAGATTTTATATTGTTGGAAATATCTTTTCAAAGCGGACCCAATGGTTCCAGCTTTGGGAAAATCCGACAGTTAGATCTCCCGGTACATTTGTTTGAAGTTACGATTTCAAAATACGAACTACTGCGTCGTTATTTGATTTAATTTAAATATATTTTTATATATTAATATAATCCATTCCGGCATAGTTTTCATTCATATTTGAATTTAACATTTCATAAAATCTAACCGTTGGATCTTTACAAATTTGGTGTCGTTTGAAAGATATTTCCAAAGCGGACCCAACGGTTTTGGTTTCGGGAAAATCCGATGGTCGGATCTCCGCAATAATCGTTTAAAATCACAAATTCAAAATACGAACTACAGCTTCGTTATTCGTTTTAATTTAATTATATATATATAATTCATTCTTCAATTTCCAAATCATTTTCATTTCATATATTTGATAAAAATAATATTTTTATCCAACAAATATCTATTTTAGCACATGACTATTTTTAACACTTCGTATATATCAAAAAAATGTGATTTTTATTGTCAAAACAATTTATTTCAAAAATGAAGATTTTTACCAATTCATATATATTATAAAATGTGTTTTTTATTTTTGAAATAACTTATTTCAAACACGAATATTTTATATACTTCATACATACTATAAAAATGTTATTTTTATCGTTCAAACCATTTCATTTCATACATTCAATAAAAATGTTATTTTTATCATTCAATCAATTTATTTCAGAAATAAATATTTTTCCAACACATGAATCTATTTCAACACATGAATATTAATCAAACATATGAATATTTCAGAAAATTTCGCTCGCATAACGGCAGAGTAGTTAAAACCGGCACCGTCCCGAGTACGGCTCCTCGCTCTACCTTAAAGCCTCGCAGCTTTTGACAATGGGGATTTCAAAAATCTAGTTCATACGCAGACAAATTTTTCCACAAACTAATCCTATTTGTTTTCAACCACAAACAACCATAATCAAATCGACCATTCATAATATTCACCAAATTTCACGTCAACCAAAATCCAAACAATCACAGCCAATATATATTGTCCATGGTCTGTGGACGATGGGAGTATATATATATATAGATATACGTATATAAATATATTTCGATTTCATTTCAATATCATTTCAATTCTATTCAACTCACATATGATTTTTACAATGCATATATAACTTATACATCGCACATATAATTTATACAATGCTTATACATGAGGTGTACAATGATTATATAACTTATACATCGACCGCATAATTTATACATCGCCATTCCATATCGTTTATAATTTAGAAATCTCACGTTGGGTTCCACTTCTCAAAAAATTGTAGGAAGCTCCAAAAATTCTTCGGTCACTTCTAAAACGTAGAAGATGTCCCCACGAGTCCAACGTATCTTGTTTCGCTGGATTTCGACCACATAGCAAAAAGATATGATTTTTATAAGTTTGCAACACTTTTATTTGTCGAAATCAGTTTAAATAAACCAAAGTCGTACCTTTCAGCAAATGGTTCAAAACTAGGTCTGCGAATAACTTCCAACCGTGTAGCGATGAGAGGATCGGGCGTTGCAGTGTCGAAGAGGGTCGAGTTTCGCACCCACGCGCGGTGGTGGGGTCGAACTTGAGCTCAGATCTGAGCGGCGACGGCTTGTTGAAGTCAGCGACTTCAAGGCGTCCGTTCTCCGCGAATATGTGACGAGGGGGTTTGAGGCTAGGATGGATTTGAAGAGGAGAGGGAGCACTTCAAAATCCCTAACTGAAGTGAAGGCTAATATGGAGTGGATTCACCGAAATCGAAGAGAGAAGGGCTTAACCCTTTTCCGCCGTCGGTCGTGGTAGGTTACGGGGAGAGAGAATATATATTTTTTTATAAAAATTCTGATTGGTTCGTGCTATTTATAATTCCATAAAAATCTGTTTCTCCAAACGAACTCCAATTCAAACCTAATGACTGTCGTCCCCAGCTAAATACCCCCATTCCGGATACAATGGAATATGTTTCGTAGGCTCATTCGACTGTTTCAGCCAGTTATACTTCAAATTAAAATATAAAACATTCAAATATGAATTTGAACGTACATTTCAATTTTCCAGGGCCACATACTGATCCCAAAAATTCCAGAAAAATAAATCTAGCTATGTTTGGACGATATGATCCCAACAAAACTAGTTTCATCGAATTGGGGGACCGTTTGAAAAATGGCCATTTTCTGGTCGATCCAAATTGACTAAAATTAACCAAACACATTTTATTTTTCCACGCTCACATATTAACTCCAAAAATTATGGAACTTGAAATCTAGCAATAATTCGACATCCTGGATCCAACAAAAGTGGTTTCATCGAAAACGGAGGTCGTTTGCAAAATGGCTATTTTCAAGGGCTATATAAACTCCATAGCGACCTTTCTGAAAATTCATTTAGCCATAACTTTTGATTCCAACTATGAAATTTCGATTTTTCAGATTCATTAGAAAGAAATTCTTAGATAGATTTAATTATTTTTGGTTTGACTAAAATCCATTTTATTTTGCACCTGGTACCGTCAGTCAAAGTTCGAATTCAAAATTTCAAACTACCGTGCCATTTTAGGCCTTGTTTTATAATTAAAATAAATATATTCACTATAACTTCGATCCAAATAGATTTACGGTCATTATTATTTAAAATAATTTATTTTAATTTTTCCATACCCACTACAATAGCCAAATTAAAAAAATTTAATTGGTTCTGATTTTTAGGGTTGTTACACTAGATCCCTTCCTATCTGAACTATGTGATCATCAATTTTCACCAATAAAATGATCAAACTCCAAACAGTGATTCAAGGTCGAACCAATATAAATCTGTATATTCATTTCATTTGCTACTTTTGTGTTTAATTCCTTTGTTTAATTTTACTTACTTCACTTTTCATCCTTTACTCTTCTTATCTTGGGTGTTTGGACCAATTCTGTTTTAAACATGTTGGTGTTTTCACCAAGAAGAAATTCTCAGTTATTTCTGGATCTCATTATGTAATTGTGTACTTTTGTATCCGTGAGAAAATATCTAATCCTCTGCATCAAGTTTTCCTAATTCCACTAATATTTGAAAGATAATCTACAAGGGAAAGCTTATTTCTCCCATGGCTCTAAAGAACAAACACACAACTTCATGCGTTGCAACAAATGAAGATCATCAAGATAATGTCAATGCCCAATAGCAGGACCAGAATGTTATCACCACCTCTGTTGCTTCCCCTACCCCAATGGATCTAGTTACTGGACCGGATCGAGAAAACTTAATGAAACATCTTAAATATACTCGACAACAAATGACTCTACAAACTTAGAACCACATAAATCTCATTAACCGGCTGACCTAGACAAACTGAGCTAATGCCTA
Organism: Allium sativum; assembly: GCA_030737875.1. Classification (NCBI taxonomy): domain Eukaryota; kingdom Viridiplantae; phylum Streptophyta; class Magnoliopsida; order Asparagales; family Amaryllidaceae; genus Allium; species Allium sativum. Next base: position 1,000,404,658 of record CM060910.1, read on the forward strand.
ACCACTACAAATAGGAGAGATCCAACTCCTATTGATTGTGAGTCTGTACACTCATCTTTATTTAAAGCATAGCATAAGAATCAGCGCCGTTGAAAATATGTACACAGAGTTGGAAGCGCTACACATCAAAACCCAATCAAATTTGCACATCACTATTGGCTCGACACTTGTTCGAATTTATGGATCAGTTTTGATTTGGTAAAATACGAAGTTGGAACTTTTCCTGATAATGTCTTTCTTCCTATTAGTTCTATGATCAAAGGGGATGCAAAGAACTAGGGAAATGCTATCGGTTCACCCTAGAGGAGCGCTTGCAAAAATAACGCTCAAATGATTTTCCCAAACCAATGAGAAACAATGAGATGCCATACTATCACAAGATCGAAGAAAAACACAATCACCAATGTAATGGCCTAAAAATTCCTGCCTTTCGAATCAACTGTAATCCACACATGGCCGACCCAAAACGACAGTAACCTCGAGACATTAACTTTGGGCATATAACACAATAGGCAGAAAACAAAAGACTTTTCATTAGCATCATCTTAATGTTACATCAGAGTACAAGAATGTACATCAGAGTATAATAAATTACAATACATTGCACAGTGGAAATATAAATACATAACTCTCAGCGGAAGACTTATAATGCTCTGGACACAGCTTAAGTTTCAATCCAGAATCTTGCTCAATAAATCTGTAAAACAAAGACTACTAGGTTACCCGTGCGGAAATAAAGGCAACTGAATTTGCAAGGGAAAACAAACAACGATTTAGCTATGGGACTGGTGTGAGAACCTAAATCAGTTATTTTTATCTTTATTTTAAAGTAAGGCATATAATGGGACTATGCTGTATAACACGGAACGAGTTTCCTCCACACAAATTTTGGTGCATAATACTTGAAACGGAAATAGTTCATCATCATATTCAGATTTATAAATCAAATTTAATTAACTATATTTAATTGCAAAACCTTAGTTTTGAAATTAATCTCTTTGGACTTAAGATTTCCATTTCATTTCAAATCAGAGATACTATAGATATTTCTTTCATATCAAATCATACTTTACTTCGGAATTTCAAAACAAAACATTTGGAAAATTTCAAATATCTATAACATAAGCATATAAAAACATATGCTACTAGATCGGGAGGTTTCTCCCAATAACAAGACTATTGGGTCTCAGCCTTCTCATCTCGTTAGCAATCTATGCATGTCCCTCAATTCTTAAGAGCGAACCATACGGTATGTCTCTCTATAACCAGAAAGTCTCATACCCCTTTGCCTAGGTTTTAGTTACGGGTTACCCAAATCATAAGTTACACATCAAACCATTTCTATCTCGATGTGATAAATCCTTTCACAATAATAATCACAATTTCTTTCAATTCGTAGTACTATTAATTTATAAATCATTTAAACATTTGGATCTAAGCCGTCGAGATTTTCTTTGTTTGTTAAACATCCTTTTAAAACCATTTGCTAGTGACAAAAAATTTATTTCCAAATATTTTCTACTGCTTGAAATCAAAACATTTCATTTCTATTGTTATGTGAGATTATCAATAATCATCCATGTAGATCCTTGTTCATAATTAAATGAATTCTAATACTATCACTAAATCAACAACGTCCCAAATAGTGTCGCTAAAACGACCCAATTTCCGAATATAGTTTTTTAACTTTCCAAACTTGGTACATTCAATCCAAATCTATTTCTAATCATTTATTATGATTTATCATAATTTTTCCCTATTTTTATTTAAAAATAGCTCATTTCAATCCGATGACGTTTCAGATCAATAAGCTGCACTAGAGCTATTTTTATTCATTTTTTATTTGAATTTATCTCAAAATCTAACCGTTAGATTTTACTGTTTTACATATCATTTGAAAAATCTTTTCATTTTGAACCCAACTTTTTTTATTTCAGGAAAATCCGATGGTTGGATCTCCCAGTACGTCAGTTTGAAGTTAATGGTTGAATTTTTCGAACTACAGCTGCGTGACGAGTTCTATTCGTACTAAACTTCAATTTTAAATAAAATCGAAGCGAATTCCATTTCAAATAGTTTATTAGTTATATACTACATGTTAACAACCAATATAACATCCAATCTACATATTGTGGTATATATCATATAAGCCTTAAACCATTAACGCTTATATGGTTTTGTCAATCAATAGATTAACTGAAATATCAAACATCAATCAACATAAGTATTCAGCATCAATGAGCTTCCTACCCATATCCAATACCCAACACCGAGTCAATATTTATTTTAATGACCATTTAAGGTTCAATCCCATTTTGGTGTCCATAAATTCAGTTCTAATGGTCATATATGCAAGTGACTATATATTCTTTACTTATAAATCTATTTTTTTCATATCTAACATCATTAAACCATAGCATCAACCCATAGTATCAACCAAAAATCAATATATAACTCAATCAGTTCACAAACAATAACCAATTTAAACTAGCCCTTAATATCGTTTAAAAGCTCTCACCTTATATTCCACTCCTTATAACTTCAATCGAAGAACGTCTTAACTATTCTGCCCGATTTTGGCAGCCTTCCGACATCATCGAAATATTTCTGAAGAAAATTGGGTAGGGGTTCGACGCTATGGGGTTTCAGAAATTGACCGACAAATAAGTGGACGTATTTTGGGTTTTTGGAGCAAACAGGAAAGGGTTTTAAGGTGCAAGGGGATCATGTTGGTGGTGGGACCCATGGGTAGGCTACGCTGGGTTTGAGGGGAGCTAGTGGGGTTTACTTTGGGCTATAGTGTGCTAATTTGGGGTGGAAGAGGCTAAATGAAGGGGGTTTTATTTGTTTTAAGGGGGTTTAATGGTGTTTGGAGGTTAGTGGGACCCACGAGGAGGAGAGGGAAGGGCTGGAGGCGTTAGGATAGAAGGGGAGGGGCGGAGCAGGCTAGTGCAGTGGTGGTAGGCTATTAGGGGTGTGGTAGAGCAAGAAATGGAGAGGGAGAGCAAAGAAAGAATGGAAAACAAAGTGAAAAATAAAAGGAAGGCTTCTATTTATAGCCAAAAATTGTTCATATGGATTATTGAGTTGTCAAGCATCTAGATAGGGGAGAAAGCACACTAGGCATTGTCTTAGCATGACACCTCAAAAGAAATATAAATAGTAGATAACTAGTTCTGTGTGCGAACGCGAACTTAATATACGTTTAGTCTATTACGCGTCATTACTCGTGCAACTACATACTGATTCTGTTTTCGACGAAATTTGGAAACTCGACATATTTTTCTGTTATGATTTTCAAGTCCGTTTTCTAGAAAGGTGCCCGTTCGAGCTCAATTCGAGTTCAATTTATCGATTCGTCTGCACTAAAATTCCCTCCAATCACATACTAACTCCAAATGATGCAAAATTTGGAATCCTACCATATTTTGGCGTTTCAGATCTGATAAAATTAGTTTCGTTGAATTACGGTATCATTTGCAAAATTTCCATTCTTTAGGCTATTAGAATAATATTAAAATAACGAATTTTAATATAATTAATGTTTTAAATAATTTTAAAATTTCTCTAGCCTTATCTTAACTATTTTATAAATCATATTCAAATACTTAACTCAAAATCTCAAAATTTCAATTTCAGTGAATAGTGATAAATTCACATTTTTCACCAAAATTGTTTTAACCGATAAGTTGATAAAACTGATTTAAATAAATTATCTAATCATTATACTTTTGAAATGTCATCTAAAACTAAGTGTATATATCCAGAACCATTGCGGTTATTTTAAATTTTCAAAAACTCAAAATTTCAAAATATTAGAAATTTTGGGTCGTTACATTCTCTCCTAGTTAAAAAATTTTTGTCCTCGGAAAGGAAAGAAGACGTAAGCTAATTTAGTTATAATAACCCTTTAAACTATTTACCAAATACCTTTTAGTCATAATTGTGAAACTTAATTCATAAGGTATAAGTAACTACTTACACTCTCTGTTTTCTCACCTAACAGGTTTTAGAACTTATCGAATGTACAAAATCGTCGATAATTTCAATTTATAATCCACATTCTTTGTAATTAATCGTTTTTATTTCAATCCTTCTGTTTTACTTTAACCTAGGCCTTCTACCATTTAACTATATATTTTATCCAAATCAATTCTATATTAATACTTTCCTTAATTGGTTAAATTAATTATCACACATCAATCAATCGATTGATTAACTTTTAAATTTTTATATGTTATCAAAACATGTATCTTTTATACATCTGAAATATATTTTCAAAGTCAAAAATCATTTATGTATGAAAATCACTAATACATCTCTCATATACAATACTCTCAAACTCATTCTAGGGCATTGCTAACCCCATCTCTAATGAGCCACTCATTGTAGAATACCACTGATCCCATCTCCAATGAGTCTTTTTTTATAAGATGTTACTAATCCTACCTTTGATGAGTCTTTCATTCCGTTCTAACAAGTTGTACCCCCAAGCTTTTAATAAACCAAAGCTCTGATACCAACTGTGATGGCCTAAAAAATTTCCCCTTTCAAATCGACTGTAATCAACACAAGTCCGACCCAAAATGGCAGAAACCTTTGAGACATTAACTTTGGATATACAACACATCAGACAAAAACAAAAGGCTTTTCATTAACATCATCTTAATGTTACATCAGAGTACAAGAATATACATCAAAGCATAATAAATTACAATATATTGCACAGTAGAAATATAAATATATAACTTTCAATGGAAGAGTTATAATGCTTTGGACACAGCTTAAGCTTCAATATAGAATCCTGCTCAATAAATCTGTAAAATATAGACTACTCGGCTGCCTGTGAGAAAATAAGAGCATCTGAATTTGCAAGGGAAAAACAAACTATGAGTTAATCATGAGACTGGTGTGAGAACATAAATCGGTTATTCTTATCTTTATTTTAAAGTAAGGCATATCATGGGACATGCCGTATAACACGTAATGAGTTTCTGCCAAATGAACACCAATGCACAAAACTTGAAACAAAAATAGTTTCATCGTTGTATTCAGATTTATAAATCTAATCTAATCAACCATATTTACTTTCAAAACCTTAATTCTGAAAATAATCTCTTCGAACTTAAGATCCCCATTTCATTTCAAAATATTGAAATACTATAGATATTTCTTTCATATTAAATCATACTTTACTTCGAGATTTCAAAACAAAACATTTTCGAAAATTCGAAATATCTATAACATAAGCATATCTAGACATATGCTACTAGATCAGGAGGTTTCTTCCAATAACAAGGAATTGGGTCTCACCTTTATCATCTCGTTAGCAATCTATGTATGTCCCTTAATTCTTTAGACTGAACCATACGGTATGTCCCTCTATAACCAGAGAGTCCCATACCCCTTTGCCTAAGTTTTTAGTCACGGGTTACCCAGATCATAGGCAACACATCAAACCATTTCTGTGACACCCTACATTCCTTAATGTCACCCATATGAGGACGCATTAAGTTTCGTGAAGCGGAATAATAATACAGAGACTAATTAAACAAGACAGAAAGCAAAATGCAGCGGAAAAATTCAACTTTTTATTTCAAATAAAATATGGCATTACATTTTTCCAAATAAACCATCAATGTCAAAACCATAAGTATATGTCTCACAAATCATCATCAGAGTACCAGAACCATAAATAATATCCCTTATATGTCATAAAAAAATAGATAAATAAACTGAAGAAATACATGGAAATGAAAGCAATCCAAGTCCAAGCAGAATAGAATCATGATCACAGCTACAATCCACCACTACTCTGAGAACCTGAGGGAGGAAAGGAAGAAAGAGAAGGGAAAAAAAATAGGCCAGACATAAAGTCTAACGAATTCCACTGATTTTTAGCAATAGGATAAGATAGGGAGTATTAAGACAGGTAAATAATGTTGAACATGAAAATACAATAAATAGACAAGTAAAAAAGTTAACGAGAAAACATGGTAACGAGATAACAAGATAACAAGGTAAGGTGGAGATCATGTATGCTTCTCATTCATACTCCTAGAGCAAGTTTCTGCACCAATTACTAGATTATCATGATTAGGTATTACCCTAATTACTATCTCTATATGGCATGGTATCCTTTACATATGAGGATGTCACATCTTCCAATTGCTCAACCTTATCTAGTTATCTGTTTTGCTAATGAACGTAACTAGCCTAATTCGAGTTTTGTTATGGTCATGAAGTTTAGATTGTCTTATGGAGACTCCCTTTGTGGTCCAAATCTTCACTCGTTTCATTTAGTTATATTATTATTAGATGAACCATGTCTAGCTAAGATATATTGCATTCTTTTATGTACATGATGAATCATTGATGTATTACCCTAGAGGTAACTTGATGACTTATATCATCCCACTAGTAATAATGGAATGGTCTTCCCCTTACCTCATATTATCATCAACTTTACTAATGATAAGTTCTAGCCTAATCAATTACTCTTATCTTTACTAGTGACTTATATCATCCCCTTACCTCATATTATCATGTTAAATGTATCTAGGATTAGAATAATAAATTTTTGGTGAAGGAGGATAAGATTAAAAAAGTAGATGGAGAAAATACCTTGGCAATCTATTCAACGAAGAGGGCAATACACTACAACCGTTCTAGATAACTCTGTTGATGACATCAACAAACACATTTTTTGTAGAATTCAAAATTTCAATCAAAAAAGGAGCTAAAATGAATGAAAGAAGGCAAGTCCTTGGCCTGATGACATCACCATTGAGGAATGGAGATAGCCTAGAGATGCGAGGATAACATGACCAATTATCCAAAGCTAACTAACTTATTTAATAATATCTTCTAATCAAACAAGATGCCATATGTGATGATCACACAATTCGAACCTGTGACCTCTTAAAAAGCAACATCACACACTAACTGCTATGTTAAAAGATCTTTGTTTTAACTTTTCTAAAGGGGTGTTATAGACTACCCTCTTAAAGAGCCTAAGGCCCTTGTTTGCTCATTAGCCCTCATTATCCCCGAGCTGTGCATGTAACCTACATTGGTACAACACCACTGATATCCGCAGCATTATACTCATAATTCCAACTGGGTACATATTTTGATACCAAATGTGATGACCGCATGATTCGAACCCATGACCTTTTAGAATGCAACATCACACACTAACCATTGTGCTAAAAGATATTTGTGATGACTTTCCGAAAGGGGTGTTACAACAGATGAGTGAAAGAGAAGCATATTAGTTTCATCTTCAAAAATGAAATAGTATTCAAATTTGCAATAAATATAAAGGAAATAAGCTTACGAGTCACACAATGAAGCTTTTGGAATCTTTGAACATCATTTAAAAAAGATGAAAAGCATTTTCAGAAACTAATTTGGTTTATGCTTGAGAGATCGACCACAGAGGTGATTTTCCTGGTAAGACAACTTCTGAAGTGATTCAGGAAAGAAAAAAGGATCTACACAAGGTATTTATTGGTTTGAAGAAAGCTTATGACATTGCTCCAAGAAAGGTTATGTGATGGGCTCTAAAAAGAAGATAGTCCCAACAAAGTACATTACCTTTATTAAGGGTATGTACGACGATGTTATGACTAATGTCAGAGCATCCAATGGTGAAACTAGTTACTTTTCCATTAACATATGTTAGGGACTGCGGAATGGATCGTTCAGGCAAAGCAAAAACTAGAGGAGGGTGAATAGTGTTTGTAAGAATTTAAACAAAACTAAAAACTAGAGAGAACTATGGAATGAATCAAACACCGCAAACACAATTACAGACATAAATTCAAACACAGATGCAAAATAAACAAAGATAAAAGTGTAGAAAAGGAAAGAACACACCGGATTTTATACTAGTTCGGATCACTCCTATGTCCAGTCCCGCACAAGGCTGGATTGTGCAGAGTTTTATTACTATTTTCAAATAGCCAAATACAACCTCCTTGATTTCATGGCTCAACAAGGAGACACCGACTCCTATCCCTTGATTTCACGGCTCAACAAGGGCACACCGACTCATATTCCTTGATTTCATGACAACAAGGATAACTGTTTACTCTTTGACTTACAAACATGGTCTTTCAACCCAAGAAATTATAGAACAGCCCTATAACTCTTTAATTGCACTTGATTCAGAGAGTAGAGAGTAGAGAGTGTACAGAGAAGAAGTTTTATCAAATCAAAAGTGAATTTGGCAGAATATAAGTGTAAAAACAATAAAAATGATTAAGAATAATGATAGGATGAAAGGAGATGAATATGGAGAAGAAAAGATGTTAGAAAATTCAGTTTTAACCTCATTTTATAGAGAATGAAGTGTTGCAACTGTTCTGAAGCGTTTCAAATAGTGAAAAGACACTTCCCTTCAAAATTAGAAAACTAGCTGTTATATGTCGACATACATATTTTACTATGTTGACATAATCATATATAAATTTCATTTTCAAAGCATTTTTCAAGAGTTTTGATATAAAATTAATTCTGGAAATTCTTAAGTAAAATTGTAATGTTGTAAATCAATATTATAAGATAGAAAAACATATGAAAACATATTTTTAAACTATATAAATATAACTATAAAATTATAAGGTTTTAAACTATAAAATATTAATAAAGTATATATAAAAACTAAAGTTTGAAAACAAAGAAGAATAAAAATAGAAATAAATATAAAAACAAAATAGAGAGGATTAAAAATAAAATAGAAAAAATGAAATAAAAGGGATTTGAGAGAAAAATTGAAAAATCAGAATTTGAATTTGAACCTGGAGTGCTATTTAGAGTCTTACAAAATTTAGACTCTATAATTATATTATCTTGAACTCTTGAAATCTTGATTACTCATGAGTCTTGAATTTATTCTGAATCTCTAAAAGCTCTTAAACTGTACAGTCTTCGGTAATAATTCTTGTATAAAAATCCTGCATATGTGTGTGTGTATATATATATATATATATTCTAGATAAAGATGTTAGTATATATTTTATAATCAATGATAATTGAAATAAGGTTGTTGTCATCATAACTTTATTCTCCAACAATCTCCCCCTTTCTGATGATGACAACCTTAGTTTATAAAATATCATATCTGTATATACTTGTTTGATGATCCTCCTCTTATATTCCCTCTACCTATAAGAATTCTATAAAACTATGCCTATATTTTATAATTTCTCACCCTTTAGCATTATCAAAAAGAAAGATTAAATATACCCCCTTAAGTTAAACAACTGTAGAATCTAAGTAATATTCTTAGAAATACCCCCTTAAATTTAATAACTATTTATATTTAGAATACTCCCCCTTGAACTAATAATCATATATTTATGTTATAGAAGTTTAGTTCAATATTAATTATAAACAACAATTTTATTTAAACAAACATGTGTACATATACATGAATTTATACATATACGACACACCATAAGAACGTAATAAAGCGAAATCTAGACAACCCTTAAACACTAAATTATTTGACAATGGGAGATTTGTGAATTGGACAATTTGGATAATGGAGACAGAATTCTCCATTCTTTTGAATCACATTCCCATTTTCGTCAAATAGGACTTCTCTTGCGCACTCAACGTTATCGTCTTCGTCTGCAATCGTTAGTTGAGTCTCTTGTTGTTCTTCCTCCTCCATTATTTCTTCCTCTTCCGGTTCTTCTTCTGTTCTTCCTCTTCTTCCATTGGTTGATTATCATCATTGATGATAATCGAATTAGTTTCGTTATCCATTATAAACTTTAAGAGACTTCTCATCACTTTTCCTTGTTTGTTTTGCTCTTGACTTAGTCTAATTTGAAGCACTTGCATCTCAGCCACCATTTACAGTAAATACTCCATTTTCTCTTCAATTTTGATCACTCTAGAGAGCGTAGATCGTTGAAATGGACCCTCGGATGGTCCGACGTATGAATCAGAGTTGTTTTGAATATTTGGATTAGTGGAAGCCATTGTAATTTTTAATTTAGAGTTTTTACAGAGAAGAAGTATGAGAATGAAGAAAAAAAATTGAATTAAAGGATTCATATAGTTGTAATAACTAACTTTTGATGGAATTAATTTTAAAAAAAATTGGTTATATGTCAACATAGCAGAATATTCATCTCAACATTGTGTTTTCTTTAATTTTATTATTTTAATTCCTTATTATATTTTTATATGTATGTGTGTATATATATATATATTATTACTTTAATTATTCTAATTCACTTAATGAACATATACCTAATTCTCTCCTAAATTTAGTGAATGTTGCTTCATTTAATGGTTTGGTTAATATATCAGCTATTTGTTTATCTGTTTCTACAAATTCAAGTGAAATCTTTTCTTTACTTACATCTCTTAAAAAATGATGTCGAACATCAATATGTTTAGTTCTCGAATGATGAGTAGGATTTTTAGAAATATTTATAGCACTTGTATTATCGCAATATATAGGTGATTTACTTATGTTTAAACCAAAATCATTTAAAGTTTGTTGCATATAAATTACTTGTGAACATGCCAAAGAAGCAAATATAAATTCTGCTTCAGTTGTTGACAAAGATACGGTATTTTGTTTCTTAGTAAACCAAGATACAAGGGAATGTCCTAAAAATTGAAATGTTCCACTACTACTTTTCCCGATCAGATTTACATCCTGCATAATCAGCGTTACAGTACAAAACTAGATCGAACGAATCATTTTTAGGATAAAATAATTCAAAATTTGATGTATGCTTTACATATCTCAAAATACATTCTACGGCTGTTAGATGAGATTCCGTAGGTTGTGATTGATATCTTGCATAGAAAGATACACTGGTCTACTGGCAGTTATATATAATAGTGATCCTATCATTCCTCTATATAGTTTTTGATCAACATCTTTTGATGTATCATCTTTGCTTAAAGCAATATTAGTTGCCATATGTGCTGGTCCAGCATTTGTTGTTGTTAGATTGTATTTATTAATTAAATCTCCCGCATATTTTTCTTGATTAATAAATATTCCATTCTTTAGTTGTTGAATTTGTAAACCTAAAAAGAATGGTAATTCTCCTATATGGCTCATTTCAAATTCTTTAGTCATAATATCTGAAAACTCTTTCTTTATTTTTTCATTTGTTGACCCAAAGATTATGTCATCAACATATATTTGTACTAATTGCATATCTTTGTTATTTTTCTTAATAAACAACATATTATCAAGTTTTCCTATTTCAAAGTTTGATTGTAATAAATAATTTCATAATCTATCATACCAAGCTCTAGGAGCCTGTTTTAATCCATATAATGCTTTCTTTAGTTTATATACGTGATCTGGTAATTTTTCAAAAGTTCATAATCTGATCTTTGAAAATTTGGTAAAATGGCAACCAACACTGGTAGCAATAATAGTTCTTTTGTAGAGGGTCAATCTACTGTTAGACCACCACTGTTTAATGGTAGTAATTATTTATATTGGGCATGTAAAATGAAAATCTATTTACAGTCTATAGGATTAGGCACATGGAATAGTACACAAAATAATTATGTTGAACCCACAAATGCATTTGCACAATGGACAAATGAAAAAAAGGCTGTTGCATAAAGTAATTCTAAAGCCATGAATATGTTATGTTGTTCATTAGATAGAAATCAGTTTAATAGAGTATCAGTATGTAAAACTATTTATGAAATCTGGAGAACTTTACAAGTTACACATAAAGGAACTAGTAAAGTTAAATAGACTAAGATAGGCATGCTAGTCAATCAATTTGAATTATTAAAAAAGAATGAGAATGAGTCTATTTCAGATATGTATTGCAGATTTCAAGAGATAGTGCATTCATAACAACACTTGGAAAAACTTATTCTGAAGCAGATCAAGTCAGAAAAATATTAAATTCGTTAACTCAAGTATGGGATCAGAAGACTTTGGTTATAGAAGAAGCCAATGATGTCAATGAAATGAAGATGTGAAGAGTTAATTGGGAATACAATGTCATACGAAGTTCAATTACAGAAAAGAAAAGAAAATAGATCAACTGAAAAGAAGTCTATTGTACTGAAAGCCACAACAAATGATTTTGACTTAAGTATTGAAGATGATGAAGGAACAAAACTCGTGACAAATCAGTTTAGAAGGTTTCTAAAATATAGAAGGAAGAGTTATAATAAAGCAAATTCAAATTTAAATGATGGACGATGCTTTAACTGCAACAAACAAGGGCATGTAAAGAAGATGTGTCCATATCCAGACAAATCTACTCAAAAAACGGACAACTCAAATTCATCAATGTGAGGACCCCAAACCCCCGTGCCACGGGAGCAAGGATAATCATTGGAATATAACACATAGATAATAACAGCAGAAAAGAAATATAGAATTACAGCAGATGAAGTACATCAAAGTTACACTGGAAATTACATTAACATCAGAGTTACACAGCATAACGGGATCATACTTAGTACATAATACAGTTTCAATTTAATGTAAAATGTTTGCAGCAGAATTAAACATGATATACTAAAATGAAGTCTGAACAACATAATAGAAATGATAGGATCCATCTTCAGCTCCATAGCTATCCAGAATGAGTCTGCTAAAACCGGAATACAAGGTTGCCCGTGTGGAAAATAGGGCACCCGAGTTTTCATAGTGAAACAAACTATGAGTCAATCATGGGTCTGGTATGAGAAATCTTACTTAACCTATTTAATAATAAGGCTAATCACAGGACCACGCTACTAACACAGAACGGGTTTACTCCATTGGATTGCCAGTGCATGAAATAAAGTAAATCATTAAACAATGCAATGCTTTGTAGAAAAATGAAATCATTATAAGACTTTTGTCCCATCACACAATGCAACACAAACTGGAGGATAGAGTTTTACCTTATAATAGCCAAAATATGCTTGATATGTATAAAACAATTTGATATTATTATTAGTGTTTATATGTTTCAAAAACAGTTTCGATCATAATCATAGACAGCATAGCTACCATATACTATGTTGCCATACTAATTTTACAATCAAAACCGCATGGTGTTGTATTGGAAGTTGGATTTCCATCATGAACCAAGGCAAGAGATCGTCTTTACCGAATTCGAGACAATCTAGCCCATATCTCAGGATACAGCCGCAACTGCACCTAGAAGCAGCAAGGCCAATCCACAAATACTTTAGTGGATTAGTTATTCCTGAACAATATGTTTTCCCACCCTATGGGGCGTAAATCAAGAGCCACTAGGGACTCAAATCCGATGCGCCTCATTCCATCATCCACATAAGTAAAAATGTTTGGGCTCCATACCATGACACCACTTCTAGCTAGAAAGAAACGCATGTCCTCCTTGACATCCTCCCCCGTTTCTGTTTCATATCAGGGTGTGAGGCTCGCGAATCAACGCTATACACAAAGCTATGCTAATAAAAGCTGTGCTTTGATCATCAACCACAAGACTCTGCCTTTCAACAATAAGCCTTTATCATTTGCATCTTGGCATGCTACACTAACAATTCACGTCATACGACTGATGTCTATCAATATATAACCTCTGAGCTCGTACGTCTTAGAGAAGGGTGTTAAGCAAGAGAATGAATTCTCTGCCACCAAACAGATATATATTTAATAGAAATCAATCAGCACAGAATAAAATCCAAAATCAGACATACATCCATTTACAAGTCCGTTCTGAGTCTGAACAAAACCGGAGACACCTATTCCTCGTTCCATATGTCCAATACGGAAGAGAGGCTCTCGCATATCTGGACAATCAACAAGTATGTCCTGACAACTACTACTGTAACCCTATCAAGGCAGCAACTCCAATCAAAGGTATCAGTAGACGTCCATTCAATGTGAAAATCGCCGGTCTTCAACCACCGTCTTCAAATCTTCAATTTCTAATCGTCGATCAATTATTTGAAATGAGAATTAACTCGGCCTTTTCAAATAATTCGTGAATATATAATTCAAGTCATTTCTTTTCATTCCATATCGTATTATAATATTTTATAATGATTTATCGCTATTTTTATTTATATAAAAATGGCCCATTTTAATTAAACGACATTTTGAGTCATTACGCGACCCTGGCGCTGTTTTTATTAAAATTTGAATTACACATTTCTCAAAATCTAACCGTTGGATCTTAGCAAATTTTACATCTTTGTAAAGATCTTTCCAAAGCGAACCGAACGGTTCTAGTTTTGGGAAAATCCGACGGTCGGATCTCTCGTTACAATCGTTTCAAGTCACAATTCCAAATCGCGAACTGCAGTAGTGCGATTCATTTTATTTTAATTTATATATATATATATATAATTCGTTCAACGATCTTAAATTATTTATTCTTCGTATACATGTTAAAAAAAGAATATTTTTAATGATTCCTACTTACATTAAAAATGTAATTTTTAATGTAAAAACATTTTTATCAAACAATGCATATTTTAAATGATTCCTATTTACATTAAAAATGTAATTTTTAATGTAAAAACATTTTTATCAAACCATGCGTATTTTAGTGATTCCTGTTTACATTAAAAATGTAACTTTTTATGTAAAAACATTTTTATCAAACCATGCATATTTTAATGATTCCTATTTACATTAAAAATGTAATTTTTTATGTAAAAACATTTTTATCAAAAACGAATCTTTTTAATGAACCATTCTTTACATTAAAAATGTAATTTTAAATGTTACGACATATTTCAAATAATGAATCTTTTTAATGAGTCAATTTTTACATTAAAAATGTAAATTTTAATGTCAAAACATTTTTATTGCACAATGAATCTTTTTTAATGATTCATTTACATTAAAAATGTAAACTTTAATGTTAACACAATTTATTTACCAATGAATCGTTTTCTAATGATTCATTTACATTAAAATTATAAATTTCAATGTCAAAACATTTTGTTACACAATGAATCTTTTTTAATGATTCATTTACATTAAAAATGTAAATTTTTATATCATTAACTTTTCTTTTTTAAACAATGAACATTTTGAATGATTCACTTACTTACATTAAAAATGTAATTTTTAATGTAAAAACAATTTTATCAAACAATGCATATTTTTAATGATTCATGTACTAACATTAAAAAAGTAATTTTTTTTTATGTAAACCAATTTTTATCCAACTATGATCATTTTAAAGATTCATTTTTACAAAAAATGTAACTTTTAATGTAAACCAATTTTTATCAAACTACGATCATTTTAAAGATTCACTTTTACATTAAAAATGTAATTTTTAATGTAAACCAATTTTTATCAAAATATGATCATTTTAAAGATTCACTTTTACAAACTTTTTATGTAAACCAATTTTTATCAAACTATGATCATTTTTAAAGATTCACTTTTACATTAAAAATGTAATTTATTTGTAAACCATTTTTTATCAAACTATGATCATTTTTAATCTACAATAAAAATGTGAATTTTAATGTTAACATATATTCATTACATATAATGATCATTTTTAATCTACAATAAAAATGTGAATTTTAATGTTAACATATATTAATTACATATAATGATCATTTTTAATCTACAATAAAAATGTGTATTTTTATGTTAACATATTTTTCTATTCAACTATGATCATTTGCATAATTTATATATACAAAGGAAATCTAATTTTTTTGTTGTTCAAACAATTTTATTTCATAACATGAATATTTTACAACACATGAATATTTCAGAAAATTTCGGCATTATAACGGCAGAGTAATTAAAACCGGCACCGTCCCTAGTACGGCTCCTCTGCTAATCTAGGCGTCGTGACGATATAAGAGTTTCATTTTCCTAATACAATTTATTTTCACTATACAGTCCATTTTCACAATATCAACCAATTTCGTTTCAACCACAATCAATCACCTAAATTCAATCAATTTCACACCATAATACAATCAAGTCGTCCATGGTCTGTGGACGACGGTGTCGGGAGTTACTAAACCCCGTCTGCAACCTAATATAATTTTATTAAATTATTTTAAATTTAGAAATCTCACTTTGCTTTTTAATCCTTCTAAAATTGTAGAAAGCTCCAAAAGTTCTTCGGTCTCTTCTGGAATGTAGAGGACGTTGTCACGATCACAATGCTTCATGTTTCATCGAATTTCGTTATCGTATGAGCAAGATATGAATTTTATCGTGTTAATGACATTATTGGTAATTAATTTGTTAATTAATTAAAAAAAACCTTCTTCTTCCTCTAATTTTTAGGCCGCCAGTTTTCCAGAAGATTCAAAACTAGGGCTTTAGTTTGCGCGCAATACCCTCAGCTTG
The DNA here is from genome assembly GCA_030737875.1 of Allium sativum. NCBI lineage: Eukaryota > Viridiplantae > Streptophyta > Magnoliopsida > Asparagales > Amaryllidaceae > Allium > Allium sativum. The sequence goes on from CM060910.1 coordinate 1,000,420,985, forward strand.
GCGACGATCCAACCGCACCACGTCGGAGAGCTTCGTGCGACACCCCTCCACCTGCCACGTCAGCCAACTCACAGGTCCCTGGTGCATGGAAATCTGCAGCGAATGGTGGATGTTTGGGAGGTTGATTCGAGCGTGACACTGAACGATGGAAGATCACTTCCGTGCGGATGTGAAGATCGTGTTGAATACTACAATATTCTCTTAAGAAGCATTCGATTTCGTTGTGAGAATCGAGTGATTTGAGGGGTATTGGTTGGAGAAATATTGGTCATGAACAATAGAGGAAGGCAGCGGCTTATTTTGTTTCTAGGGTTTTGTGTATTTTTTAATATATATATATATATATATTATTTAATATAATTTTAATTTACAAATTATTTGTTTATCGGTTCGGACTCCAAATGAGGCCCAATGACTGTCGCCCCTAGCTAATTACCCCTACTTCAGACACAATGGACTAGGTATCATCAGTCCATTTGATCGTTTCAGCCCATTTTTCCTTAAATTAAAATATAAAACATTTAATTATTTAATTTGATCGTACATTTTAATTTACCGGGGCCACATACTGATTCCAAAAATCCCTAAAAAAATAAATCTAGCTATGTTTTGACGATACGGTCATAACAAAATTAATTTTGTCGAATTTCGAGACCGTTTTAAAAATGACCATTTTCTGGTCGATCCAATTCAACTGAATTTGACCATACACGTTTTCTTTCACCACGCTCACATATTAATTCCAAAAATTATAAAAATTGGAATCTTGTAATAATTTGAAATTTTGGATCCAACCAAAGTGGTTTTGTCGAAAGCGGAGGTCGTTTGCAAAATGGCCATTTATAAAGGCTATATATTATATTAAATTCCATAGCGACTGTTTGGAATATTTAACTACCCATAACTTTTTTCCCATTATGAAATTTCAATTTCACATCCGTTAGAAAGATATTTTTAAACGGATTTAAATATTTTTGGTTTTACTGAAATCCGATTTATTTCGAATCCTGTACATTCAGTTAAAGTTCAAAATCAAATTTTCAAACCACCGCGCCATTTCAGACTCGTTATATAGTTAAAATAAATATATACGTTCTAACTTTGATTTAAATAAATTTTAAATGGTTATTATTTAAAATAAATCATTTTAAATATTCAAAGTTCATAAAAATAACTAAAATAAAAATTTTAAATTGGTTTTGATTTTCCAGGTTGTTACAATCAAGGAAAAGAAAGAAAGCATATGCAGCAACATTAGATGATTCAGATTCATCATCAAGTGATGAAGAACCAGAAACCGGAAATTCAAATATATGCTTTATAACAATTCAGAGTTCAGAAAATCATGAAGAAAAGGATCAAAAAAATAGGAGAGGAAGAAAATAATCTTGCAAAGGCTCCACCAACCAGAGAAGATGAAGATTGGGAAGTAACTAAGAAGGATCCTATCTTTGGAGAAGATGGTTGGGTTGAAATTCCAAGAGACGATTAGTTTTTTGGTATGATTTGATTGATTTGTTTAAATATGGTGTGGTGTGAATTAGATTATATTGTTTGGAACTTGTACATATTAAGACATATGGTATGACTTAGTTTGGATTGGTTTGTATATATATCAGATGAATGATACTTGATTTGGTTTGTGTTTAATTATCATATTAAATATTATTCTCTTTAGTTTAAATAGATTAGGAATGTTCTACTTAGAATTAGTTAATAAATTAAGGGAGAGCTTTTTTTAAGGATAGTTACTTATATTTTATTTAGAGTATTATTCAATTTAGGGGAATATTTTTAGGAATATTACTTAGATTCTACAGTTGTTTAACTTAAGGGGAGTATCTTTAATCTTTCTTTTTGATAATGCTAAAGGGTGAGAAATTATAAAATGTAGGCATAGTTTTATAGAATTCTTATAGATAGGGGAAGAATAAGAGGATCATCATCAAACAGGTATATACAAGTATGATATTTTATAAACTAAGGTTGTCATAACCAAAAAGGGTGAGATTGTTGGAGAATGGAGTTTTGATGACAACAACCTTATTTCAATAATCATTGATTATAAGGCTGTTGTCATCAAAACTCCATTCTCCAACAACATATAATTACATGAAGGGTCACTTTAAGTCCCTACATTTTTTCTTCAATGATAGATGAGGTTACGAAGAGTATAGAAGGTGAGATCTCTTAATGTATTCTCTTTATTGATGATGTTTTACTAATTGGCGAAATTAAGATAAGGATTGATAGTCAAATGGAGTTATAGAGGCACATCGTTGGAATCGTAAAGTTTTAGGCATAGCAGAACTAAGACAGAGTATATGAAATATGATCTCAATGATATTGGGTCAAAGGATGAAGGTTTCACTCTGAACGGACAAGTAGTATCCAAAAAGGAGTCCTCTTGATATTTTGGGTTAATATTGCAGTACGATAGTGAGATTAATGAATATTTTAGTTTCATAATTCGAGTGGGATAGTGAAATGATGAATAACGTCTAACATTCTCTATGATAGGAAAGTCGGACAAAAGCTTACAGGGAAGTCTAAAATATGGCAATTGGGCATGCGATGTTATATGATGCAAAATGTTGACCAACTAAAAGTCAACACTTCCAGATGATATATGCAGCAAAGAAGTTATAATGTGATGGAGTTTGGTCATACAAGAAGAAACTGAATTAGAAATAATAATATAAATGACAAACTTGGAGTAGCACTAGTTGAAAAAGAAACTAGTCCAATATCGATTAAGACGGTTTGAGATCTCGAACGGAGACCTCCTGAGGCACCTGTGCACATTGGAACTATAGGTTGCACCCAATAAAGAAAAATGGATGTCGATCAAATGCAACATGTGAGGTACTAGAAATAAGAAGCTTAAGAGATAAGAATATATCTGAAGAGCTAATGGCGGACATGAACATGTAAAAGTTAGGGATCTATGTACCATAATGATTCGGGTAACACCCCGCATTTTTAAATTAAATAATAAAATAAAATTCATAATTTTTTCAGAATTTGGTCATGGAACTAGCGCCATTGCATCTGTGGCGATTTTTGATCAATTTAGAACTATGTAGAAAATGGATTTAAAATAAATAAGATATCATTAAATGGAAGTTTTTGAACTAACATGAAAAAGAAAAAAACAAGAGAAACACAAATAAGAACAATAACTACCAATGTTTTAGTCTTGTGAATAAAAAGCTAAGTTAGGTGAGTTGGCAGAGCATGCACTTCCTAAGGTGGAGGTTAGGAGTTCAAATCCGCCAACATCATGATTTAAATTTTAAGAAGGCCAACTCAAATGATGCATGTTCTAAGAGAAGCATACGCGCACACACACACACATACATATATATATATATATATATATATATATATATACACACACACATACATATACATATAAGGTAAAAAGATTATATATATGAGTGCGTGTGTGTATGTATGTGCGTGTATATATGTATGTATGTATCTGTGTGTGTATATATATGTATATATGTGTGTGTGTGTATATATATATATATATATGTAAGTGTGTATATATATGTATATTTGCAAGAAATTCAAAAGTAACAAGCAAGAAATAAATGTCGGCATAACGCCATTTGAATTTTGAAAATAAACGGGGTTGTGCATAAATATACATGCATAAATTCAAAATTAGAATTTAAAGCATAAGTTAAAAGTGGAAGAAAATAATGAAATGAATTCTTTTATTTATTTACGTGTCTGAACGCGCATTAGAAAGAAATTTGACAACGAAATAACGTTAATAATAACATTTATTGCGCAACCACTAACAAACAAGCTAAGGAAACTAAGCGTGAATATATACGAGAAAGGTTGAATTTGAAATCTAAAACGTATGTTATAAATGGAAGAAATGAATAACCAAAGAATATTAGGTAAGAAGAATAACGTTGAGTGCAATGTTAAACATAAATTTAAATAGGAGCGGAATTAATGTTCGTGACTGAATACTGGCAAGGTGACGTAGATTTAACATTTTAAATGGCTCTAATTTTATTTATTTCGATCCAACGGTTGAGGTCCTTCTAAGCTCCTTTAATAGACCAGTAGGGTCTAACCTCCAACTCATATTTTCTAAGAGGACGCCAGAGCTTCGCTATTTCTTTGCTCCTCCAAATTCTTCAGAAAATAAACATATTAGTTTTAGGATTTTTGATTCAAGATTCAAAGGAAAAGATTATAGATTTAATCTATAGATGCTCAGATCCTCCGCCCAGACAAATCAACAATTCTAAATTAAAAAGAAAGCAGCACATATCGAAATCAGATCCAAAATATTAGAGCGCAAATCTCAGTTGAGTGGATTTAAATCATATTTTCCAATAATAGTGTTTTATATCGTTTGATTCATGTTAAAATTTATAATATGTTCTTTTTCTCCTTTTCCCCTCTTCTATGTCAAAATATACAATTTATGTTAAATTTTAGTTATGCACAAATTGAATAAAAATTATAGTTATGCACAAAATAATTGAATTATGATTATACGTAGAATAATTGAACCGTGGTTAGGCGCAAATTTATTGAATTGTGGTTATGCATGGATTAATTGAAATTATGAACAAAAAGGGGAATTTTATTGATTTGGGGCTAAAATGAACATGTTGTATTAATTTGGTAATAGAAGGGAAAGTTTGAGAAATTACATACTATTGGTGAAGAATCACCTTTCAAATCTAAAATTACAGAGATCGGAAATTGGTATAAGTCTGAATCTTACTTAAGTACAGAAAATATATTAGATTTGGGAACAATAAAAAGAAGAAGATAGATATACATACATACATACATACATACATACATACATACATATATATATATATATATATATATATATATATATATATATATATATATACACCAATAAATTTGAAAGGTTGGGAATATACTAGACTGATTTGTTAAGAAAAAAGGGAATGTATTTGCACAGTTTAGTAGAAAAAGATAGATAGGAAACATGATTGCAAATTGAAATTATGAATAAATGGAGACTAGCGTGTATTGCATACTAATTTGATGACCTCAAAATAAGAAAAGAAATGTTTTGCAATCATGATTTCCTATTACAGCAGTAATCTGAGATATGGAAATGGATTTTGTTGTAGTTTTAGTAACCAATCAATTTAGAATAGGCCTAACTTCCCAAAAAGAATGAATTATAAAGATAAGAAAGAAGGGTAACATAACTGAAAGAGGTTATGAAAACGAAAAAAGATATAAAAGATTTATTATGTAAATTTATTAAGATGGTAAGTATATTCATGTCGTAACTACAAAGGTTATGTTAAATAATAAAAAAACCAGTGAAGTGTGAAATGAATGAGGAATATAACATATTATAATAAATTATATCAGACGGGAATGTAATATAATAGATAGATTTGTCATAGGTACAAGTAGGATAATAACACACAAGTTATAATTAAAAGATGAAATGGGAAGTAAGAGACTTATTATAAATAAACTTAAACAACAGAGAATAAGTTTAATAAGAATACTCACAATCATAGTTGTGATTAACATGAGGTTATAATTAAATGGAAAAGAGTAGAGTATGCTTACTATAGGTATAATTGAGGAATTAAGTTTGATGAATATAATAATAAGCAGTGGTCCGTTCCGGCAGTGAGAGCTGATTAGAAAAAATAAGCGGTCAACTAAGGCTAATAAACAAATAAGTTGGATGTAGAATAAACAAATTAAAGTTTAAGTTTATTAGCAATATGGTAAGTAAAATAAGCATGTAGTTGAAGGTTAGATATAGGGTCTAATAACGTAATGATGAGATGCATTTGGACAAATTCGTAAATACTTAGGACGAAGAGCTCAACGGAGAAAATCATTGTGGGTGTTTGGGGACACAAGGGAAGCACGTCCAGCTTATTCGACAAGACAAGATGGAAATGCGAGACTTCTACCGGATGTGAGGACACTCTATGATGGTCCTCTATGGTAGGCCTAATGAAGCTATACCCAAAGAGGCATAGTCTGTACAGCTCCATCCGGTGAGTATGTCTTGGATGCATCTTGGATGATGGACAACATAAAGACTGACAAGAGGATGATTTTAGGATGATTCAGCAGCTGCCTCAAAGAGGGAGGCTTCGTGGTCAGGACCCAACTAAAGATAGTAGATCGTCGGATACTTGTCATCTTCAGTTGGAGCGTGTGTGGGAAAGACTGGAGCTAAGCCAATAGACCAATGATCTTTTACTATTGGGTCATTGGACGAGAGTCCACATGTTTATTTAGATTGTATGGTAGGACATTAATTTAGCTCTTTCGAATAATCTTTCATTAGATGGGAGTAGGCTGGAGTGGGGTCTTAGAGAACCAATGAAGAGACAGACCTAAATTTGGGTATCTATACTGTAAGCCTAACGAGGTTGTCCTTTGCAGATATGTGTAAAGCCCCCGACCGAGTTTCGTGGAGAAACTTAAGAATTAGTGCGCCCTTATGGCGCAACGATAGAGGCTTATTTGCTTTCGCAACATAACCTAGTACGCTTTCGTGGCATGACGTTGCTTTGTATGCCTTCATAACATAGTATAGTACGGTTTTGTAGCGTGGAGATGGAGGTCAAGTACGTTTTTCGTAGTATGACATTGGGGACCACTCGAGGAGAGTATTGTAGGAAGTACCTCAATATTGGATATATAGCTACATATATATTATTTATTAGGTTAATCTTCTGGGGAGTAGATGAGTATGATTTATATGAAGAAATCAAAAGTGTAATGTGAAATAAACCCGAACAACATAATAAATATAAACCAGTGATAGAACGATATATGTAGTGTTATTTGTAGAAAATATAATTTATCCATTTACCAGAACTTTTGTTCTGACGCCCTCCTCATAACAAACCCGCAGGTTAGACTAGTAGTTGAGATTCTGTATCTTAGTGACCCTTGTTAGATAGTTGTCATTATATTGATGAGTATTTACGTACTATCATATTTTATTTTCTTCTACTGTGAGATTTCTATTATGAACTCTAATATATTTATCTTTAACTTTCTGCAGGAAACTAGATAAACCAACTCGGATTTGGATAGGTTTGGATTTTTGAAAAAAAAAAAAAAATTGGTCTGTTGAAATTCAGGTTGTTACAATGAGAATATTGTTAGTTTATTCACAGTGTTATAAGTTTTAGATTATGATTAGCGAACATAAGCCTCCGGATCACGACCTAGTACGTGTGGCTAAGCCAAAACTGGGTGGTGGGAAATATAAGAATTTCAATCAAATTAGAGTGGCTCCCAATGTTAGAAGAAACATTGTAAGGAACCGAAGCTAGCAGAGTTTTGGTTTGTGTGTGACTTTGATGCTTCAACGTCGATGACAGAATGGTACAAAGAAATCGGGACATAGTGTTTGATCTTTGGTCCCTATTACCATTATTAATATTAATATTACTACTACTACTACTACTACTACTACTACTACGTGGTTATTCGTTTTATTCAAATTTTATTTATTTATTTATTATTATTATTTTAATTGTTCTAACTTTATTTCTTTTCTCGATCCCAACTTATTTGAAAAAAATGACTTAGTTGTTGTTGGTGGTGTTGTAAGTAAAATTTAGTCTTAAACATGGAAATGTGAGTACCAATGTTGGTTTAATGTAAATTGCCTAAAATTATAGAGATAAAGACAGAGCATAGAACATCAAAAAGTCTTCCCTCTTGGAAATTATTTGTAGACAGTCCTGGGTAACTCCCAACATAGTTACATTTAATGTGCAAGCCATGACTTGACATTTCGTCTGATATGCCAGAATCCTGATCATTTCAGTAAGATTTCAACAGTGGTCGAGACAGAATTTGATGAATAATCTAGTTCTTGAAGGTAGCATCAAATTTTTTTCTAAAAAAAGAAACCATTTGTTGAGCTAGATGAAGTCCAAAGTAAAGGATAAAGACGAAGCGTATTTCATTGGCTTGAGTTTTATTTTTGTAGCCATCAATTTTGAAATTTGAAATTTGAAATTATGAAGTCAGGGCATGTATTTGGTGTTTATGAAGAAGCGTACGAGACGAGTTAGGAAGCACTGGTAAGGACTCGAAGTAGAAAGCATGTGATAGAAAGGACTTTCTTTTTTAGTATTAAGTTTTTGGGTGAGAAGTTAAATTAGAAAGTCTTGTAGAATAACTTGCACAACTCATTATATGAACTATTTTGAATTGATAAATCCTAATATTGAGCACTTTTAAGGATATTTAGCTATTTATGTTAAAAAAGGAGCCAGAATTGCTGAATTCGAATTAAAGCGAAATTACCGAAATAGAACAGGAAATTTAAAACTTGTTTACCTGAAAAGGAAATGATAAACCTTGTGCAAACTGGGATGAATTGTTCTGTACTTAAATTGGTTGTTCCCATGTGCCGGATCAATATTAGCCACTGATTTGCACAAAATCTAATGGTTTTGAGTGGATTGTAGGACCCGTTCATTATATTATTAATAATATGTGTGGTTGATGTATGGTTATGATTTGTCGGGCACACGGGAACATCCGAGTTGAGTAAAGAAGAATTGACCTCGGCAAACTCAGCCTGTGGAATAATTTTCTATCGTTTTCATGCTCCTATTAGTATAATATTGGGCCCAACAACTCCATTGATGACAATCCATATTTATCTTCAACAACGTGACCACTGAACACCTCCAAATTTATGCCACATTTATGGAGAAGTTTATGTCTTTTGTCTACTAGAAAGAATTAGTATTCTATTTGAAACTTTATAGGGCAGCCAACTTTATCACTAAAACTGGAATTTTCACCAGATCGTTAAGGTACTATACTAATGACCTGGAAGAAAAAAAGAAGAAAAAAAAAAAAAATTCAAGCAAAAATGATCTTCCCTGTAGTTAAAAAATAGCAGTGATGATCAATATTGTATTTCCAGACCCAAAAAATATTTCATCTAAAGGACAAATACTGTCACTAATAATTTTAAATACTTAGAACAAGTTAAGTCATTGTCTTTCTACCTAATAAGGCGCCAATTGTGCTTCCCTTTTTATTAAACTTGGTTTGGTTTGTTCAAACTTCAAACATCTTCTTTAATACTCTGTTGTTGCTGTTGTCTTGTAGTTCGCTTTTAGCTTTAGCCCCCAAAAAACAAAGCAGTTCAGTTTAATGTTTCTTTTGTTATCGAATTATGTGCAAGTGACGTACTAACTTAGCTCCTTCCTTTAGACTTCTTTTCCTTCCCATTACTGTATCTTCCCCCCTTCTTCCTTTTGATGCCAAGTTCAAAGGTAAGTTCTCATATTTAAAGTTTACAGATTATATACATAAATATGCGAGTTAGTTTATATCAAAAATCCTAGGCTTAGAATATGAGCAATTTACATTGATCCAAATCTTATTCTTCAATTGGTATTTATTTGCAGTTGATATAGTTTATCTTGGTATAAATATGGAACGTTCAGTTCCCCTCAATCATGAAGATGATGAAGAAAATAGATCAATCATACAGAAGGTTAGAATTGTTCTCATACAGTTCCCTAATTGAATATAGAAAGATTAGTGTTTTTTTTTTAAAAACAAAAGTTTAGTATATATGACAATCAACTGGCTGTAAAAACAATGTCATATGTTTCCCCGCGGTTATGTACTTTATTTGTATCACAATACTTTTGTCATACTGGAATTTCATAAAGCATGATTAGTATAATAAGCATAAAATTAATCTGTAATCACAAATTTTTATATATTTGCAGGACCAAGAAGAATTGGCCGAAATAGTGGAAGAAGCTCCTATACCAATCAATACACCACCAAATCCAGATTCCAGGTCCAAGAAAATTCATATATCATCGGCGTCGTCATCTAAAGATAATTCATCAGTCAGGAATTTTATTTCGAAGCTTAGCTTTAAGTCGTGCACTTCACCTATGGAGAATGAGAAATATGTGGGAAGTGAGAAGTTCATAGCTTCAAGAACACTATCTTTCAAAAATTTATTCAAACCTGCAGTAAGAAGAACTTTTTCTTTACCGGTCAGAAACGACGCACTTTTGAGTGAGAATTCCTTACATGAAACTGCCATCGAAGACAGCCAAACATCAGCAGCAAATAATGTAAGTTAATATCACTGAACTTAACTTAAAATTGTGCAGTCTACATATTTTATTTCTGAACAACTTGCTCAGATAAAAGGGATCCAGAAGAACATATCGCGCTCGCTGTCTATGCCCTTAAATAAGAAGTCAAAAAGCATCAAGAGAATGGCGTCTTCAGGCAATGGATTTCGAGTTATCCCTTCCACTCCTAAAGCAGATGACAATAGTGCTTCTGCATATCCACCAAATAACAGCGATTTCAATGGTAAGTACAAATGATCAAGTGACACTCATTTAAGTACCATGATTGTTGTATAATAATACGTTCATTGGTGATCGATTTTGGAGAAGGTGAAGATATTCCTGAAGAAGAAGCAGTATGCAGAATTTGCATGACAGAACTTAATGAAGGAGGAGATACGATGAAGCTGGAATGCGATTGTAAAGGGGAACTCTCCTTGGCTCATCAAGAATGTGCAGTGAAATGGTTTAGCTTGAAGGGTAACCGAAACTGTGAAGTTTGCAAGCAAGAGGTTCAAAACCTATCTGTTACTCTATTAAGAGTAGAGTTAGTTCCTGCTTCGAACGCTGGACAAGAATCACATCAAGCAAACATACAGCCGCTAAGGTAAGAAAGCCAGACTTTTAATCATTTCACTCTAAGATTAATCAGTTTTGTAGTGAAATATATGAAGTTGTAACAGGTTATTGTTGGACATGCCTGTTCTTGTTATCACCAGCATGTTATCATACTTCTGCTTTCTTGAACAACTTATGGTAAGTTTCAATTTTGCTATATACGCTAAAACTGTCATGGTTAAGCCCCCCAAGTTATAAAGGGTATTTCATCTGTCCAAAACACTGATTTCACCACAAAACCCTGAAGCATTCTGCTTTCTTTGCAGAGTTTATGAACAATGTCTGGTTTAGTTGTGTATTTGTATAAAGAAAAATAGATGTTGTTGTTGTTCTTATGCACATGTATACGTAGGTATACGACAGTGGTTATGGTGCTCTTCCTGTATCTTTGCCTCTATCATGTTTTTTAGGACTTCTTGCTTCTCTAACAGCAAGTACTATGGGTATGAATCATTTGTATTTCCAGGTTTATATAGTATTTTTATCCTTTTTCCTGCTTATGGTAAATATCAGTTACATATGGATTTTGTAGCGATGGGTAAATACATTTGGGTGTATGCTTCAATTCAGTTTGTGCTGGTTGTTTTCTTTGCTCATCTTTTCTACAGGGAGGTTAGTTATGAAGTCTTCCTGCATCTTCTATTTGAATTGTGAAGTCTCTAACAGAAGGTTTTGAATCATTCAGATTCATATGAAGGTGATGGTGTCAATAATCATTGCAACGTTTACTGGATTTGGGGTTACGATGAGCGGAAGTTCAGTACTTCTAGAGTTACTGCGACGGAGACGAAGGGTGAGAAATGACAGACAGTACTCAGACGATGTACCAATGACCACTCATTCTTCTCAAGTCTGAAGCTGCTGTCATGCTAATTGTCAGAATATTTTGATTTTCGGTTTCATCGCTGATACAGATTGTCTGGGGTTTTAGATGAATATCCCAAATGTCATGATTTGCAAAGAAAAATTAAATTTCAGGGAGTGATTACTGTTGTTTTTCTTCTTTTCATCAGTTTATAGGGTTATCGTATGGGTTTGGCCATCACTTATCAAACCGACCATTGAATGCTGTGCGTTCAGTGGCCTTATGTCATGGAACTGAAGTGGGTTAAAAGTTAATTTGTAATTTTGTTATTAGGCAACAATTAATTGCATTTATAATTTACCTTGCTATTAATTTAAGGAATAATTTAAGAATAAATAATTCCTATATATGACATATTAGAGTATTCTAGATAAGGTATTGTCAGGAATACTCTAGAGAATGTATTTCATTATATAAGACAATTATAACTCTTTTACTGATGGAATGAAATAAAGTATTAAATCAAATTTAATCTTTTATCTATCTCTCTATATATCACTCTGTTGTGCCTAACAAATTTGGTATCAGAGCCTTGTCAACTTCATTAATCAGTCACTAAAAAACAATGGCAGCAGTCCCTACAATGTTCAAGTACTCTCCAAGTGAAGTGCCAATATTCGAAGGCGAGCATTATGACTATTGGAGCAGTGAGATGATGGACTTCTTCATCTCTCATGATTTATGGGATGTCATCGAAAAAGATTATCCGGAGCCACCTGAAGATGGAGATTCCACAAGATGGACGGCTGCACAAGAGAAGTTGTCCAAAGAAAATCAAAAGAAAGATGCCACTGCACTTAGGTATATAAAACAAGGAGTGAGTAAATCTATCTATCCAAGAATTTTCAATAAAAGAAAAGCAAAGGATGCATGGGAAGTTTTGCAAAAAGAATTTCGAGGCAATGACAAAGTTATCTCCATTAAACTTCAATCTTTATGGAGAGATTTTGACAACCTGCAAATGAAGGAATCTGAAAATATCAGAGATTTCTTCTCCAGAGTCTCTGAAATTGTAAATCAAATTCAATGTCTTGGAGATAACATTCAAGAAAAGAAGGTGGTAGAGAAGATATTGAGATGTCTTCCTCCAAAGTTCGATCATTGCGTCGCTGCAATAGAGGAATCAAAGGACCTTGGCAAGATGTCAACACATGAGCTAATGAGTTCACTTCAAGCTCATGAACAAAGAATTAATAGAACATCAGCAAATTCATTGGAGCAAGCATTCCAATCCAATCTTAGTTTTTCAGAAAAGAAACGAAGTTATTACAACTCAAAGAAGGGCTTATTTCAGAAGCAAAATCAAAATCAAAGAAAGGGCAACGAAAGAAATTATCAAGGCAAAGGAGAACAAAGACGAGAACAGCAGAAAATGCAAGGTAATTCTGCCACTTATTGCATTATTTGCAATAAATCAAATCATAATTATGAAAATTGTCACTTCAAATGCACGAGTTGTCGAATTCCTAATCATTCCCAAAGAGATTGTTGGTATCATAATAAAAAAGAGAAGGACAAAACAAATTTTACAAGTGAAGAAAATGAAGAGCAGGTTTTCTACTCTTGTTTATCCGCTGAAAATGAATCACAAGATGCTTGGTATATTGACAGTGGCTGTAGCAATCACATGACCGGCAACAAAGGCATTTTTGTAGAACTTGATGCAAGTTTTTCATCAGAGATAAAACTTGGAAATGGAAAGGCGCAAAAAATTGAAGGAAAGGGGACCATTGCAGTTCACACTAAAAAAGGTAAGAAATTTATTCATGATGTGCTTTACGTGCCAAATTTAGCTCAAAATCTCTTAAGTGTTGGACAACTTGTTCAAAAAGGTTATGCAGTGAATTTTGATGATAATTCTTGCAAGATCATTGATAAGAAAAGTAATTTAACAGTGGCAAATATTGACATGGCTCCAAATAAAATTTTCCACCTATTTATGTCTCTAAATGAAAATTGTGCATTCAAATCTGAAAATTCTAATGTGTCTCATTTATGGCATTTGAGATATGGCCACTTAAGCAACAAGGGGTTGCATTTGCTGAAATCAAAGAATATGGTCATTGGACTTCCTATCATCATGAAAGAAAATAAGGTGTGTGAAGGTTGTATTTTTGGGAAAATGCATAGATTTCCTTTTCCGAAAACTTTATGGCGAGCAAAAGCTCCTTTGGAGTTGATACATGCTGATTTTTTTGGTCCTACAAGGACTCTTTCACTAAATAACAAGAGATATTTCATTCTTTTTGTTGATGATCACACTCGTATGATGTGGATTTATTTTTTAAGTGAAAAATCAGAAGCTTTCTCAAGTTTCCTACGATTTAAAGCTCTTGTAGAACGCCAAAGTGGACACTTAATAAAAACTCTTCGAACTGATCGTGGAGGAGAGTTTATTTACAGCGAGTTCATGAATCATTGCAAGAAAGAAGGGATTGCAAGGCAGCTTACTATGCGATATACACCGCAGCAAAACGGCGTCGCAGAAAGGAAAAATCGAACAATTGTTGAAATGGCTCGAAGTATGCTGGAAGGAAAATCCATGCCAAAGAAGTTATGGGTTGAAGCTGTCAACACGGCTGTTTATATATTGAATCGTTCCCCAACTAAAGCTGTTAGAAATATGACACCATTTGAAGCCTGGCATAAAAGAAAGCCCAAAGTAGATCACATGAAAGTATTTGGAAGTGTAGCGTATGCATTGAACCAGAGCCCAAACAAAGATAAATTTGAGAAGAAAGGAGAGAAATGTGTCTTTGTTGGTTACAGTGAAGAGTCGAAGGGATATCGGCTATTAAATCTCAAAAATGATCAACTCATTATCTCAAGAGATGTTGTCTTTGATGAAATGGCAGCATGGCAGTGGGATCATGATGGCTACCAAAAATCAAATTCTATGGAGCCTAAAAGATCTCAAAATAATGGCTCACAACCTGACGGTTCTCAGCAAAGTATCCATGTAGATAATGCTCCTTGTTACGGCTCAAATGATGAAAATGAATATGAAGACTTGGACTCTCCTATTCGAAAGGTGCGTTCTTTACAAGATATTTATGACTCAAGCAATGTTGTTCTTTTTTCTTGTGAACCACATTTATTTGAAGATGCAAGCAAAGAAGATGTGTGGATTGAAGCAATGAAAGAAGAAATAACAGCCATTGAGAAAAATAAAACATGGAAGTTAGTTGACTTGCCAAAAGATAAAGAAGTCATTGGCCTGAAATGGGTTTATAAGACAAAATATGGCGAAGATGGTTCTATAACAAGACACAAAGCACGGCTGGTTGCAAAGGGATATTCGCAGCAGCCCGGAATTGACTTTAATGAGACATTTGCTCCAGTAGTTCGAATGGAAACCATTAGAACAGCTCTTGCAGTGGCAGCGCAATTAGAGCTTAAAGTTTTCCAACTCGATGTGAAGTCTGCTTTTCTTAATGGCGAGCTTAAGGAAGAGGTATATGTTGAGCAGTCAGAAGGCTTTGTGATAAAAGGAAAAGAAAATAAAGTCTATAAGCTTCAAAAGGCGCTGTATGGGCTGAAGCAGGCACCCCGAGCATGGAATTGCAAGATTGATAACTACTTCATTCAAAATGGTTTCCAAAGAAGCAAGAACGAACCTGCCCTTTATGTGAAAAATCAAGGAGAAGAATTTCTAGTTGTATGTCTATATGTTGACGATCTAATCTATTTCGGTACAAGCAACAATCTTGTTAAGGAATTTAAGGAAAGAATGATGACGGACTTTGAGATGACGGACCTCGATCTGATGAAATATTTTCTAGGCATGCAAGTCAAACAAGCAAGGGGCAAAATCTTCATTTCACAAGAGAAATACATTGAAGACATTCTCAAAAAATTTCACATGGCAGATTGCAAACCAGTTAACACACCAATGATGCTAAATGAAAAATTAAAGCAAGAAGATGGCGCAAAGAAGGCGGATGGAAAGATATTTAGAAGCTTGGTTGGTTCACTAATTTTTCTCACTCATACAAGGCCTGATATTTGTCATGCGGTACGTATACTTTCAAGATTCATGCAAAATCCAAGTAACAATCACTTGATTGCAGCAAAAAGAATTTTACGATATCTGAAAGGAACAAAAGAATGTGGGCTTCAATATGTCAAAGAGGACGAATGCAAGTTAGTCGGTTTCACTGATAGTGATTGGGCAGGAGCATTGGATGATCTGAAGAGCACATCAGGCTATGTATTTTGTCTCGGTTCCAACGTAATCTCATGGAGTTCAAGGAAGCAAAAGACCGTACCTTTATCTTCAGCTGAAGCTGAGTACATGGCAGCTACAGAGGCAGCCTGTGAAGCGGTGTGGCTGCGGAGAATTCTAAATGATATGAAGCAAACTCAAGACAAGCCAACAAAAATCTACTGTGATAATATGTCGGCTGTGGCAATGACTAAAAATCCAGTGTTTCATGCTCGCACAAAGCATATTGAGATACATTATCATTTTATCCTAGAATTGATTAGCAAGGAGGAGATTGTCATGGACTTCATCAGCACAAAAGACCAGCCAGCGGATTTCCTTACTAAAGCAGTCACATTGGAGAAGTTTGAAAAGTTCAAGAAGCAATTAAAAATTACAAATTAAGGAGGAGTGTTAAAAGTTAATTTGTAATTTTGTTATTAGGCAACAATTAATTGCATTAACAAATTTACCTTGCTATTGATGTAAGGAATAATTTAAGAATAAATAATTCTTATATATGACATATTAGAGTATTCTAGATAAGGTATTGTCAGGAATACTCTAGAGAATGTATTTCATTATATAAGACAATTGTATCTCTTTTACTGATGGAATGAAATAAAGTATTAAATCAAATTCAATCTTTTATCTATCTCTCCATATATCACTTTGTTGTGCCTAACAAAGTGTCCTTGTTCTCACCTAAGATATCACACATCAATTCCTCTTTCTTATTTTGATAAATGAATAAACCATGGCTTCAGATTCCGACCGGCATTGTCGAAATTCCGGCCATTTCGTCCCGGTTCCGCCAACCACTGGACCGCAATCCCTCAATTTCTTCGTTCCGGACAAAAATGAGAAACAGAGATGCAAAATAGCACATACAGGAGGCAAAGCAGGGAAATGAATGGCAGATCTAGAGATGGAAAACACCAAGCTTGGAGATATTTAGAGCAAGCAAACATGAACAAAGGAGGAGGGCTGAGGCGGAATTTTTTCGTGATGAATTGGGGCTGATAATTTAGGGTTGGCAAATTCTATTTAGACCACCTTTTCTACTGAGTTGCCCCCTATTTTTTAAAAAACTTTCATATAACCAAAATACCCTTTACCTCGTAGAGTCACTACGAGGTTATGTTGCTTACCTCGTAGGGACCCTATGTGGTAATGTTGCTAACCTCGTAGGGCCCCTACGAGGTTATGATATCAACCTCATAGGCCTAGTGCGTGGATGAATCAAAATCCCCACATCCGCACTGCGTGGTTGATGAAAACATGTAAAAAATATATATTCAACTAAGGGTATTTTTGTCCAGCGAAATTTTTAAATAAAAAAGGGGGGCAACTCAGCAGTTTTGGTGGTCTAAATAGAATTTGCCTTTAGGGTTTTGATTGAAATATACCTGACGTGGACTTCTTTTGTATGAGTGGAAGCATCTCTTATCTCATTGGGTCAACTTCGGCTAATCACTCATGGATTCAGTAAAATAAGCTCTATCCAACATCAGGTTTTAAACTATGCATAATCACTATTTAGTTGTTTTTTACATTCATATAAGAAAGACTTTAAAAAGCTCTGAAATCTGGAACGAAAATAAAATTACATATTCGGAAATGGAAACGTAATTGTAAAAATCTCAAAAGACCGGAACGGAACCGAAAATCAAAATTTTAAACCTTGTATAAATTCTATCCCTTTTATATGGCTCGTCTAACTTGCATCTACATGCATTTGTAACTGACACCTACATCCGATATCAAAATTTCAACATTTTTCAATGATCGAGACGAAAACAGAAAAAGAAATTAAACCTTGCTTAGCACCGTGTATTTATTTGCGTATTTATAAAAAGAACACCGGAATTGTCAAATGAAATTAAACTGGAATTTCCGGAATGGAACCGGAATTTTAAATTTTCTATGTGATCGGAACGGAACCAGAAATTGGAATTTCGAACCTTGGAATAAACATAAATTGGACATATTTGTAATTGTAACTTATGTGGTGAAATTGTGATCTTTAGACCATAGGACCTATTAATTAATCCATTTAATTTTAGTGCTTACTTTATGACTAATAAAAATTTAGGCCTCGGTTATTAGGAATTTATCAAAATATCTTTTTACTGTAATTAAACATAAATGGAAGAAAATTTCAGTTAGCTTCGATCTATCCTAAAATATTTATTGAATATCGCTATAAATGATAAGTATATGTATCATTTTCATTTGAAAAAAACCGACATAAAATAATAAAAACTTACATGTTATAATTTACAAAAATATTATAATTATAATAATACAAATAATGCAAAATATATATTTTAATTTAAAAAAAAGGAAACATTTTCAAAAGATTATTTTAATTTAAAGATAATATATATAAATATAAATAATTTAAATATGATACTGTAACGTACAAATGTTGAATTAATATGGAATAACACTGTTTAAAAAATTATTTTAAAAATGGTACAATAATGTTCATTTTTCGTAATTTTCTTGTCGAGAACATTACACCTGTGTGACAATGAATCTTTGAAATAGGTTAAGGTTACGGTTGAAGCAATATGAAATAACATTGTTTAAAATACTTCTAAAAGTCTAATATTTAAAAATTGATAGAGTCATGTATCGTTTCCAGAACTAACATAGTAAAATGCCATTTAGAAAACCAGTACATTAAAATATTAGAATTGATACTATACTTTATATTTTCAAAACTAATTCAATAATATATCGTTTTTCAAAACTAATTAGTGCTATATCATTTTAAGATCCAATACATTAAAATTTTGTGTCCAAGACACTACGGTAGTGTAATAATAAATAATTTTAATATGATAAAGTAACATATAAGTTGTGAATTGATATAGAACAAATATGTTTGAAAAACATCTAAAAGTCTAATATTTTAAAACTACTACAAAACTATGTTGTTTGACAAGTCTAATAATGTATCGTTTTCATATTTGATACAATATTTATTGTTTAAAAAATACATTAAAATTTGTTTCAAGAACATTACTACAATGTAAACATGACACTTTTAAGAATGAAATATTATGTATACACTTTAATACGCTTTCGTTAGTTTGATAATTATGACAATCCTTAATCTAAAATTGATTCACTTTTTATGCTAAAACATCATGCCACAAAGTGAACCAGACAATACTGATCGAACAACATAAGATCGATTTCCTGTTGTCCCACTTTTCATACAACATATAGGTAAATCATCCATCGTTTAACATAGCCTTTGAAATCATTATATTATTAAGAATTCATTCATATCATTTAGGTAACGTTTTACCTATTGTTAGGTTGTAGTTATCAAACTATTTAGATTTGCTTCCATAAATATGTTGATTTCCCTCCAAACATGGAACACTTTATTTTCTCTTAATTTTTAGTTTCTTTTCAGTCGATGCTTATCTGTTGTTCGATTGTAGCTATCTAAAAAATTTGATTTGGAACTAGAATTACTTTGCCTCCATTCAAACTTGGTCAAAAATTCATTTTTTTCCTCTCGTATTTTACTTTTTTTCAGACTATACTTATCTGATGTTTGATCCTAGTTATTAAAAAAATTAGTTTTTGGTTCATGTTTAATATTTTGGTTTTGTTATCCATATTTTATACTTATCTATTGTTTGAATCAAGTTGCCAAAATATTCACTTTTGGCTCCATATACGTATTTTGGGTTCATCTCTCAATATTATCAGATTTATTTCATAGCTGCACGATTCATTGAATTATTTCCCTCTTCGTTTTCAGATTTTATCCCCCTCCCCTTTTTCATTCCCAAATTAAAGCCCCGTTTATTCCTCCTCAATTTTTGGAAAATAAAACCGCCTTTCCAATTCAGCAACATTCACCTCATCTTATGATCGTTGTCATTGCATTAGCCCTTTTTTGTCATCATCACTACATTGGCACTCTCATCATCGACAACTTCAATCGGGCACCACGTCTAATTACTCGAGATTTTTGCATAAACCCTAAATAGGTATGAAATGCTTTTGTGGCCTTGCAACCCACTCTATTACTTTGAGGTATATGCATTTATTATGTAATTATTCTGAAGTTATATAAATTTATTATAGGCCATTTTAATATTAGTTCCTTAGAAAATTTGATGACGACAACCTTTAGACTTGTTATAAATTATAAATACTAACATTTTTGTTAAGATATATATGTATATGTAGGATATAAATTCAGTGTACTTGCTGGGGATAGTTCTTTATGCACTAATAATACAGATTTTATCAAGGTTCCAGGCAATAAACAAACAAATGTTAAGTGTATTGAGAATGAGGATTTTGGGTTAGGTGACCTGTTTAGTGATGAGTTAGTTGCAAAGAAAACTAATGGGAAGGAGACTCTGGTTCATCCAGTGATTGGTAACAAACTAGCTTCTGCTTCTTTCACCCCTATGGTTACCATGTCACATGCATCATCAACAAGCTCTACAATGCCTGCTGCAGCTTCTTCTGTCATGAAATCTTCCACTGCTCCTTCTAAGCCATATGCTCACTTAAATTTACCTCCTTATATTCAGCTACCACCACCTCCTAATACTGCATCTTCAGATTCCACTTCTACATCTGTATCCAAATCCAAGAGTTGCAAATTAGAAGGTAAATTCTGGGATGATTATGATGATTTGGATGGGGGCAGGGATTACACACACGATGATGTGTTCCCTTTTAACAGTAATGTGAAATCTGCTAAGAGACATACGAGAAGGAATTCAGCACCATTATATCAACCCCTCAAATTTGGATGAAGTTTTAAATGTGGCACAACTAATTCTTGCAAATAGGAATTTTGGCTATTAGTAAGTTTTACTATACAGTTCTTTTTCTGTTTGCAATTTGGTGAGGTATGCCTTATCTAGTGCTTGGTTCTTGAGATTTTGAACTGTGAATTGGAGTTCAGAGTAGCTTTCTCTGTGTAGTGGAGTAAGGCAGTGGGTTTATTACAGTGAAGTGGAGGAATTCATTTGGTCGTACGGTGTTTCTGGGTAATTTGAAAATGGTAATTCAAGTGGATCTCTTAGGGTATTCATGTTAGTTTCTTACTATGAAGAAGTGCTCTTGTGGATATTGATTTTCACATTCAGTGGATTTGGTCACTATTAGTGTTGTAATGTGAATAATTGTTGAGTTTAGGCATTGGTTGTAGTGAATATATATGTGAGGATGTATATATTGTAATTTTTTGTTGGTTAATAAAAGAAATACGCTTGCCTTTTAAAAAAAATTCAAACAATTTTAAAAATATTCATACAATTAGTTAAATATTATTCGCCCCTCTAGTGTTAGTTCAACATTATGACTCGTAACTCGCATTCCTTACATTTGATATTAGAGCATTGGCTTTCAAAGTTTTCATAATCTAAAGTTTGAAAATTTTAAAACGGCATTTTTTGGGAATTCTGCTAACATTGGTTCAAAACTATCCAAATCATGATTGTTTCATAAGTCTGCATATTGATATTATAAATAATCAAATTATTTATCGAATTGGTGTGCTATATAGGAAAATATGTGTTATATGATTTTTGAAGAATCAACACTCAATGGACAAATGGTGAAATAAAGAAAAATAAACAGATACTTGGTAATGAATATTTATGACATATGACAGGAACCCAGAGATACTGAAAGACATAGTTTATAAAGATGGAGGACTAACCAACTTTGAAGACAACTCAAAAGGATTTGTGATTGGAATCGGCAATCTCAGTAACTCTCAAACCCCTACTATTTCTGATGTTTTGTTAGTTAGGAATTTAAAACACAACTTGCTTAATATAATTCAACTATGCGATAAGGGCAGCAAAGTCAAATTTGAAAAAGAAAAGTGTTACATCGAAGATAATAAATCAAAATTTATCTTTGAAGGAATTAGAAAGAAAAACATATATACTCTCTGTATGAAAACCTGAAATGATAGTCTATTGGCTAATACAAGTAATCCTTGGATTTGGCATAAAAAATTTGAGCATTTAAATTTCAAAATTTTATCTAGATTATCAAAACTTAATTTAGCAAGAGATCTCCCTGAAATGGATTTTAAATAGATTATATGGGTAAATCTAGTTAATTTGGAAACCTTAAGAGAATTTCATTCAAATCAAAAGATATAATTTCAACTTCAAAACCTTTTGGATTACATCATTTAGATCTGTTTGGACCATCTCAAATCCAGTCAATAAATAATAACAAATATGTTTCTGTAATTGTAGAT
The DNA here is from genome assembly GCA_030737875.1 of Allium sativum. Classification (NCBI taxonomy): domain Eukaryota; kingdom Viridiplantae; phylum Streptophyta; class Magnoliopsida; order Asparagales; family Amaryllidaceae; genus Allium; species Allium sativum. Next base: position 1,000,443,082 of record CM060910.1, read on the forward strand.
GATTATTCTATTTATATGGATAATTTTTCTGAAACATAAAAGTGATGCTTTTGATTTATTTAAAACTTCTGTAAAAAGAATTGAAAATCAGCTTTTATAAAAAATTAAAACTATTCGTAGTGATCGTGGTGAAGAATTTGAAAATGAGAATTTTGAGAATTTCTATAATAAAAAAGGAATAACTCATACTTTTTCCTTTCCAAGAACTCCATAACGAAGCGGAGTGGTAGAATGTAGAAATATAGCAATTCAAGAGTGTGCAAGAACTATACTTTTAGACAATAAATTGCTAAGAAATTTTTTGACTGAAATAGTCGCTATAGCTTGTTACATTTTGAATAGAATTTTAAGTAGCCTCTAACCAATAAACCATCATATGAACTTCTCTACAATAAGAAACCAAAGGTATCTTATTTTAGATTTTTTGGAAGTAAATGTTTTGTTAACAATATTTTTCGTCAACACCGGAGGTAGGTCCATAGGGATGGATCTAAGGGAGAGGAGTTGGTTGTTTAGCTTTCGCAGGATTGAATTGGTTCTCCGTCCCTAGATGTCGAGGTTTTGGAAAGGAGGGTAACTAATCTGTTGCCCTTGATAAAGGACTTTAATGGCGGATAGCAAGGGTCTCCACACCAAGCTCTCTATGAGATGTAAGCTTGTAGGGAAGGTAGAAGTTCATAAGAGGGGTTTAAATCTATAGGAAAGGGTGTTCGCTTCGACAGTAAGAAGATCCGGACAAGAATCCAAGTATTTGCAGAAAATACACAATAAACTATGACAATTAATGATTAAGAAAATCAGTATGACAAACTCACAGTAAGATGCTTTGAACATGGATGAACACATTATTAATCTTTGATTTGGAATACATGACCAGAACAGAAGAACTTCTTTAATTGGTCCCCGTGAGGGTTTTAAGAGAGGAAATACAAAGATTAGCCAAATGAAAAAATTAGAGCCCCCCTTAAAATGTGACCCCTGGAGTCCTGTTTATAGGAAACTTGGAGCCCCATTGGGCCTTCAGGAGCCTTTATGGGCCGCCGTTTTCCTTGGTCTCGGATGTTTTCGCTTCCGGCCGCTATGCAGTGCTAACTAAGGCTTTCTCGATGAAGGTTTCGGCTAGTCGGGAGCCTCTTCGAGGGGAATGTGTGCTTGTCGTTGTGGTAGCTTCCCGGAAGGTATCTTGAGCTTTTGTGTGCATGGTCTGGGTCATATCCTTTCGGATATAGGCTTCCGATTTTCCCATGAATACTTTGAGGATCCTGCCCTCACTGTGTATGTGGTTAGCTACCGGTTCGAAATCACTGTCGGCGTCTGTACTAAGTAGACTAGTGTGGATAGCTTGTATCCTTTTCAAAATTCCGGTCTGCGTCTCCGTGGGATTTCTGGGTATAGCCAGATCTTTTAGAAGGTTACTCCAGATGACTCGCCTTTTATTTTATCAATGCGGCCTCTCGGCATTTGTATGATGGGAGTCACGGAAATGGGTTCTGGACAATCTTTATGCGCTCCTGTTTTTGTTACTCTCGAAGTTTTAGCTTCCTAGCGTATCAGTATTAGGCGGTTTAATACCGAAGGTTCCTTTGGACTTCATATGACGGGTTTATAGCTTTTATCTTTCTTGGTTTCAGATCAGAATGACTTTTTGATGTAGAATCTCCTGTCGGATTGACACTGTTGGAGGGATCTTGTCGAATTGACCCTGTCGGATGGATCCCGCCGGTTATATCCTATAGCTTTTACGATCTTTTCTCTTAGGAAAGTTTCAGTTGATGCAGCTTTCGGATCATTTCTCCTTGCTCTTAGCTCTTCCTAGTATTTTCCCTACATTCTGAAGAGTTTTTTGTGAGCTATCGGTCATCCAATACCCCGTCACCGCCAGCTCATTCATTGTTAATTTTGGTAGTAACCTTTGCCCCCCTTAGTGAAGGGGTATTTTCAACTTTCCGAGTCAAAATCTTTGCCTTTTTCGAAGTGTTATATTCAAGTCCTTTGACCTTCCTTGATCGGGAATGTTGATTGGTCTTTGTTTATGCAGTGGGAATTTAGGTAAATTTCTTTTCATAATTACCACTGCTTCTTCTTCACTTTTTACCTGCAACATTAATTTCTCGAACCAGATTCACTACACCAAAACATCAAATTTTGCACACCAGGATGTGGAGATTTGATACGGCTTTAAGCCTTATCAAATTTGCTAAAACTCATAACCGTATCAAATTGTTCTCCCGTTTCTTATATTTCCTTTTGCAATCCACACCATCTCTAACGACTTAAATCTAACCGTACATCTTCAACTATGCGAATCACTTCATTTAGATACGGCTTTAGAGTATCAAGTTCACATATTTCCGCTTCTCTGGTTTTTCCCCCGCTATTTTTTATTTCTCCAAATCCCCAAATCAGAAGTTCATATTTGAATCAATTTCATCAATTTTTCATTTCATCAATTTCCTAATCAATTCTGGCATACGTCAACAGACAACCATCCAGTCGATTCCCGAAACGATACTAAGAGTTGTGGGAATCGTTAGATTTCAGGCTATTCAATTTTTACTTTAGTTAGCCTCGATTTTGAGGTAAGATACGCATGTTACCAACGTAGATTTTTCTTATAATGTTGAAGTATGGATTAAACAGTCATGTTTCATGCTTAAAACATATTGTATATTCAGATCTGAAATATTTATATACAGGTCTAAAATATTCATTGCCAATTACTATCTGAGTAGATAGAAAATAGTTTCAAGTTAAGTAACGAGTTAATTTTAGACGAAACCAGCTTGAATTGTTAACGAAACAATCTCCTTTTATTCTACTATTTCATATGAATATAATGTTTGTATTGTTCTGCTTATAAATCTTGTTTCATACTGTAAATCTTGTTTCATATAATTAAATGAACTCTTATGGATTATGGTATACATGTTGACATTAAAAAGGTGAGAAAATAATATAAACTAAATTCTGTAAGTTTGTTTTCTGGGTTACAGATATGATGTAGCGACCATTCACTTTGACGAAGATGGTATGTAACGACCCGTATTTTTTACGGTATATAAATAATTTATTTAATTATTAAAATAATGGTTTGGTTATTTAAAATGACCAGAATTGTATAATATTGAATATTTAAGTAAAATAAATAATATAATAATATATTACTAAGAAATAGTGGAATTCACAAAATGGTGTGAATTGGATCATCTGCGATACTTAATTCAGTTTAAAATTGAATTAGAATAACGAATATATTATTTGAACGGCAGTTTGAACGTATAATTATATTATAATTAAAATCGAGCTCGAAATGGCATTGCAGTTCGTAATTTGGCGATTTGAACTTCAACTGAATGTACAAGATTCGTTTTAAATCGGATTTCTGTGAAACAAGAGACGTTAGGAGCTGGTGAAGTATATTTTTCTAGTGGAAGAGAAAAATGGGGATTTCATTGTATAGATTTTGAGTTATGTCCAAAACAAAATTTAGAAAAGTCGCTATGGATTTCCTTTGAAATTTATAAATATATAAATTTATAAAAGGAATTTCAATATAAATTTGAATATCGATATAACTGGGAAATTGGAAATATCAAGTTATAAATCCCAATGGAGTTGTATGATATTCTATTGTGAATATATACGATAATATTTATTTATAAATATTAAATTTAATTATTCTTAAATGTATTTATATATTCAAATGGGTTATTTAGAGCTTTAAAAATAGCCAGTTTTACGAATGACCTCAGAATTCGACGAAACTAATTTTGTTGCATCCACAATGTTAAATTATTGCTAGATTTCAGTTTTAGTATTTTTGAAGTAAGTATGTGGTCGTACGGATTTTTAATGTGTAAAACAGTCGATATTTTGACGGTTAAAAATACGATATGTGAGCAACCGGGGTCGGAATTCGACGAAACCAGTTTCGTTGGGTCCGCAATGACGAACTGTGGCTGCATGTCTAGTTTCGTGATTTTTGGATATCGTATGTGATAACAGTGATTTTAGGGGACAAATAAAAATAGCGTTTGCTTAAAATTCAATGAAAAAAATCGAATAAAAAATTAATAAACTACCTTGTAAATACCACTACTATTTTTCTAACCCTAACTAAAAACTCATTCTCCGGTCAATGAAGGAATCGGCCGCCACCACTTCATGAAACGTGAAAAATCCCAATTCAAAAATCTATTAAAAATCATATAAAATCCTATAAACCGTATAAGGTATATATTTGGGTTGAGCAAGGCAGGGGCTTCACTTATACCCTCATCGTTGAGTGCGATGCATGTTTGGCGAGCACGGAAATCGACAGTGTTTCTAGGGTTATGATTTTTGGGTGATACAAGCCTTGATTCATGCTTCTGAGTTTGTTTTCGAGACCTAGGAGTAGTTCCGCACCTTGGGTGCTCATTCTGGGTGTTTCCGCAAAGATTGTTGTCGGTGGTCATACTGGGGATTGTAGGTTTGAGCTGGGAAACGAGATGAAGGAACTGGGTTTGAACCGCAAGTGATGGTGAGTGGTTGGTGGAGATTTTGATGCTGAATCGGATAGTGGTGGTTGCGAAGCCGCATGGTGGCCGAGGTGTTGGGTGGCGAAGGTCAGAGGCGTAGTCAACAGTGTGAACAGAAGGAGGGAATCGCGGTTTTTCCGTTTGGGAAGAAAGCAAACACGGGTCGGGTTGTATAAGGGATGATGGGCCGGGTTTTATGAGGTGAAGCCCAAATGTTTTATTTAGTTAAATTAGAAATCAAAATAAATGTGTTAACTTATAAAATACATGTCTTTTTCGTACGATATCAGAATCAAGTGAAACAAGATCCGTTAAGATCGTAAGGACGGTGGCAACACCATGGAACTGATTGGGAGTAAATTGGGGCTCGTTTGGATTTATGGTGAAACTAAACGCCTGATTCGAATCAATGACCAATTATCGTTATTTAACGATAACCGTCCAATGTGAGTAATCTCACTAACTCTGCTCAATTTATACTTTTATAAAATATTTTTAGAATTTAGAAATGATGATTGTTTGCTGTGTGTTGGCTATTTGATTGAACTGCTAGTCAGTTGATTGAAAATATAGATAACGATATAGATATAAATCGTTAATCAAATATTGATTATGTTTAGCAGAATACTTCATAGTGAAATGAAATTGATGTTAATTTTATTGTTTTACACCTGTGGATGCAGGGAAATAGGTCGGAGGGACCCAACTGAGTTCCTCAACATTTATTTTACTGTTTTTATATATATATTATGTTATATGATGTGATATGAAATCTGTTGTTGATTTTGTATGGTTTAATGATACCGATCATTGTTATATGGTATGTTAAATACCACAAGGAATACTGGAATGTTAAAAAGGAATTTTTCAATGTTATATTGAAAAAGAAATATTTATAAAATTAAAGGATTTTATAAAAAGAAAATATTTATTTAGAAAATAAATTGATTAAAAAGGAATATTTATTTGTTGATCAAATAGATAAGATTGAAGGGAAATATTTGTAAAACATTTACAGATAGAATTGAAAAGGGATATTTAGTTGGTAAATAAATAGATTATTAAAAAGGAAGTACTTGAAAAATGAATAGAATAGTATAAAAGAGGATTTTATATTTGAAAGGGTTAGACCCGTGCTTCGCACACGGGTATAACATGCTATGGATTTAAAGCAAAGATTTTAAATAGAATCTATTCTAACTGATAGATTGAGAAGATAAATTTATAAATAATATTTCATAAATCCAATGAAATGTTTATCATTGGAAAAAATGGAATATATATAAGTCAGGACTTATATAGAGAAGTAAGAATCTATTTCAACATCGATATTTGAAACTGAATAAACGTAGAGTTAATCAAAGGAGTTAATCAGTTAGAGTTAATCAGCTAGAGTAAATCAATTAGAGTTAGAATTAATCGAATTAGAGTTAACTAAACATAGTTAATCGAATTAGGATTAATTGAATATTAGTTATTCAATTAGAGTTGGTCGAATATAATTATTTGAGATAGAGTTAGTCAAACATAGTTATTTAGGATGAGTTGCCATTTCGTACGACTGCTAGCGTAATTCGCAGGGCTGCAGATAGCCTACGGCGGTCAGATGTTTCCTGAGGGAATCAGGCGTAACCATTGTGATCGCTGCGATCTAGAGTCAAGTGAATGGAGTTAAATCGAATATTAGCCATTCGAAATAAAGTTAAAACAGACATAGTTATTCGAATATAAGTTAATTGAACATTAGTTATTCAATAGGAGTTAAACAAGTTGAGTTAATCAAGTAAGTTAATCAAGTTGAGTTAATCGAGTTGAGTTAGTCAAGATGAGTTAATCAAACCGAGTTAATCCAAATGAGTTAATCCAAAGGAGTTATTCGAAATAGTTTATTCGAATAGAATTAAAGGAGTTATTCGAAATAGTTTATTCGAATAAAATTAAAGGAGTTAACCGAATATAGTTTATTCGAAAGGAGATTAATCGAATGTAAATCATTCGTAGAAAGTTAATCGAATGTAAATCATTAGAAGAGAGATTTTCGAATATAGTTATTCGAAGAAAGAGTTATCGAATATAGTTATTCGAAAGGAGTTAGTTATCGAATAGAGATTATTCAAAAAAGAGAATTATACATTGAATTCGATTATATCAAATTCGGGAAAGTAATATTTACTTTCCGGTTTAATCAAGATTTACTTATTTATTAATAGAGTAATGGTTTAATTATTTAGTTAAATTAGGGAATAAAAGTTACATTTTGAAGTTGGATATTTAAGAAGAAAGGAATTATAATGCTATAGTAAAAAATCAATGTTTTAAAATAAAGAAGCGGATTCATAAATAGAATCCGAGTTACGTAAGGAAGTTGTTAAAGGTTTAAAAGGTGAACTTTGTCTATTTTGAGGTTAGAAATGTGGTTCAGTTAAGGTTTGAGAGGTAATTACACACCAACTTGATTGACTTCGTTTTTAACTAAGGGATGGGTAAGGTTTGATAGTCAAGATTGATTAAGCGAATTAGTTAATGAGTGTAATGGTTTAAATTGGCTTAGTGATGTGTTGAGTATATAGAAATGGGAAATGAATAAATACATGATTAATTTAATTAAAAGAGATAAGTTTTGATTGATGATTGATCGATCGAATTTCTATCTAGAAATAAGATCGTTGGTTGTACACCTATTTTTCTTTGATAGTTAAATAACCGAGTATCGAAGTTTTTGGCCATTTTTCCGTCGTCAATACGGAGAGACCGGGATCAGATTCATTATCTGAAGAACCACTCTGTATGGACGTTAGCGTTGCGATCAAATATGATGAAGGTAATTGAAGACGGAGTTATGCAAGGGCTATCCTGTTTACAGAATAGTGCCTTCGGTTTGTCCAGTCCAGGACAAACGTGAATGGACGAATGTCTGACAGAGTATATCTAACGGATCGCGCAAGTTGATCTCTTCAAACGTACTTAAGTTTGGTGGAGGAGGAATTCATTTCTCTTAGCTTTATACCCGTGGTATTTTTGGGAAATCAACGTGTGATTTGGCGGGTATGACTATGTGGCTTTCAAAGTGAATGGTGGTCAGGTGTATCAAAGATACGTTGTGACCTCAAGCCTTATCAACCGGGAAATGACAGAAATCGGGCAGGCAGCATGGCTAAGTGGGTCGCTCCCATTAGGGTGTATATCACCTATCTAGAGAAAATCTAATTCATTCTTTATCTATTATCAATGATGTCCCGTTTCAGGGAACGGTGGGTAGCTCCCAACCGTTGGTGGTATACATTCGATACACTCAAGCGAAATGAGTGGTCGGTCATGTGCGGGCCGGTTTGCAAGACGTTCTTGTTGAGCCCAGTGTATTCGTCTCTAGAGATACACTATCGGCAGGTGGTCCCATAACATGTCATAGTCGGAATCCAATCTCCAATAAGCGCCTACGATTTTGATTTTGTATACTATATATGTGGAACGTGAAATGGAAGCGTTCATCTAGATTGTTAATTACTTGTGATTAGACATTATTATAATATCAGAGAAGTATTGATTTCCAAAACTTATCATAAGTTAAAAACCATCCGTGTTTATGTGTGGATCGGTCTTACGATTACCTTTTCTTTTGAAAAGGATTTTGAAAAGTTAAACCAAATGATTTGAGTTTACTCACATCAGTCCCATGACTGACCCAGAGTTTATTTAGTTTTGTTTTCCCTAAACTCTTGGGTGCCCAAATTTATACGAGCAGTCAAATGATTAATATTTTACAGATATAATTTGGAGGAGCTTGGAGCAAGAGGCTTCAGCACTATAGATATGTAGTTTAGTTCCGCTGTGATGTTGTGTGATAATGGTATGTATATACTGTTACAAGTTATATTTCAAAGTTATGTTGTATATTATATTTTAATCGTTCCGCTGTGAGATTCGTATACTCTGATTTTGTTTTATGGTGTTTTTTCTTCTTCTTCTATTCTAATTTTCTATCTTATCTATTCTCACCCTCTAAATTCTTTCTATTAATGATCAGGTATTTCCGATGTCTGAATAGTCAACATGGTAGTTGTGTGTTGATTTTCGGAGTTGAAAATCTCCGGGTCGTTACAGTGGTATAAGAGCTGAAGGTTAAGTGATTACCTTGGCTCTGTGGCGTGACTCAGTAGAGATAGGGTTAGTAATACCCTAGATTGAGTTTGAGTGTATATATACGAGTGAACGTATTTGTAGATTGAATAAAAATGATTTTATATTGTGGAGATTTATTGGTTGAGTAGTTTGTGAATTTTGGTCAATCAGTTTGATCCACTGTATCGATAGGGGCTACCAAACACTTGAGTACGATAAAATGACACAATATGTTTTGAAAAGAGGGTAAAATGAAAATAAGTTTACCCAAAGTATATTTTTATATAGAGGAGATATATATATATGTTGGAATTATTATCATATGTTGGATTTGTTGGCTAATTATAATTGAAATGGTTATATAAATAACCAATTTGAGTTCGTATAATTTAAAAGTAGATAAATTGGAACTGGAATGGATTAAATTAGAATTGGAATTAAAATTTTGAAAACTGGGAGAAGTGTTTGTAAGTGGATTTGTGTTAAGTATAAGACAATTTTAAAATCCTGGGAGATTTTAATTTGTTTACAAGTATCGTGAATGATATTTTGAAAAGATTTCAAAATGGAAGTGTTTAAATATGGTTTTGAAAGTGATATAATATTGAACTCACTTTGATAGCTAGGAAATAACTCTAGTGGTGCTGGTCATATCATCAGTGTTCATTTTCGAGTTGCTAAGTGATGGATTACTACCAAAGATTTTGTGTTGGATGGTTTTGAGGAAAACGGGTTATTTGAAATCTGAAAGGAATATTTGGTTTAGAAAAGCAAAGTTATTTAAAACTCCCAGGAAAGGATTGTTGAATCAAAAACAAATTAAATAGAAATTTGTGAAAGCAAATATGAACTGAATTGAAACCAATTAACGGGAAATTGGATCGGAATATAATATATCAAGTAAAATCAGATTTTGAATTGTGAGATAAGAATATGAAATGGTATTAAATTGATGAGTTAGGAGTTGGAATCAAGAATGGAACTTCGGTTTGAAATGGAATTTGGTTTGGATACGTGAATGATTTGGTTTTGAGAATAAACTTGGAATTTTGTTTGGGAATGCATGTGTATATGCTGATAGGGTAACAGATGGAAAGGATATATTGATATGCCCGACAAAAAGGTACATGGTTAAGTTTCCATATCATGTTTTATGTGCCGAATCGGCGAGCCGCTTGGCTATTTGATTTTCTTTTGGATTGGAGAAGGCTCAGAGAGGCGAGTTGGGGTTTGAACTATTGACCGGTACAAAGGAGGTGCTGGCGAAATTTTTCGAAAATTTTGGGTGTTAGAAAATTTTTAGGATTTTAGAAAATTTTCGTTGATAAGAATTAATTAATATTTTAATTGAAATTAAATTGGTTCAGTTGAAAATAAGGTTGGTAAGTAAACAAATAAATTTGTACTAGTCAATAGGGTTTGTTCTCTACCTTAGCAATTTCGAGGACGAAATTATTTTAAGGGGGGAAGAATGTAACAACCCGTATTTTTTTGCGGTATATAAATAATTTATTTATTTATTTAAATAATGGTTTGGTTATTTAAAATGAACAGAATTGTATAATATTGTGTATTTAAGTAAAATAAATAATATAATAATATATTAAATTTCTGGAATACTCAAAAATAGTGGAATTCACAAAATGGTGTGAATTGGATCATCTGTGATATTTAATTCAGTTTAAAATAGAATTAGAATAACGAATATATTATTTGAATGGCAGTTTGAACGTATAATTATACTATAATTAAAATCGAGCTTGAAATGGTGCTGTAGTTCGTAATTTGGCGATTTGAACTTCAACTGAATGTACAGGATTCGTTTTAAATCGGATTTCTGTGAAACAAGAAACGTTAGGAGCTGGTGAAGTATATTTTTCTAGTGGAAGAGAAAAATCGGGATTTCATTGTATAGATTTTGAGTTATGTCCAAAACAAAATTTAGAAAAGTCATTATGGAATTCCTTTGAAATTTATAAATATATATTTATATTATAAAAGGAATTTCAATATAAATTTGAATATCAATATAACTGGGAAATTGGAAATATAAAGTTATAAATCCCAGTGGAGCTGTATGATATTCTATTGTGAATATATACGATAATATTTATTTATAAATATTAAATTTAATTATTTTTAAATGTATTTATATATTTAAATGGGTCATTTAGAGCTTTAAAAATAGCCTGTTTTACAAATAACCTCAGAATTCGATGAAACTAATTTTGTTGGATCCGCAATATTAAATTATTGCTAGATTTTAGTTTTCGTGATTTTCGAAGTCAGTATGTGGCCGCATGGATTTTTAATGTGTAAAACAATCGATATTTTGAAGGTTAAAAATACGCTGTGTGAGCAAACGGGGTCGGAATTCGACGAAACTAGTTTCGTTGGGTCCACAATGACGAACTGTGGCTGCATGTCCAGTTTTGTGATTTTTGGGTATCGTATGTGATTACAGTGATTTTAGGGGATAAATAAAAATTGCGTTTGCTTAAAATTGAATAAAAAATTAATAAACTACCTTATAAATACTACTACTATTTTTCTAACCCTAACTAAAAACTCATTCTCTGGTCAATGAAGGAATCTGCCACCACCACTTCATGAAACGTGAAAAATCCCAATTCAAAAATCTATTAAAAATCATATAAAATCCTATAAATCGTATGAGGTATATATTTGGGTTGAGCAAGGCAGGGGCTTCACTTCTATACCCTCATCATTGAGTGCGATGCATTTTGGTGAGCATGGAAATCGACAGTGGTTCTAGGGTTACGATTTTTGGGTGATACAAGCCTTGATTCATGTTTCTGAGTTTATTTTCGAGACCTAGGAGTAGTTCTGCACCTTGTGTGCTCATTCTGGGTGTTTCCGCAAAGTCGGTGGTCTTACTGGGGATTGCGGGTTTGAGCTGGGAAATGAGATGAAGGAACTGGGTTTGAACCACAAGTGATGGTCAGTGGTTGGTGGATATTTTGATGCTGAATCAGATAGTGGTGGTTGCGAAGCCGACTGGTGGCCGAGGTGTTGGGTGGCGAAGGTCAGAGGCGCGGTCAACAGTGTGAACATAAGGAGGGAATCACGGTTTTTCCATTTGGGAAGAAAGCAAAAGCGGGTCGGGTTGTATAAGGGATGATGGGCCGGGTTTTATGAGGTGGAGCCCAAATGTTTTATTTAGTTAAATTAGAAATTAAAATAAATGTGTTAACTTATAAAATACATATCTTTTTATCAGAATCAAGCGAAACAAGATCCGTTAGGATCGTAGGGACGGTGGCTACACCATGGAACTGACCGGGAGTAAATTGGGGCTCATTTGGATATATGGTGAAACTAAACGACTGAATCGAATCAATGACCAATTATCGTTATTCAACGATAACAGTCCAATGCGAGTAATCTCACTAACTCTGCTCAGTTTATATTTTTATAAACTATTTTTAGAATTTAGAAATGATGATTGTTTGTTGTGTGTTGGCTGTTTGATTGAACTGCTAGTCAGTTGATTGAAAATATTGATAACGATATAGATATAAATCGTTAATCAAATATTTATTCTGTTTAGCAGAATACTTCATACTGAAATGAAATTGATGTTAATTTTATTGTTTAACATCTGTGAATGCAGGGAAACAGGTCGGAGGGACCCAACTGGGTTCCTCAACATTTATTTTACTATTTTTTTCATATATTATGTTATATGATGTGATATGAAATCTGTTGTTGATTTTGTTTGGTTTAATGATACCGATCATTGTTATATTGTATGTTAAATACCATAAGGAATACTGGAATGTTAAAAAGGAAATTTTCAATGTTATACTGAAAAGGAACTATTTATAAAATTAAAAGATTTTATAAAAAGAAAATATTTATTTAGAAAATAAATATATTAAAAAGGAATATTTATTTGTTAATCAAATAGATAAAATTGAAGGGAAATATTTGTAAAACATTTACAGATAGAATTGAAAAGGGATATTTAGTTGGTAAATAAATAGATTATAAAAAAGGAAATACTTGAAAAGTGAATAGAATAGTATAAAAGAGGATTTTATATTTGAAAGGGTTAGACCCGTGCTTCACACACGGGTATAACATGCTACGGATTTAAAGCAAAGATTTTAAATAGAATCTATTCTAATCGATAGATTGAGAAGATAAATTTATAAAAAATATTTTATAAATCAAATGAAATGTTTATCATTGGAAAAAATAAAATATATATAAGTCATGACTTATATAGAGAAGTAAGAATCTATTTCAACATCGATATTTGAAACTGAATAAACATAGAGTTAATCAAAGGAGTTAATCAGTTAGAGTTAATCAGCTAGAGTAAATCGATTAGAGTTAGAATTAATCGAATTAAAGTTAACTAAACATAGTTAATCGAATTAGGATTAATTGAATATTAGTTATTCAATTAGAGTTGATCGAATATAATTATTTGAGATAGAGTTAGTCAAACATAGTTATTTAGGATGAGTTGCCATTTCATACGACTGCTAGCGTAATTCGCAGGGCTGTAGATAGCCTACGTTGGTCGGATGTTTCCTGAGGGAATTAGGCGTAACCATTGTGATCGCTGCGATCTAGAGTCAAGCGAATGGAGTTAAATCGAATATTAGCCATTCGGAATAAAGTTAAAAATGACATAGTTATTCGAATATAAGTTAATCGAACATTAGTTATTCGATAGGAATTAAATAAGTTGAGTTAATCAAGTTAGTTAATCAAGTTGAGTTAATTGAGTTGAGTTAGTCAGGATGAGTTAATCAAACCGAGTTAATCCAAAGGAGTTATTCGAAATAGTTTATTCGAATAGAATTAAAGGAGTTATTCGAAATAGTTTATTCGAATAAAATTAAAGGAGTTAACCGAATATAGTTTATTCGAAAGGAGATTAATCGAATGTAAATCGTTAGTAGAAAGTTAATCGAATGTAAATCATTCGTAGAAAATTTATCGAATGTAGTTATTCGAAGAAAGAGTTATCGAATATAGTTATTCGAAAGGAGTTATCGAATAGAGATTATTTGAAAAAGAGAATTATACATTGAATTCGATTATATATCGAATTCAGGAAAGTAATATTTACTTCCCTGTTTAATCAAGATTTACTTATTTATTAATAGAGTAGTGGTTTAGTTATTTAGTTAAATTAAGGAATAAAAGTTACATTTTGAAGTTGGATATTTAAGAAGAAAGGAATTATAATGCTATAGTTAAAATCAATGTTTTAAAATAAAGAAGGGGATTCATAAATAAAATCCGAGTTATGTAAGGAAGTTGTTAAAGGTTTAAAAGGTGAACTTTGTCTATTTAGAGTTTAGAAATGTTGTTAAGTTAAGGTCTGAGAGGTAATTATACCCTAACTTGATTGACTTCGTTTTTAACTAAGGGATGGGTATGGTTCGATAGTGAAGATTGATTAAGTGAATTTAGTTAATGAGTGTAATGGTTTAAATTGGCTTAGTGATGTTTTATTTAAACATCTATTTAAATCAAATGAATAAATTTTGGAAACATTTTCCAAATATAATCAGAGATATTTTCTAATCATAGAAAATGAAATGTTGATGAGAAAAAATACTGGAATGACAATGATACGTGGAACAAAGATGGAATTTTTTTCCAATGATTGATGACGTATATTTCCTAAATTTAGGAAATAAGAAATGTTGAGTATATAGATATGGGAAATAAATAAATACATGATTAATTTAATTAAAAGAGATAAGTGCTGATTGATGATTGATCGATCGAATTTCTATCTAGAATTAAGATCGTAGGTTGTACACCTATTTTTCTTTGATAGTTAAATCACCAACTATCGAGTTTTTGGCTATTTTTCCGTCGTCAATACGGAGAGACCGGGATCAGATTCATTATCTGAAGAACCACTCTGTATGGATGTTAACGTTGCGATCAAATATGATGAAGGTAATTGAAGACGGAGTTATGCAAGGGCTATCCTGTTTACAGAATAGTGCCTTCGGTTTGTCCAGTCCCAGGACAAACGTGAATGGATGAATGTCTGACAGAGTATATCTAACAGATCACATAAGTTGATCTCTTCAAACGTACTTACGTTTGGTGGCAGAGGAATTCGTTTCTCTTAGATTTATACCCATGGTATTTTTGGGGAAATCAACGTGTGATTTGGCGGGTATGACTATGTGGCATTCAAAGTGAATGGTGGTCAGGTGTATCAAAGTAACGTTATGACCTCAAGCCTCATCAACCGGGAAATGACAGAAATCAGGCAGGCAGCATGGCTAAGTGGGTCGCTCCCATTAGGGTGTATATTACCAATCTAGAGAAAATCTAATTCATTCTTTATCTATTATCGATGCTGTCCCTTTTCAGGGAACGGTGGGTAGCTCCCAACCGTTGGTGGTATACATTCGATATACTCAAGCGAAATGAGTGGTCGGTCATGTGTGGGCCGGGTTACAAGACGTTCTTGTTGAGCCCAGTGTATTTGTCTCTAATTATTTGGAATCACTTGAATCAATGTCAAGTTTGAGATATAATGAATCAGTCACACAAGATTAATAATTTCAAATTTACGTGGTGTGTGAGATTCAAAATATCAGGAATTTCAGTCGATTTCAAACAAACAAATTCCAAACAACAAATGATCATGAATATAAGATGAATTCCAAGATGTAACCAATGTGATACAAAAATATCTAAGCCAATTTGAAAATCAATGAAATTATCATGACTGATAAGTAGCAATGTGCTGTAATGAGTGTAATATTTCAAGCTTTTCAAAAAAATAGCGAAAACTCAAAACAGCAATGGTGTGTGAAATTTCATTAAACTCTCAGATCTTCAAAAATTTAGAATTCAAATTAACAGTGTTCAAGATATGACAAAAATGCATCAACACTGTTATGAATTCAGAAATCAGAAAGTAAACTTTAAAACAATTGCAGAAATTTACAAGTTTAAATTCAAGATCTAGAAATGACTAAAACATTAGAGTTTTATACAAATGAAGTGAATTTCCAAAAAATATGAACTCTACACTTGGAAGTTTAAGGAAGCCCAGAATAAAAGAAAAAAATATGGTAGAGATTAATAAAAAACAGAAGGATATATAAGGAGAAATAAACAAGGAAAAAAACTATTTACAAATGTGAGTTTAGAGATCATATGTAGCGACCCAACGGATTTCTGACCCCGAAAACCGACATAAAATCACCATGTCGACTATTCAAGCATCGAAAACACTGGATGGTTATGATAATGAAATTAGAGGGTGAGAATAGAAAGAAAGAAATATTAGAATAGAAGAAAGAAGAAGAACACATCAGAATCTCACAGCGGAACGAATAAAATATAATATCAAATACCTTTATACAAAAGAATTGTATATACATACCAATCAACAGAGTTCAACATACATCAGACACAGCGGAAAAATACTTTATATAACTAGCGGTGAAGCTGCCTGCTTCTAGCTCCTGAAACTCCAAGCGAACCTAACCTAGAAACACACTCGGTCTGACCCGAGCACATTTGAAGCAAAGCAAAATACACCGGGTCAGTCTGGAATACTATCAGTGATAAATTCACATAACACACAACTTGTTTAACTTTTGGAAAACCCTTTATGAAACCAAAAGGATAATAGTAAGACCAGTCCACACATAAACCGGACGGTTTTTGCCTTACTATAACCCAAAATAGTTTTGTAATCATAGCTTATTATGATATTATCATAGTGTCTATATACAAGTAATTTAGAATCTAGCGGAACACTTGCATTTCACGCTCCACATATATAGTATACAATCGAAAACCGCGAGCGCTTGTTGGATATTGGATTCCAACTTGACAAGGTATGGAACCACCTTCCGACTGTGTATCTCTAGAGATGAATACACTGGGTTCAACAAGAACGTCTTGCAACCCGGCCCTCACATGACCGACCACTCATTTCTCTTGAGTGTATCGAATGTATATCACCGACGGTTGGGATCAGCAACCGCCTCCCGAAAAGGGACAGCATCGAAATATAGATTAAAGAAGCAAATGGATTTTCTCTAGATAGGTGATCATACACCCTAATGGGAGCGACCCACATAGCCATGCTGCCTGCCCGATTTTTGTGATTTCCCGGTTGATGAGGCTAGAATTCCCTTTCAAATATCTGGCCATCATTCACTTTGAATGCCACATCGTCGGATACGCCAAATCACACTTGATTGACGTCCACAAAAATACTCTAGTTTATTTGGCTAGAGAATAACCATTTCTCCGCCATCAACTATGGTATGTTTGGAGAAATCAACTCGTGTATTTCCTTTGGAAATACTCTGTCATACTTTCGTCCACACAAGTCATCCAAGAACAGGATGAACCGAAGGTATCTCATATAGGAATCACCCCATGGATCAGTAGCGAGTAGTCCTTGCAACCCGTAGATTCCAACCACGACAGAATCACAGCTTATCTCTGCTTGCAAGGCAGAGAATATTAGTGGTCCTTCCATTTATGAAATTCTACGGTCTTCAATGCTCCATCTCGATCATCTTCTGATCTCTTCATGTATTTGTTGGTCGGAATGGTTTTTGAATATAAATTCGATCCCGGTCTTTCCGTACCAACAATCGTGTTGGACAGATTTGATAGTCAATGATTTAACTATCAAAATATATAGTGTTTCAAACATGACACCTAAATGAGTTTAGTGGTTCAATATTCAGCCTTACTTGGCCCTTCTAAATTTTAAACAAACTAATTCAATTCTGCTTAATTATGACTTCTAACCCTTTAATATTTCAAAATACGATAATTGAATTCTTATTTAATATACTAATGATATAAACCAAATTTCCTCTGATTAATTCTGACTGATTTACTTTGATCGATTAATTCTAACTTGACTAACTCGACTTATTTAACCCCACTGGACTAACTTGACTTGATTATTCCTATCGACTAACTAATATTCGACTTACTCCATTCGCTTGACTCTAGATCGCAGCGATCACAATGGTTACGCCTGATTCCCTCAGGAAACATCCGACCGCCGTAGGCTATCTGTAGCCCTACGAATTACGCTAGTAGTCATACGCAATGGCAACTCTTCCTGAATAACTATGTTTGACTAACTCTATTTCAAATACTACATTCGATCAACTTTAATTGAATAACAAATATCAAATATAATTTGAAATCAACATTCTTATTTCTTTTGAAACTGATATCGCAATATTTTTTAATTTCCCAAGACCCTGCATTGGAATTCGATATTCCTCGTATAGGGTAAAACTAATTTCAACACCTTCCCTCATTCCAAACTAATACCATTCATCGATAATAGTGAGGCCAATCAAGTTGGAGTATTTTAGTTACCTCTCAGACCATGATCGACGACGTTCTTACATTAGAATAATACTAGTTCGTCACCTAATCATCTCACAAAAATCTTATTTAACATCTCGATTTCAAATATGGTTTTTATAAACCATTCCTTACATTTGAAATCCATGTTCAATATAATCTCTTTACTTAATTTCTTGAATTAAGGAAGTCTTCATTAAAACACAACTTTTAACTTAAAGCACAATTTCACTTAAAAATCTCATTTACAAACCTTATTTGAAAACTTGGATTTTTAAATCTCTTTATAAACCCTTATCGCTCCTTTTGGCCAACCATATTACCATTTCATTATTCTTTAATTGAATTAAAGTCATCGCTTAAATTATTAAAATAACCATTAACGTTAAGATTAACTATATTAACACTAAACAACTCGAGTAATTACTTTTAACTTGGATTTTATTTTTAGCATCCCTTACCAATATTTCCCACAAGCTATGGTATGTAATTCCCTTTTTGTTTGAAATCTTTATTTAGATTATAATATTTCGCTCGACTCAATTCTTTTACTTTCAAAGTTATCGTTATGGTTTAAAATCCCTTTTAACCTGGCTTGTGTTTCTTACCAATCTTATGACAACTCCATTCAATTGAATTCCTTTTTGTCATTTCCCCCTTTAAATTGATTAAATAACTTAATTAATTTAACACACCATTTAATCGTTTAAACCAACCGATTATTGCATTTTTCCAACCCGTAGGTATATTTGTTGTCTTTCTACATTAACCCGCATTAACCATTTGCATAACTTCTTTTATAACTCGATTTAAATATTTATAAATTTCTAATTTAATTATTTATATAAAATAACTGGAAAAAAACTCTAGTTCAGTTATAAAAATAATTTATAACTTAAAATCTATGTCAATTCACCTGACGGTAGAACGACAGTTAAAACAGTACTTTTTAGGCCATCCACTGCCGGTTACCAAATCAACACTGTCGGTTGATTTAAACACAACACGGGTGAATATCTATTCAACCATCACACTCAACTGGTTTTTCTGCCATAGGGGGTTCAATCAGTTCAATATCAACAATATAAAACTAACAAACAACAAATATAATATTTGAGGAATCCGGTCAAATCCCTCCAACCTGTTCTTCCCTGCACCACATCTCGTCATACTTTTCATAATAATATATGAAATAAATTTCATATGATCCACCAGTTTAAAATGATTAAATAACAGTAACCAATCAATCAAATAAACAGTCAATAGCAACCAATCAACCAATTTATACTTTTAAAGGTAAATTATAATTTAATATGAATCTACCACATCACAGGATTCCAGAAGGTGTGAGAATTAACTCACCAGATTTATACGGTTGGCGGTTGACGCGTTTGTTGCATCTAATTTGAGTCGAACGTCCAAAATTAGCTGAAATTTCAACTGTGTCATATTAGAGTCTAGTCAGTGCCATCGGATAGGTCTCGTCCCCTTTTACTTGGTCAACTTTGCCACGTCAGACTTCCAATACGCGTTTTCTTCCTCGTGGGTGATTCAAGCCCAACGTCTTCTTCTTCAAAAAAAAAAAAAAACGAACGCCACTCCTCATCAAAGAACCACTTTTGGCGCCGCCTCCGTTGGTCTGAGACCGACCTGAACTCGCCGCCGACACCGCAGCTCCACCAGGAGCCAATGCCCTAAACGCCATGTCCCAATTCTGCTCCGACCGCCTGAAATCACCAAAACTCCAATTTCGGTTCATCTCCCAAATTGTACCGCCACAGGCCATCTTACACCACCGGACCACCACCATTGTGACCGCCACACACCCCTGCATCATCGCCTTCAGACTCGCTGGCCCCTCGACCCTCGTCGGCGTCGTAATCCACCAAGAACCGGCCACAACAAAAAAAACAACCCCAAAACTGAACACTCCGTTCAACTCACCACCGCCACCATCACAGTCCACTGTTGAACCTCAGACCACAGCCAAATCAAATCCCGTTCTCTCCTCTACAAACCCCCAAGGTCCCATCATCTAAAATTGGCTAAATCTCTCGAATTTGGGCCAAGAACGAAAACTATCCTTCGCTGTTCATCGCGAATTCCGGCCACCACAGTCGCTCGATAACCCCCAACTTTTCACAGTAACTAGATAAGGACCTGATCTACAACTTTTGTTCAGGTTCCCCTTACAAATTCTTCACGGATTGGGAGATAAAATTTATTTTGCGACGATGGGCTTATTTGTAAAAATGATGGACGGAAATTTAGTGGTGGCTGGTTTCTGACCCTAGGGGTTTATATAGTGTGGAAATATATATTTAAGTTGATGTGACGAGCGACGTTGACTAGCGATATTTTATTTCGTGTCTATCACGTTTTCGAACGTCGTTTATTCGCTGTTGTGCTGACATACGAACCCCATTCGAGACGCGACTGGACGACATAATATAATTTGACGATACAGTCCTAATGAAACTTGTTTCATCGAATTCCGAGTCCGTTTGTTTGAATGGCCCTCGTTCATGTTCAAACAATCATTTTTATCTGTATTTTATTTTGCTGCGCTCACAAATTTGCCCCGGTTGATGTGCCACTTGAGACCTAGCAATAATTTATTGTTGCGGTCCTAATAAAATTTGTTTCGTCGAAAACTGAGGTTGTTTGAATAATGGCCCTTTTATAACTGGCCAATTCAAATAAAATAAACCAATTTTAAAATACCTCAATATAATATATATAAAATATTGCCATTGGCCATACACGACCAGAATATCGTATACTACCACAATAAAATATCCCGGGTTGAGTTTGAAGTCAAATCGATAGTAAAAATATTAAAAACCCTTTTTCTATATAAACACAGCGCTATTTATATAAAGGAAATTCCATAGCGTTTTTTTCAAACTTTGATTTGGACATAAAATAAAATCTACACGACGAAAACTGGATTTTTCTCTACCATTGGAAAGATATCGTCAAGCCGGTCCCGACGTTTCCTGTTTCGAGGAAATCCGACTTATTTCGAACCCGGTACGACCAACTGAAGTTCAAAACGCCAAATCGCGAACTACCGCGCCGCTGCAGCTCATTATTTAATTAAATTATAAACCATATCGCTCAACCGTCGTTAAACAAACGAAATTGTCATTGTAAATTTAATATAACCAATATTTGACCACTTTAAACTGCCCAATATATGGCAAATTCTATATTTTCCCAAATATTTTGAAAATTAAAATATTATTTTATTATTTATTTAAATAATATATTCCAAATAAATCGTTAAATTCACTCATTTAAATTCAAACTAATATTTTAAATATCCAAATAAATAGGCAGAAAATACGGGTCGTTACATTCCTTCCCCCTTAAAATATTTTCGTCCTCGAAATTGCTAGGGTAGAAAGAACGTTAAATCCCTTTATCTTTTCAAAAATAATTAAATTTTAAAATTCGAATTTATTTTCAAACTGACCCAATTTGTTTTAAAACCAATTTATTTCAAATAAAAGAATTTTCCAAAAAATTTCAAAAATTTTCTAACACACCATAAATTTTGGAAAAATTTCGGCAGAGTCTCCCCTGCACGGAGGACCATCTGCAATATTGCAGGATCAAGAAATATGTATACATCGACTCTCATGGTCGAAAAATCCAAAATCCAAACACAAAAACCCAAATAAAACCAAAATTTCATACTTTCATAGGCGTACCTTTTTGCGAGCGTTATTATGCGATAAGCGATATATTTTATTCGAGCTTGCTCAATTATCGTGCAGCTCTATTCAAACTGGATTCGATTAACTCCAGAATTTCCTCTTGAATGGATTTTAAAGCTAAATTGGCACTTCTACACCTGTTTCTCAACTCAAACGAATTCACCAGTCATCAAAGCAATAGCAATAAGGTTCAAACATCCATATCCTACATTACAACCAATTTACACACAATTTAATTCACGCGGGATTTATAACCAGGTTATAACAAACCATTTATCTCTTATAATTATCCATTCAAATTTATTTATTTGGATTGATTTATTTAAATTATTTATTTTGGATTGGTTTTAATCTAATCAATTCTGGTTCAGGTTTATAGTCATGAAATCGAGCACACATCCAAACATATCACACAAATCAGCGTTAACAAATCAAAATAATTTTCCCATATTATAATAATTTGAAAAATCATTACTTTTATTCTTTTATAAAATATATTGGGCAAAAATAATTTTATATCAAATTACAAATACGCGCTCTCGTTTATATACACGAACTAAATCCAGGGCATTACTAACCCCATCTCTATTGAGTCACACCACAGAGCCAAGGTTATCACTAAACCAATAGCTCTGATACCACTGTAACGACCCAGGGTAGTGGGCTAACCTCCCACCGTGGCTTACAGAGATACCTCAGAACTGCTTTTACGGCCAGCCTCTAAAATCGACCAACCCACATTGTCGGGAGATGTAGGGGTAAGAGTCTCCCGTTCGCCCTCTAACGCAAAGCGAGAACCCCTATCATCCGTACCAATTAAGCAACAAGCTCTGATACCACTGTAGCGACCCAGCGGATTTCCGACCCCGAAAATCGACATAAAATCACCATGTCGATTATTCAAGCATCGAAAACACTGGATTGTTATGAGAAAGAAATTAGAGGGTGAGAATAGAAAGAAATATTAGAATAGAAGAAAGAAGAAGAACACATCAGAATCTTACAGCGGAACGAATAAAATATAATATCAAATACCTTTATACAAAAGAATTGTATATACATACCAATCATCAGAGTTCAACATACATCAGACACAGTGGAAAAATACTTTATATAACTAGCGGTGAAGCCGCCTGCTTCTAGCTCCTGAAACTCCAAGCGAACCTAACCTGGAAACACACTCGGTCTGACCCGAGCACATTTGAATCAAAGCAAAATACACCGGGTCAGTCTGGAATACTATCAGTGATAAATTCACATAACATACAACTTGTTTAACTTTTGGAAAACCCTTTATGAAACTAAAACGATAATAGTAAGACCAGTCCACACATAAACACGGACGGTTTTTACCTTACTATAACCCAAAACAGTTTTGAAATCATATCTTATTCCGATATTATCATAGTGTCTAAATACAAGTAATTTAGAATCTAGCGGAACGCTTGCATCTCACGCTCCACATATATAGTATACAATCGAAAACAGTGGGCGCTTGTTGGATACTGGATTCCAACTTAACAAGGTATGGGACCACCTTCCGACTGTGTATCTCTAGAGATGAATACACTGGGTTCAACAAGAACGTCTTGCAACCCGGCCCTCACATGACCGACCACTCATTTCTCTTGAGTGTATCGAATGTATATCACCGACGGTTGAGATCAGCAACCGCCTCCCAAAAAGGGACAACATCGAAATATAGATTAAAGAAGCAAATGGATTTTCTCTAGATAGGTGATCATACACCCTAATGGGAGCGATCCACATAGCCGTGCTGCCTGCCCGATTTTTGTCATTTCCGGTTGATGAGGCTTGAGGCTAGAATTCCCTTTCAAATATCTGGCCATCATTCACTTTGAATGCCACATCGTCAGATACGCCGGATCACACTTGACTGACGTCCACAAAAATACTCCAGTTTATTTGGCTAGAGAATAACCATTTCTCCGCCATTAACTATGGTACGTTTGGAGAAATCAACTCGTGTAATTCCTTTGGAAATACTCTGTCAGACATTCGTCCATACAAGTCATCCAGGAACAGGATGAACCGAAGGTACTCTCCTACTGCATCTCATATAGGAATCACCCCATGGATAAGTAGCGAGAAGTCCTTGCAACCCGTAGATTCCAACCACGACAGAATCACAACTTATCTCTGCTGGCAAGGCAGAGAATATTTGTGGTCCTTCCGTTTATGAAATTCTACGGTCTTCAATGCTCCATCTCAATCATCTTCTTATCTCTTCACGTATTTGTTGGTCGGAATGGTTTTCGAATATAAATTCGATCCCGGTCTTTCCGTACCAACAATCGTATTGGACAGATTTGATAGTCGGTGATTTAACTATCAAAGTATATAGTTTTCAAACATGACACCCAAATGAGTTTACCGGTTCAATATTCAGCCTTACTTAGCCCTTTTAAATTTTAAACAAACTAATTCAATTCTGCTTAATTATGACCTCTAACCGTTTAATATTTTAAAATACGATAATCGAATTCTTATTTAATATACTAATGATATAAACCAAATTTCCTCTGATTAACTCTGACTGATTTACTTTGATCGATTAATTCTAACATGACTAACTCGATTTATTTAACTCCACTGGACTAACTTTACTTGATCATTCTTGTCGACTAACTAATATTCGACTTACTCCATTCGCTTGACTCTAGACCGCAGCGATCACAATGGTTACGCCTGATTCCCTCAGGAAATATCCGACCGCCGTAGGCTATCTGCAGCCCTGCGAATTACGCTAGCAATCATACGCAATGGCAACTCTTCCTGAATAACTATGTTTGACTAACTCTATTTCAAATACTACATTCGATCAATTTTAATTGAATAACAAATATCAAATATAATTTGAAATCAATATTCTTATTTCTTTTGAAACTGATATCGCAATATTTTTTAATTTCCTAAGACCCTGCATTGGAATTCGATATTCCTCGTATAGGGTAAAACCAATTTCAACACCTTCCCTCGTTCCAAACTAATACCATTCATCGATAATAGTGAAGCCAATCAAGTTGGGGTATTTTAGTTACCTCTCAAACCTTGATCAACGGTGTTCTTACCTTAGAATAATACCAGTTCGTCACCTAATCATCTCACAAAAATCTTATTTACCATCTCGATTTCAAATATGGTTTTTATAAACCATTCCTTACATTTGAAATCCGTGTTCAATATAATCTTTTTAATTAATTTCTTGAATTAAGGAAGTCTTCATTAAAACACAACTTTTAACTTAAAGCACAATTTCACTTAAAAATCTCATTTACAAACCTTGTTTGAAAACTTGGATTTTTAAATCTCTTTATAAACCCTTATCACTCCTTTTGGTCAACCATATTACCATTTCATTATTCTTTAATTGAATTAAAGTCATCGCTTAAATTATTAAAATAACCACAAACGTTAAGATTAACTATATTAACACTAAACAACTCAAATAATTACTTTTAACTTGGATTTTATCTTCAGCATCCCTTACCAATATTTCCCACAAGCTAGGGTATGTAATTCCCGTTTCGTTTGAAATCTTTATTTAAATTATAATATTCCGCTCTACTCAATTCTTTTACTTTCAAAGTTATCGTTATGGTTTAAAATCCCATTTAACCTGGCTTGTGTTTCTTACTAATCTTATGACAACCCCATTCAGTTGAATTCCTTTTTGTCATTTCCCCATTTAAATTGATTAAATAACATAATTAATTTAACACACCATTTAATCGTTTAAACCAACCGATTATTGCATTTTTCCAACCCATAGGTATATCTGTTGGCTTTCTGCATTAACCCGCACTAACCATTTGCATAACTTCTTTTATAACTCGATTTAAATATTTATAAATTTATAATTTAATTATTTATATAAAATAACTGGATAAAAACTCTAGTTCGGTTATAAAAATAATTTATAACTTAAAATCTATGTCAATTCGCCTGACGGCAGAACAACAGTTAAAACAGTACTTTTTAGGCCATCCACTGCCAATTACCAAATCAACACTGTCGGTTGATTTAAACACAACACGGGTGAATATCTATTCAACCATCACACTCAACTGGTTTTTCTACCATAGGGGGTTCAATCAGTTCAATATCAACAATATAAAACAAACAAACAACATATATAATATTTGAGGAATCTAGCGGATCCCTCCAACATGTTCTTCCCTGCACCACAGCTCGTCATACTTTTCATAATAATATATGAAATAAATTTCATATGATCCACCAGTTTAAAACGATTAAATAACAGTAACCAATCAATCTAATAAACAGTCACTAGCAACCAATCAACCAATTTATACTTTTAAAGGTAAATTATAATTTAATATGAATCTACCACATCACAGGATTCCAGAAGGTGTGAGAATTAACTCACTAGATTTATACAGTTGGCGGTTGACGCGATTGTTGCATCTAATTTGAGTCGAACGTCCAATATTAGCTGAATTTTCAACGGCATTAGATCAGAGCCTAGTTAGTGCCATCCGATTGGTCTCGTCCCCTTTTACTTCGTCAAATTTGCCACATCAGACTTCCAAAACGCATTTTCTTCCTCGTGGGTGATTCAAGCTCGACGTCTTCTTCTTCAAAAAAAAAAAAAAAAATTGAACGCCACTCCTCATCAAAGAACCACTTCTGGCGCCGCCTCCGTTGGTCTGAGACCGACCTGAACTCGCCGCCGACACCGCAGCTCCGCCATTAGCCAATGCCCCACACGCCATGACCCAATTCTGCTCCGACTGCCTGAAATCATCAAAACCCCAATATCCGTTCATATCCCGAATTGCGCCGCCACAGGCCATCTTACACCACTGGACCACCATCGTTGTGACCGCCACACTCCCCTGCATCATCACCTTGAGACTCCCTGGCCCCTCGACCCTCGTCGGCGTCGTAATCCACCAAGAACCGGCCACAAAAAAAACAACAACCCCAAAACTGAACACTCCGTTCAACTCACCACTGCCACCAACATAGTCCACTGTTGAACCTCAGACCACAGCCAAATCAAAGCCCTTTCTCTCCTCTATAAAACCCCCAAGGTCCCATCATTTAAATTGGCTAAATCTCTCGAATTTGGGCCAAGAACGAAAACTATCCTTCGCTGTTCATCGCGAATTCCGGCCACCACAGTCGCCCGATCACCCCCAACTTTTCAATATAGCTAGACAAGGACCTGATCTACAACTTTTGTTCAGGTTCCCCTCACAAATTCTTCATGGATTGGGAGATAAAATTGATTTTGCGACGAGGGGCTTATTTGTAAAAATGATGGATGGAAATTTAGTGGTGGCTGGTTTCTGACCCTAGGAGTTTATATAGTGTGGAAATATATATTTTAAGTTGATGTGAGGAGCGACGTGGACTAGCGATATTTTATTTCGTGTCTATCGCATTTTCAAGCGTCGTTTATTCGCTGCTGCGCTCACATACGAACCCCGTTCGAGACGCGACTGGACGACATAATATAATTTGACGATACGGTCCTAATGAAACTTGTTTCATCAAATTCCGAGTCTGTTTGCTCGAATGGCCCTCGTTCACGTTCAAACGGTCGTTTTTATCTGTATTTTATTTTGTTGCGCTCACAAATTTGCCCCGATTGACGCGCCACTTGAGACCTAGCAATAATTTACTATTGCAGTCCCAATAAAATTTGTTTCATCGAAAACTGAGGTCGTTTGAATAATGGCCCTTTTATAACTGGCCAATTCAAATAAAATAAACCAAATTTAAAATACCTCAATATAATATATATAAAATATTGCCATTGGCTATACACGACCAGAATATCGTATACTACCACAATAAAATATCCCGGGTTGAGTTTGAAGTCAAATCGATATTAAAAATATTAAAAACCTTTTATTCTATGTAAACACAACGCTATTTATATAAAGGAAATTCCATAGCGTTTTTTTCAAAATTTGATTTGGACATAAAATAAAATCTACACGACAAAAACTGAATTTTTCTCTGCCATTGGAAAGATATCGTCAAGCCGGTCCCGATGTTTCTTATTTCGAGAAATCCAACTTATTTCGAACCCGGTATGACCAATTGAAGTTCGAAACGCCAAATCGCGAACTACCGCGCCGCTGCAGCTCGTTATTTAATTAAATTATAAACCATATCGCTCAACCGTCGTTAAAAAAACGAAATCGTCGTTGTAAATTTAATATAACCAATATTATACCACTTTAAACTGCCCGATCACAATATATGGCAAATTCTATATTTTCCCAAATATTTTGAAAATTAAAATATTATTTTATTATTTATTTAAATAATATATTCCAAATAAATCGTTAAATTTACTCATTTAAATTCAAAACAATATTTTAAATAATCCAAATAAATAGGCAGAAAATACGGGTCGTTACACCATACCAGAAACCAATGTAAATCAGAATCTCTAACCCAACAACCTTGGGCTAAGGAACTCTCAATGGTACGGAAATATGAAGCAACTTGAATTCAAACTCTTTTTAGAAAAGCAGTTCCTCAGCCATCTTTGGTACCTAACTGTTTAGAGAATTGAGTGGTTTAACAAAAATAGTAAAACCACTCTCAGTTATATTCGTACATTTTGGTACCCAAACCTGTTTGTATAACAACCCATTGGAATTCATCTTCCTTCCCTTAGGAACCCAAATCTGTTTGACTTTAGGAGAATCTACTTTATTTCTTTTTAGGGTCCAAAATGGATTAAACAGATTGTTACCAAACAAAATCTTATTTCGTTCATGATTTAAAAATTCTTTGAAATTATCAGAGTTTAAATTTTCAAAATGATTATTTTCAAAGTAGTTTGAAGTATTTTTAAAATCACAAGAATTCACTTTTTCAAAAACACTTGGTTTTCCAAAACCAAGACCATTTTTATTTCCAGGAGAAAGTTGATTTTTCAACAATATATTCAAAGATTTCTCTCCTGTTGAAAATTTAGTCAGAGTTGA
Source organism: Allium sativum (assembly GCA_030737875.1). Taxonomy (NCBI): domain Eukaryota; kingdom Viridiplantae; phylum Streptophyta; class Magnoliopsida; order Asparagales; family Amaryllidaceae; genus Allium; species Allium sativum. Next base: position 1,000,471,807 of record CM060910.1, read on the forward strand.
GTCAAGTTGTTGAATTTTAGTTTTATGATCATGGTTCTCTTTCATTAAATCTGAACAACGATTTTTAGTGATCTTACATCTTTCAAAATCAGATTTTAAAACCAAATTTTCATCTTTAAGAGTTTTAATTCTGACTTGGGCTTCCATGATTTCAGATTCAAATCGTTTTTATTTCTCAAACTCAAATTTCTTGTATTTTTCAATCTCATTTTCAAGTTCTTCTAAAATCAAATTTGATTTCAACGAGTTCTCCTTTTCAGCAATTTCAAATTTGGAATTTATATCTGTTATAAAATTTTCAAATTCCTTTTGCAAAAGGTTGTTCAAATTTGATAACTCAGTCTTGTTCTCATTTAAAATCAGAATTTCATTTTCAAACTTTTGAATATTTTTATTGAGATGAATAAGATTGGTTTTCAATTTAAAACAATTTTTGCAAACTGAATTTGAAGAATTTTTAACATATTCAAGTTGTGATTCCAAATCATCAATTTTGCCGGTCAACTTAAAATTGTTATATTTCAGAGACTTATTTTTCGGTTGGAGTTTATCAACAGATTTCATTAAATCAAGACACATGTAAACCAGATCTTCATATGAGAAATTTTCTGTTTCAGCATTTGTTGATTCTCCATCATCTGATCCATCTGAAGTTTCATCTACATAACTTGTTAAGCATAGATCTGAATCTGAGTTGTCATCCTGGGGTTTTGAGCAATTGTTGTCAATTTGTCCATACTTCATATTGAGAGCTGTCCAAATTTCTTGCGCAGTTAAACAATGGGAGATCAGACTGTATTGATCATCTTCAAGATAAGAATATAGAATATGTGTAGTACGAGAATTAAAAACTTTATCTACCATGTCGTACCCATTGATAACGACATCCCAACATTTAATATTAACAGATTTCAAATAAACTTCCATTTTGGATTTCCAGTTTAAAAAATCTGTTCCAGTGAAAATAGTTGGAATATGACTGGACTGACTCTCTATGGACTGACAACTAGAATGACCCATGATTCTAGAGTTAAAGAAATAACCTTCTCTAATACCAATTGTTGGATCTAGATTAACCCTAGAGGGGGGGGGGGTGAATAGGGTTTATCACAGTTTTTAACTAAATTAAAAATCTAATGGGATATATAATAACAAACTGATCACAGAATATAGTAGAAACAGAAATGCAGAAAATAAATCACACACAGATATACCCAGCTTCGGCAAAACCCTGCCTACTGCTGCATTCCTAAAGTTTCTACTAGGTGATAGAACAGATCCCGCATACAAGACCATGTGCACTCGCACTCCCTGCTCCTGTACTAACCCTACGCTCAAAACCCTAGACTGATCGATATCCCCTCTACCAGATTTTACCCTAGTTTTTACAGACTCTAGTAAACTGCTAGCTATCTTCTAACTGGATTCCCTAGTTTTTTTTACAGAGACCAGAAAAACTGTTCAAATTGGTTTACAACTCAAAACAAATTAAAAACAACAAAATATAAATCAAAAACTCTCAAACCCTAGTTTAATAAAAAACAAAACTTCCCCTTTATCACATAAACACAATTGGCCGTCCCACTTAAGAAATTGGTTCACCCTTCATTTTGTCCCGTCCACTTCTTTTTCTCTGGAGAATTTATATGGCGGCGTCGATGAAAGTAAACTAGGGTTTGAATCCCCAAATCGATTTGCGATGCTTCCTCAAATCTGGATGAAACTTGTGCAGCTCGAATCCTTGTAGATTTCTGATGCTTTGATTTTGGAGTTGCTCTTCCTCTTACTCGAACCCTATGTGAGTATTTCTGAGTTTGATTTGTTCTCTTTGAAATTGCGAGTCTTTTTGGTTTTCGATTTGCCAACGCCTGTGATGAAGTGGTGTTGTTTATATGGTATAGAGACTCATATCACTCTGATTTCCCTGATTAATGGCTTGGTCTGATTTGGAAGATTTCCTCTTTTGATTCTCGACTGATTTGTTCGATTGCTTTGGTTTGAATGACTTGATAAAAATGTCTACAATGAATTATGTCCCTTTTTCGCATTGATGATATTGCACTGATTTATTTCTTTCCCTTTCTGATTTATTTCGAATGAAATTGATTCCTTTTGCATGATTGATTCCATAACAAAAATTGCCGAAAATAAAAAACATTTGCCCCCTCTGAAAATCGATATACTATCCCTTAGGATATTTGGTAATTTTGGAAAAAGATATACTTGAAATTTGTGGAAATTTTTGTTTCCATTTTAAAAAAACTTTGCTTAAAATCGAATTGTGATTTCTGGATGATTTCGGCATTGTCAAATAGATTTGTCCACTTTCCTCTTTTGCTTGTGCATGTAAGTACTGTGGTCCTCTGCTTGATTTCTGAAATGTTGTCATTTTTGATCTCTTTGATTTCATGCCAAATTCATCCCATGCATGATTAATAAAAGGAAAGTATTTATTTGACCACACACATTTGCCATAGTTCATTGCCCTGAATTCGACTTAGTCATTTCTGGAAAGCACTGACCAGTTTGTGTATGAAAACATTTGTACCTTGCCTTACTATGTCAAAAAATACATGCTAATGTTGTGCACTTGCATTGTATTGCCTTCACCACTGTTGCTGGATCACCATTCATATATGAACTGCTTCATTTATACATGCTGAACCATTCATGCATATTTGCACCACTCACATGCATGCCTTGTTCTTTACTGTCCATGTACTTGTGTTGATCTCCATGCTTCTTGTACACCAGTTTGTATATTTTGATGCATACTGCAGTTTCTTTTCTTGCTTGCTGTTTTTGATGTTCTGCCTCGACACTTTGCTTTTCTGTTTCCATTAATTCCATATTTGTTGCCGGAAACACTGAAATCAAAAGAATTAATTTCATGCTCATTTCTATGCACCTTGAATACATTGTTTGAACTTCTTGAATTCCTGCAAGTAACTGCCCATGTAAAAGCTCCCACACATGTTTATATACATGTCAATTTTTCCTATAAACAAGCCTTGCTTTTCTAGAAATAGTCTCATTTGTCACACATATATACATGAACGATTTGTTTTGCCCTGTCCATTCATGTTGCTGTTTCACATATATCTGAACTGATGCATGTTGTATCACTATATATTCTTGAACTTGTTATTTCACTATGGCTTGTACACTTTGGCTCGACCATGCCATTTATATGTAGCTCACACACACTGTGTTTTCTTGCTTGTGCTTTGTTTTTGTTGCATTAATTATGCCACTTGAAACTGACTTGTGCCCGACTCTTCTTGCATTCTTTACTGGCTTGTGTGGAAATGTCTTCGATGTTGTATTTTGTACTATGTTGTACCCATGCTAGTGTTTTTCACTATGTACACAGTTCACCTACTTGATCCATGCATGCATGATCATTACTGATTTGTCTAATTCGACATGTATTTGGCCTTTTTGCTTTGACCATGGCTCGACCATATACGCACTGAGTTGAGATGGTCCACATGGCTACTCCTCATGTAATTGTGTATACAACAACGTTATATACAACAATCTCCCCCTTTTAATGATGACAAACAAATAAAAGATTTTGAATACAATAAATGTGTTTGACAGTGAATATTGAACTCCCTCTATTTATCAGCTCCCCCTACAACAGAAACTCCCCCAATAACTGTGTATGAGTGAAACAAATGAATTTTTTAAATTTTCAAAATTAAAAATATTTATACAATATTCGCTCATAAAACAAAATCTCAATCCATTCTCCCCCTTTTGTTATCATCAAAAGGATACAGAATTTAAAATATAGAAGAGGAATGACTAAAAAATATAATTTCAGCTTAAGAGAAAGAATGGTTATCATAATTCTCAATCAGCCAAACAAAAATCATAATATTCTGAGAACAGGTGGCATATTTCACATTGTAGAGAATGACGGATTTACGGTGAATTTTATATAAAATGGAGAGAGTTACAAAAATATGATTTCCAATTATTTTCAAAAGATTTTTGTAAAATTGAGCACAAAAACAGTGATGGATTTGGACTATAATTAATAATTCAATTTAAGTGACAACATCGTATAATCTCAAATCCCAATAACTATCAATCAACAAATCATAATACGTCCTAAAATATCAACACATTTCACTGATTAGAAAGATGGATTGATAGGCTGGTTTTTATACACCAAGGAGAATTTCAGATTAATTTCTATTTATAGCACATTTTTCCTTTTTCTTTTTATTTTATTTAAGAGCACACTGACCATGCATAACCAAAGATTGGATTTTTAAATGAGGTCAGTCGCAGCTTAAATTATAAGTTGTCTCATAACCATACACGACCTGAGCTTGGATTTTTAAATGAGGTTAGGGGCACACTTATGTATTAATTATATATTTATTGTTTTCAGCTTTAAAAGAAAAATTCCTCAGTATATAAAACTGATATATGGATGATAGAAAATGGGGTAGGTACAGAAATGGACTGTGAAATAAATTTCTAAATTAATCATATTATGAAATATGCTCGACTGTACCGAGATCATTGAAAATTTTCAATTACCACTAATTCTGAATAATAACATAGTCCAATTTCTATCACAAATATTTCCATTGTTTATTAAAAAGGATTTTTAATAAAAATTATTAAACTCTCCACATTAATATAAACTCATAATGGATGGCAGAATAGTGATAGATAAAGGACATGGTCGTGAAATAATTGTCAATTAAAAGATATTATAATAAACGTTCAACCATCATGAAAAACTAAAGAAAATCTCCTCTTGATTGTGAAATATACTTGCAGTCATAATTCATCACAATTTCAAATTCCAATAATAATTTTGATGAATTATAAATACTGTTGGATATTGATTTCAATTTCTGAATGAATAATCAATAAATAATTTTAAAATTGAAAATCAATTACAAGAGGAATATGAAGATCTATACAAGACATAGGAATTACACAAAATATAAACATGATGAGAATAAACAAATCTACACTTCTAAACTGATACCACTTGATGTCCCTATTTATGATGATTTTAAAATGACACTGGAGATGAACAAGGATATCACAAACAAAAGAAATTTAAGCCCAAAGCCCAAGCAGACAAATTAACAAATTAGGCACAATAATTTCATCTATCATAGCAGCAGTAACAAAACAAGCAGTTATTTGAAAACATTTTTCAAAGATAGTATCAGAGCAGCAAAGAAAAAAATATCACACCAGACTTGTCAGACGATGTTTTTGAAGGTCACAAAAAATATATTCCATGATCCAAGATTATAAAATTTAGTTTATTTTAAATCATTTGAAGAAATGTGAAAATATCAGGATTTAATAAATCAATCACACAAGATAATATTTCAGATTCAAGATATGTATGAGATTCAATAAATCAATAATTTCAAATGATTTTAAACAAACAAATATTCAAATCAAATCATCATGAAACAACAGTGAGATTTAAGACCGGACTTTCAAAGAATTTTTTACAAGAATTTCTGATAAGTACAAGAGTAATTTCAGATCATATACATCAAGTTTGAGAGATATTCATGATCCAAAAATAATTATTTGGAATCACTTGATTCAATGTCAAGTTTGAGATATAATGAATCAATCACACAAGATTAATAATTTCAAATTTACGTGGTGTGTAAGATTCAAAATATCAGGAATTTCAGTTGATTTCAAACAAACAAATTCCAAACAACAAATGATCATGAATATAAGATGAATTCCAAGATGTAACCAATGTGATACAAGAATATCTAAGCCAATTTGAAAATCAATGAAATTATCACGACTAATAAGTAGCAATGTGTTGTAATAAGTGTAATATTTCAAGCTTTTCAAAAAAATTAGATAAAACTCAAAACAACAATGGTGTGTGAAATTTCATTAAACTCTCAGATCTTCAAAAATTTAGAATTCAAATTAACAGTGTTCAAGATATGACAAGAATGCATCAACACTGTTATGAATTCAGAAATCAGAAAGTAAACTTTAAAACAATTGCAGAAATTTACAAGTTTAAATTCAGGATCTAGAAATGGCTAAGACATTAGAGTTTTATACAAATGAAGTGAATTTCCAAAAAATATGAACTCAACACTTGGAAGTTTAAGGAAGCCCAGAATAAAACAAAAAAATATGGCAGAGATAAACAAAAAAACAGAAGGAGATATAAGGAGAAATAAACAAGGAAAAAAATTATTTACAAAGGTGAGTTTAGAGATCATAACAGAAACCAATGTAAATCAGAATCTCTAACTCAACAACCTTGGGCTAAGGAACTCTGAATGGTATGGAAATATGAAGAAACTTGAATTCAAACTCTTTTTAGCAAAGCAGTTCCTCAGCCATCTTTGGTACCTAACTGTTTAGAGAATTGAGTGGTCTAACAAAAATAGTAAAACCACTCTCTGTTGTATTCGTACGTTTTGGTACCCAAACTTGTTTGTATAACAACCCATTGGAATTCACCTTCCTTCCCTTAGGAACCCAAATCTGTTTGACTTTAGGACAATCTACTTTATTTCTTTTTGGGGTCCAAAATGGATTAAATAGATTGTTACCAAACAAAATCTTATTTCGTTCATGATTTAAAAATGCTTTGAAATTATCAGATTTTAAATTTTCAAAATGATTATTTTCAAAGTAGTTTGAAGGATTTTTAAAATCACAAGAATTCACTTTTTCAAAAACACTTGGTTTTCCAAAACCAAGACCATTTTTATTTCCAGGAGAAAGTTGATTTTTCAACAACATATTCAAAGATTTCTCTCCTGTTGAAAATTTAGTCAGAGTTGACTCAAGTTGTTGAATTTTAGTTTTAAGATCACGGTTATCTTTCATTAAATCTGAACAATGATTTTTAGTGATTTACATCTTTCAAAATCAAATTTTAAAACCAAATTTTCATCTTTAAGAGTTTTAATTATGGGTTTGGATTCCATGATTTCATATTCAAATCATTTTTGTTTTTCAAACCAAAATTTCTTGGATTTTTCAATCTCATTTTCAAGTTCTTCTAAAATCAAATTTGATTTCAACGAGTTCTCCCTTTCAGCAATTTCAAATTTGGAATTTATATCTATTTTAAAATTTTCAAATTCCTTTTGCAGAAGGTTATTCAAATTTGATAACCCAGTCTTGTTCTCATTTAAGATCATAATTTCATTTTCAAACTTTTGAATATTTTTATTGAGATGAACAAGATTGGTTTTCAATTTCAAACAATTTTTGCAAACTGAATTTGAAGAATTTTTAACATATTCAAGTTGTGATTCCAAATCATCAATTTTGCTGGTCAACTTAAAATTCTTAGATTTTAGAGAATTATTTTTCAGTTGGAGTTTATCAACAGATTTCGTAAAATCAAGACACATGTAAACCAGATCTTCATATGAGAAATTTTCTGTTTCAGCATTTGTTGATTCTCCATCATCTGATCCATCTGAAGTTTCATCTACATGACTTGTTAAGCATAAATCTGAATCTGAGTTATCATCCTGGGGTTTTGAGCAATTGTTATCAATTTGTCCATATTTTGTATTGAGAGCTGTCTAGGTTTCCTACGCAGTTAAACAATGGGAGATCAGAATGTATTGATCATCATCAAGATAAGAATATAGAATATGTGTTGTACAAGAATTAAAAACTTTATCTACCATGTCCTACCCATTGATAACAACATCCCAACATTTAGTATTAATAGATTTCAAATAAACTTCCATTTTGGATTTCCAGTTTAAAAAATCTGTTCCAGTGAAAATAGTTGGAATATGACTGGACTGACTCTCTATGGGCTGACAACTAGAATGACCCATGACTCTAGAGTTAAAGAAATAACCTGCTCTTATACCAATTGTTGGATCTAGATTAACCCTAGAGGGGGGTGAATAGGGTTTATCATAGTTTTTAACTGAATTAAAAATCTAACGGGATATATAGTAATAAACAGATCACAGAATATAGTAGAAACAGAAATACAGAAAATAAATCACACACAGTATACCCAGCTTAGGCAAAACCCTGCCTACTGCTGCATTCCTAAAGTTTCTACTAGGTGATAGAACAGATCCCGCATACAAGACCATGTACACTCGCACTCCCTGCTACTTTACTAATCTTACGCTCAAAACCCTAGACTGATCGATATCCCCTCCACTAGGGCTGTCAATTTCCTACACGACCTGTGACCCGACCAGAAACCAGCATGGAAATTAGCAGGTCAATCCGACCCGTTTAGTTAGCGGGTCATTTCCGGGTCAACCCGAATTTGACCCGTTTATAAATGGGTGGGTTTAGGGTTGACCCGCTAACCCGAAATTGACCCGCTAAACCCATTTAACATATTAAAAAAAGGGGAAATGTTAAATTATTTTGTGTACTTGTAGTAAGTAGCAACTAACACGTAACCGTTGAAATTACATTTACATAAAATATACCAGAATCATGCATTCACAAAACATAAAACGTTGAAATTACATTTACATAAAACATAAAACTTTAGTTCTCTAGCATCATCTGAGAAATGTAGCATATTGTTTTTAATACACTGATGCTAAACGAAAGAGAGCAAACTTTTCCATTCAAGACTAAAAAGAACTGTACCAAACAAAAAAAATTGATAGCACAAACTATAAACTGTTCTTTTGTGTCATTTAAATGCTGCAATTTCATAAGGAACTATAAAAGGATGCATACAATTTACGTTACACAGCATAATCCCTCGTTTAGTGCAGTATGAAATATCCGAATTTTAAGAATGAAATCAGGTACAAACGAAATTAAAAAAGAGCAGACAAGAGCGAAGTTCAAACTTCAAACTTATATGTTGTGTTGCTTGGTGATTTTATACGGTAATTGGTAGGTTTACGTCAGTTGTGTTATAACATATACTAATGATTTTTGGCTTTGTTTCTTTGAATGTTTATATTATTAAATAATAGTAGCGGGTCAAATTGGTCAACCCAACCCGACCCGACCGACCCGTTTAGTTAAACGGGTTACACGGGTCGGGTCGAGTCAACCCATTTATAAACGGGTCGAGTTAGGGTTGGGAAAAAATGACCCGTTTAATAAACGGGTTGATCCGTCCCGTTTATAAATCAACCCGAACTCGACTTGACCCGACCCGAACCCGACCCGACACGACCCATTGACAGCCCTACCCTCGACCAGATTTTACCCTAGTTTTTACAGACTCTAGTAAACTGCCAGCTAACTTCTAACTGGATTCCCTAGTCTTTTTTACAGAGACTAAAAAAACTGTTCGAATTGGTTTACAAATCAAAACAAATTAAAAACAACAAAATATAAATCAAAAACTCTCAAACCCTAGTTTAATTAAAAACAAAACTTCCCCTTTATCACATAAACACAATTGGTCGGCCCACTTAAGAAATTGGTTCACCCTTCATTGTGTCCCCTCCACTTCTTTTTCTCTGGAGAATTTATATGGCGGCGTCGATGAAAGTAAACTAGGGTTTGAATCCCCAAATCGATTTGCGATGCTTCCTCAAATCTGGATGAAATTTGTGCAGCTCGAATCCTTGTAGATTTCTGATGCTTTGATTTTGGAGTTGCTCTTCCTCTTAATCTTACCCTATGTGAGTATTTCTGAGTTTGATTTGTTCTCTTTGAAATTACGAGTCTTTTTGGTTTTCGATTTGCCAATGCCTGTGATGAAGTGGTGTTGTTTATAGGGTATAGAGACTCCTATCACTCTGATTTCCCTGATTAATGGCCTGGTCTGATTTGGAAGATTTCCTCTTTTGATTCTCGGCTGATTTGTTTGATTGCTTTGGTTTGAATGACTTGATAAAAATGTCTGCAATGAATTATGTCCCTTTTTTCGCATTGATGATATTGCACAGATTTATTTCTTTCCCTTTCCAATTTATTTCAAATGAAATTGATTCCTTTTGCATGATTGATTCCATAACAAAAGTTGCCGAAAATAAAAAACATTTGCCTACTCTGAAAATCAATATTCTATCCCTTAGGATATTTGGTAATTCTGGAAAAAGATATACTTGAAATTTTTGTTGCCGTTTTAAAAAAACTTTTCCAAAAATCGAATTGTGATTTCTGGATGATTTCGTCATTGTCAAATAGATTTGTCCACTTTCCTCTTTTTCTTGTCCATGTAAGCATTGTGGTCTTCTGCTTGATTTCTGAAATCTTGCCATATATGTTCTCTTTGATTTCATGCCAAATTCATCCCATGCATGATTAATAACAGGAAAGTATTTATTTGCACAACAAACATTTGCCATAGTTCATTGCCCTGAATTCGACTTAGTCATTTCTGGAAAGCACTGACCAGTTTGTGTATGAAAACGTTTGCACCTTGTCTTACTATGTCAAAAAATACATGCTAATGTTGTGCACTTGCATTGTATTGCCTTCACCACTATTGCTGGATCACCATTCATATATGAACTGCTTCATTTATACATGCTGAACCATTCATGCATATTTGCACCACTCACATGCATGCCTTGTTCTTTACTGTCCATGTACTTGTGTTGATCTCCATGCTTCTTGTGCACCAGTTTCTATATTTTGATGCATACTGCAGTTTCTTTTCTTGCTTGCTGTTTTTGATGTTCTGCCTCGACACTTAGCTTTGCTGTTTCCATTAATTCCAAATTTTTTTGCCGGGAACACTGAAATCAAAAGAATTAATTTCATGCTCATTTCTATGCACTTTGAATATATTGTTTGAACTTCTTGAATCCAAGCAAGTTACTGCCCATGTAAAAGCTCCCATACATGTTTATACACATGTCAATTTTTGTTGTAAGCAATCCCTTCTTTTCTGGAAATAGTCTCATTTGTCACACATATATACATGAACCATTTGTTTTTCCCTGTCCATTCATGTTGTTGTTTCACATATATGTGAACTTATGCATGTTGTATCACCATACATTCTTGAACTTATTATTTCACTATGGCTTGTACGCTTTGGCTCGACCATGCCATGTATATGTAGCTCACACACACTGTGTTTTCTTACTTGTGCTCGGTTTTTGTTGCATTACCTATGCCTCTTGAAACTGACTTGTGCCCGGCTCTTCTTGCATTATTTACTGGCTTGTGTGGAAATGTCTTCGATGTTGTATTTTGTACTATGCTGCACCCATGCTAGTGTTTTTCACCATGTACACAATTCACCTACTTGATCCATGCATGCATGATCATTATTTATTTGTCTAATTTGACATGTATTTGGCCTTTTTGCTTTAACCATGGCTCGACCATATACGCACTGAGTCGAGATGGTCCACGTGGCTACTCCTCAGCTCCTTGCTGATTGGCGAGGCAGTGCATACGTGTATATTTATACACGTGTGTATATGCAGCCATCAGACAAGATTTCTTGTCCCTGTACTATACATATACAAACTGACTATACACATATGAATCAGATCAAGTCATGAAAAATGATGAGAAACACACCAGAAAACTAAGACAAATAATTTTTTTTAAAAAAAAAAATCATATTTGCTAGAATTTAGAAATTATTTCTGTTCTAGATATTGTGTTTGTGCTTCTATATAAGACAGGTATGAAGACTAGACTGTGAAGTGAAGATAGAAGATAGAAGAAAATAATGGAGTCAGTGAAATGTATAAGTGTCAAAGTGTATGTATACGAGTCAATGTGAATTGAAAGTGTATATGAGTTGTATAAACAAGCATTGTAGTGAGGAGCTGTATAACAAGTGAAATGTATATGAATGAATTTTATTTCAGTGAATTTCAGTGTTGAGCAAATACTGGAGTTGTAAATCTGTACTGTTGAATATTGAAATAAAATATTATATTTAAACAAAATACTGTGTAGATATTTGAATTTCTGTATAAATGCATTCTGTTTGAATATAAATATTATATTCTTGTCTGTGATGTATATACAGAACAGTACAGTAACAAACACATATAAAAGTAATATTTATTTTGTTGTTATCATCAAATAAAAATCACGTAATTGTGTATACAACAATGTTATATACAACAATAGGAATCATTGAAATTAAGTTTAAATTACTATCTAAGTGTTGAAATCACATTGATGTAATGTCCCGTATTTTTAGTGGTTAAATATTTGATATATTCTATTTTATTGGAATTTTAAATATGGAATTCGTTTATTGAAAACGAAGTTGAATATATAATTTCTATTTAAATTATAAACGAACTTGAAACGTCGCGGTACTTCATAATTTATGATTTGATCTTCAATTAATTATACAGAATCCATTCTAAGTCGGATTTCTGTGAAACAAGAAACATTAGGATATTATTGATTATAATTTTCTAATGAAAAAGAAAAATCGAGATTTCGTCGTACAAATTGCAAGATATGTCCAAATCAGATTTTCAAATAGTCGCTATAGAATCGTTCATCGACCGTAATAGTTTATTTGAAATAACTGCATACTGGATTCAAATTTAGACAAGATTTTTTTGAGACGTATTGTTAATTTAATTTTTAGAATTTTACTGTAATTGTTAATTAATTAAATATGCAACTTTTTATTTGGAGTATTTTGCACCCTATATCAATATTTTGGGGTTTCAAAATATAAGTTAATCTACCGGTATTAGCATATTTTTGGGATCGTGGGGCAGAGCTCGTCACAACGGTATTTTTATTTTCGTCGATAGCAGTTTTTAAATGATAAAATTTTGACAATACCTACCTTATACTTATTTTTATGCCCGGTACTTATCAATATGGAAACACTGCACCGTCGTGTTAAATCCTCCAGCGTCCTATCACCCATCAAAGGAGACAAAATTCACTGTGCGGTGCCATTTCTTCAGCTACTCTAGTTTGTGTCAACACCCTACCCATTCGTTGTTTCTTTTCAAAGCCAACAGCTATGCCTACCTACGGATACAACCCATCAGGAATAGAAATACACTGTCACATTTTCTACTTTGTATTTTCTTTTCATTCAAGAGCAGTGCATGTCCTTTTTCTTCCATATCTCGATGGAGCCATGTATTTTCACCTCAACGACCTATCCATCTATGAAAAGAAAACCAAACCTACCTGCACTTTCTTGACCGTCACTTCTATTTCTTTTCCCTGTTCCTGATGGAATCACACAGCCCTGTCTACACTAAAACTGCACAGCTACCTATTTCCTCCTTCCCGTGTTACACCTTCACCTACCTCATACACACCCAAGAATTTGTTGTAACTACCCGAAAATCTGGGCCAGTTTAAAATTTTTTATTTTGGCAATTTTAGCGAATTTTGATTATTTAAAATGAATTATTTTAAATAATATCGACGAAAAATTTATTTTGAATATAATTCGAACATATATATTATATACGCCGTCGTTAGAATATAAATAATTATATATAATTATAAATAGAATTGAAAACGGCGCGGTAGTTCGATAATTCGATTTCAAACTTCAGTTGAACAATACCGGGTGTAGAATAATCCGGATTTTAGTGAAACCAAAAATAATGGGATCTAATCGAGAATATCTTTCCAACGAATCCGAAAAATTGAAATTTCATAGCGGGAATAAAAAGATATGTCCAGTTGAAAATTCTGAATAGTCGCTATGGAATTCAGGCCCTTAAAAATGGAAATTTTGCAAATGACCTCGGATTTCGACGAAACCACTTTTGTTGGATCCGTGATGTAAAGTTATTGCTTAGTTTCAAATTTCATAATTTTTCGAATCAATATGTGAGCGTGGCAAAGGAAAACGCGTTTGACCAGTTTTAGTTGATTTTAATCGACTGGAAATTGACCATTTTTCAAACTGTCTCAGAATTTGACGAAACTAGTTTTGTTAGGACCGTATCGTCAATATGAAGCTAGAAAATATTTTTCTGGAATTTATAAAGTTAGTATGTGACCCTAGTAAATTGAAATGCGTGTTCAAATTCAATATATACTGATTTATATTTTAATTTGAAGAATAACTGACTCTAACAGTCGAATTGGCAGACGAAACATATTCCATTGTGTTCGGAATGAGGGTAATTAGCTAGGGCGACAGTCGTTGGGCGTTGATTGGAGATCAGATTTAAAAGTTTCTTTTTTTAAAATTAATTAAATTAAAATAAATTATATAATATAAATGCCACTCATATTCCCTAAACCCTAGTTATTGGGCCAAAACGTTTAGCCGCCTCCAGTTTATTTTCAATAAAGAAAAACAAATTGATCGAAAGATCGAATCACCCCTGACCGCAACCTCGACGCCGCCATCGTTCGCCACGTCCCTTCGCCGCCGCTTCTCCCTCCATCGGCCGCTGCTCACCACCTCCTCCCCTGAACAATCACCTCGCGGCGACGTCAGTATCTCCATAACTCCACCTGAAGTCGCGTTCCCACTGTCGCTCCGTCCAGTTCAAGTGGCGTACAAAATCTGGCGGCTGCACTTCTTGATCGACAGTCCGCAGTCTAAATTGGAGGGCGAGATGGAGGAATGGATGGCGAAATCTGGGTTCGAACGACACAAAGAAGAAAGGTGTTATTTTTATCATTTTACTTAAACTAATTATTTTGTTTAATGTAAGCAATAGAATGATAAAAATCAGTTTTATATATTTAAATAGGATGATAAAAATCAGTTTTATATATTTAAATAGGATGATAAAAATCAGTTTTATATATATAAAATAGAATGAAAATAATCAGTTTTATACATTTAAAAGAGATGAAGAAATTGGATTTTTATACATGAAGTAGAGGTGTAAAAACTGAATCTTTATGTATATAGTATAAAAAAAATTATTAATTAATTTAGATTTTATCATGAAGTAGCAAGATTTTTTTTTTTAATAAATAAAGATTCGATTTTTATAGTTCAAAAAGACATAGAAGAAGCAAGAATAAAAATATAATTTTTATAAGTTGTAAAGAATAAAAATGTAATTTTTATAGAAGCTTTGAGATAAAAATGTGATTTTTATAGCAAAGTAAAAATTCGATTTTTATATATTGAATAGCATAGTAAAAAATTCGATTTTTATATATTGAATAGCGAAATAAAAATTCGATTTTTATATATCGAATAGCGAAGTAAAAAAGTGATTTTTATATATGTAGAGAATACGGGCAGTGAAAAGTGTCAAGAAGCAAGAACGACGAAGATTTCTGCAAAGAAGAGTCGTGACATTGGACTAGCTAATCTGTGAGAACTTCTCACTCTTCAATTTCTTTTCCTAGTTATATATATACTAGGATGCAGACGGTGCTTAGCAGCACCCGACACCCGTCATCCACAGACCATGGATGGCTTGTTTGTTTAATTGTTTGGTTGTGTAGTTGGTTAGATTATTTGGTTTGAATTGAATTGTTTGGTGAAATGAAATTGATTTGATTGATGTGTGAATGGCGTGGGCCTTCACTAGACCGGGGATAAGGCTAGGCCTTGTCCCGTTTCTAGTATCGTGCCGTTATGCCGCCGAAATTTTCTAAAATAAGTTAGAAAAATAAAAATATCATTTTTACTTTGTAAATGAACTGAATAAAAATTCATGTGTTAAAATAAAATATTTGATCGTTAAAAATATAATTTTTAACGTGAAAGTGAATAAATAAATATTCATTTACAAACCGGACGGTTTGTTTATGTACACCTATTTGAAGGACATTGATTGGGACGATAAATTTTACACATCGCCCAACTGCACAAATAAAAATCTGTGTTTGATTGCTTGAAACCCCACACGGGTATTGGGATGATATTTGACGTACACTAATCCCGATTGTTTAGTTGTATGTCGATCGATTGATTGACAGGCTGTTATAAGCGTTGAATATTTATATTTGATGCTTATACAGTGTAGAATGCACTTTGGATGATGGTTGATTATTCATCGTTGTTGCTATATACATGTGTTGTAGAAAATCCATATAATTAACATTATATGGTAATTGATTGGGCCTCATTCCAGTTTTGAAAAAGAAATATTTGAAAAAGAAATATTTGAAAAAGAAATATTTGAAATAGAAATATTTGAAATAGAATATTTGAAAATAGGAATATATGAAACCGTGTTGATTAGATTGACGCCATTTTGACGTGAACGATATTTATATCGATTTTATTCATTTTTCAACGAATATTGAAATAGATTTGAAATTCGAATAAAATTGAATAGATTTGAAATTGAAATAGAATTGAAATTCGAATTAAACTGAATAGAAATGAATTCGAATTAAAATTGAATAGAAATGAATTCGAATTGAAATCGGATAGAAATAAATTCGAATTGAAATTGAATTGAATTGAAAAACGAACTGAAATTGAATTAGAAATCAATTTGAATTGAAATCGATTTGAAATGAATTTAAAACGAAGTTATATAGGAATATTTAATTTTGATTTGAAATTGAATATGAAATTTAAACTGTTTGGAAAACGAATTTAAAACGATTTATAAAATACGTTTTAAAGGAAATCGACGAAGTATATATTATATATATTATATATATGATATAATGGCCTGAATAGAACGCGCCGCGCCGCGGCAGTTCGCGAATTTCGACCATTGACTTCGAACGGATATTACGGGAGATCCGACCGTCGGATTCTCCTGAAATCGGAACCGTTGGGTTCGTATCGAAAAGAGCTTTCTAACGAATATTAGAAATTTGAAATCTAACGGTTGGATTTGGAATTATGTCCAAATCAAATTTGAAAAAGGTCGTTGTAAGTGCAGTTCGATGACCGTTGATGGAAATCGACTGTACGGGTCTTGATAAAATTATTAAAAATAGTAATAATTTGTGTAAAATCATAAGAAATGATTTAGAAAGGATTGGGATGAAAAATTCCATATTTGAAAAGATAAAAATAGATTTTTATCGAAATGAACTAGTTTTGAACTAGAATTATAATTCTATTTATTTTTAAATAAATAAATTGAATTTGAAAAGGGTTTTAAAAATAACCAGAATTTTCAATGATTGCATTGGAATGGATTTGAATCGAAATTGTCTTCGGAATATTTCGATGTTGGATTTCGTGATTATACAGATGTTGTTATGGAAATTTGAAAGATATAGAAATATATATCGTTATTTCCAATACGATATTTGTTGGTCGTAGAATTTGATATTGAATATAAGCCGAGATATTTTCTATTCAGAGCCTTGTATTTAATATAAAATGTGATTTGGGTTTGTCGTGAATGGTGTCTTCATTAACACTGTTCTTAAATCCAGTTGAGAAAAAGATTGAATCTTTTTATTTAGATTTAATGAAGTGTACCAATTAAATAATATTTAATTGAATCGATATTGATTTTTGGGTTTATCGTGAACAGTGTTTTAAATAACACTTGTTCTTTAACCCGATAATTAATGTGATGTGATTTTGGGTTTATCGTGAACCGTGTTTTAAATGACACTGATTCTTTAACCCAGTTAACGATTAAAACTAAGTGGAGTTTTAATGAATCTTTAATTAGATTGAAATGATCGAAAATGGAGTATCACCAGTTTTGCTCCAGGCGATAGTTAAATCTTTAATTAGATTCGAACGTGAAATGGTAATTGAATTTACCGATAACACCGTGGTGTTAGATATGAAGTATTACCAGTTTTACTTCATGGGATGAATAGGTTGGGATTGGGAAATTAAAATAAATGATTACTTCGGTAAGGTTCGTTAATCCCGACTAGTTGAATCGAAATTCAAAAGATGATTAAAGAATAAATTCAAGGAATTTATCTTGGATAAAATTAATGGGAACCTTTCCCTATGAATGTGAAATTTAGAAACTAACTGTCGGTTAGCCAAGCAGAATGGTTTTCTGGATATTGATCTGATGTTGGTTTCGGTCTTCGGGGTTAATATTTGGGAAATTATTCTCTTGATTAATTTACGGTTAGTGACTGATGAATTGGAATGAGGCGTATGATGTGTTTGTGTAACACTTATTTAAAATATACGCGAGTTATTCGGAAAGACCGGGTTTATCCCATTCTGAATAACTGATACGACGATAAGTCGAAGATGAAGACGGTGGTTGAAGACCGGAAGTCTCCACATCGTTTGGGTGATTACTGATGATCTTGATTGGGTTGTACACCCAAGATGAGGGAATCAATCGGTGGTCGTCCAGATGTGCTTGGAGATCGATGGATATGCGAGGAAAGTGCCTCCAGTTTTGTTCAGACCCAGAACGGACTTGTAAATGGACTGTGTGTCTGACATTGGATTTCATTCTGTGTGACTGATATCGGTTGCATAGAGTGGTTTTCCTATGTGGCATGCTAAGATGCAATTGATCGAGGCTTCTGTTGAAAAGCAAAGTCTTGTGGTGATGATCAAAGCATAGCCTGTGTGGCACAGCTTTGTGTAACGTGAACTCGCGAGCCTCACACCCCGGTTGTGAACCATAAACGGGAGAGGACCTCAGGGAGGGCATGCGTTTCTTTCTAGCTAGGGTGGTGTCAGTGACCTACCAGCCCTGACATTTATATACTTTTCACCTGTGTGGTTGTTGCTGTTGCGAGGCGCCTCGGTTTGATCGGACGATCCAGGTCCGATGGAGTCATTCGTTGACTCATTGACACCCCAAAGGGTGGGGAAACGCAGTGTTCAGGAATTTTAATCCACATCGGTGGACCGGCCCTGACGATCCAAGGGTCACTCGAGCTCTGATCCTGAGACACGGGCTAGAGCGTCTCGAATCGGTTGAGGACTATCTTTTGCCTCGGTTCATAGATGGAAATCCAATTTCCAAATATGTGACATTTGCGGTTTTATTTGTAGAGCCTAGTATGGCGACATGATATATGGTACCCATGCCGCCTATGATTGATACTTATGATTTGAAGTTGTTTTATACACTATGCACTTATAATAGTATCAAAAGATTTGTTTTAAACGTATCAAGCATTCTTTGGCTGTTATAAGGGAAAACCCTATCCCCCGGCTTGCGTTGCATTGTGTGATAGGACCTGGGTCTTATAACAGCTTCATTTTTCTCTATTTAGCATTGCGCTGTTTGTTTTATGCACTGGTATTCTTGGGAGGAAACCCGTTCCGTGTTATACGGCGTGGTCCCTTGATTTACCTAACTTTAAAAATAAAGATTAATAACTGTTTTAGTTCTCACACCAGTCCCATGCCTGACCTGGAGTTTATTGTTTTAACCTAAACTCTGTGTAACGACCCGTATTCTACGCATCATGGGATCGTAGAATATTTATTTCTTTCACATATGAAGTCGTATGGTCATGTAACTTTGGGAGACGATTATTGGGGTCATTTCCCATGTTCATGATTTTTGTCGATTTTTAAATGATCGTTTTGCCCCTAGTTGGTACTGTTTTGGCCATAACTTTTGACTGGAAAGGAATTTTGACCTGAAACCACTTCCATTGGATTCAAATGATGGTTTCTCTTTCCGTAGAGTGGTTACATTAGCCAAACGGACTTACCGTTTGGGAGATATGGCTGAATTAAGGTTTAAAGGGTTATTTTCAGCTAATTGGGCTTAACCGGGTGATTAGCAACTAGGCCCAATGGGAGATTTGGGGTATTTAAGGGCTGCTAGGGTTAGGATTTCGGTTTTAGACTCATTTTTCCAGCCGCCACTTACCTCTTTCAAGCTCTAGCAATGGCCTCCAACACCCAAATCACCTTCTAATCACTTTCTAATCAAGTTTTGGCCTAATCTACATCAAATCAAAGAAGATCTTCACCAAATTAGCAAGAGAGCTGCTGGAACACATAGGGATTGGATCCAAATCAGAGATTATTTAAGATCTAAAGTTTGTTTGTGGCTAAGGTGAGTGATTTGCATAGTTCCTCACTAATTATGGCTAATTATGGTAATTAGCGAAGATTAGCGAAATTATGGCTCAGAAAAATCTAGAAAAATTCCCAAAATTCTAAAACATCATTTTATGCCTCTAATATGAATTTGGGTTGATTTCGACTAATTTTGCAAATCCTGGAATTTGGGGGATTAAGGGGTAATTAGTGATAATTAGCGAATTTATGCATGTTAAAAATCTGGAAAAATATTCATAAATTCTGAAATATTGTTTTAGACCTCTGATATGAATTTGGGTTGATTTGGTTAAGTTTTGTTAATCATATGGTTAGTTTCACCTAAACATGCTTGAGGGAAAATATGGGGTTTTGGCTATGTTTGATCTATTTAAACCTATCATATTGTTGTTTTGGTGTTTGAGGTCACTTGTATGTGTTGCTATGGCTGTATGGTATGTTTTGTGATTGATTTCAATAGTTAGAATGGTCGAAAACGCCGTCGAGAGGCGTGTAAACCGTCGTTGGAAGTTGACCCGGATCGGATCGCTTATTCCTCCCACGACCCGACCCGATCGTGGTTAGACCCACGAGACAAATCGATGCAGCGCCGTGCCCAAACTGAAGTACTTCGATCCGGATCGCGAATGAGCATTACGACCTGATCTGCGTGGAGATGGAACCCGATCCGATGCACCCACGATCCACGAGTCGCGATCCGAAGCTGGTCACGATCCGACCTGGAGATCATACCACGATCCGAACCGTATTCAGATGACCACGATCCGAGCTGAAGGAGCTTGTCACGAATCGATCTGGAGGGGAGCGCACGATCCGAAATAGAGGGTGACCACGAGCTAGTGACTGCGAACCGAACCAGGGTGGTGCGACCCGAACCGTTGGAGGGCGGAGCACGATCCGAACCTGAAGGAAGACCACGACCATTATTCTGTTTAGATGCTTATCGCTCATACCAGGCTTTATGTCTGACCCAGAGTTTTATGTTTCTTCTTATTACTCTGGGTGCTCACACGAGCAGACTAGAGACATGTTATGGTTAGCTGGTGATGCGCGAGTAGCTGATTCGGAGGCGAGCAGGAGGCTTCCACGTATGATAGATAGGTATTCTCCCTGTGTCGTTGGTGGTCGCTACTTGGGCATTATTAGTGTACCTCCTTTATCTTGCTTTGCTTTGAGACAGTTTGAAAAGTTGTAATAAGCTATATTTTGGATTTCCGCTGCTATGATGCTCAGTTCTGGTTTTTAG
The DNA here is from genome assembly GCA_030737875.1 of Allium sativum. Lineage (NCBI taxonomy): Eukaryota > Viridiplantae > Streptophyta > Magnoliopsida > Asparagales > Amaryllidaceae > Allium > Allium sativum. Next base: position 1,000,492,872 of record CM060910.1, read on the forward strand.
CTTATGCACTGTCTCTCCTGTTTATGTCAAGTATGTTATTATTATATTTTGTTCTATGCGCTGTGAGACATATTACAGGTTCCTTGATTAGCCCATTCTCTTCTTCCTTTTTTCTTCTGATGACCCGTTCCGTGCTAACTGGACATGTGTACAGCGCACTTTTGGAGAAAATGTCGGTTGGTGCGGGGCGGGCCGTCACACTTGGTATCAGAGCTCTAGGTTGCGTAGTTAACCTAGGGAAAGACACTAGGGAGAGATAGTACGTATATGAGAGCGCGTATTTGTGATTACTTTGGTTTTCAAAAGCTATATATATACTATTGGTAGTTTAAGAATGAAGTTGTACTGCACTAGCACCACTATGGGGTCGTTATTCGTTTCCTATTTTATAGATTAACAATGAGCCGATATGCTAGAGGTGCTGGTAGGGGAGCCAATAATGGGAATGCTGCCGACATGAGGGCGATGTTTACCGACCTCATGAGAGACATGCTTAGAGATGTTCAGGGAGCCGTTCCCAATCCCGGAAATGGTGGTGGTCCAGTAGTGCAGGCGCCTAGGGTCGATTTCGCCAAGTTGTGCAAGGATTACACTAACCTTGGTGGGAAGCGGTTCCACGGAACGGAGTCGGCCACAGATGTTCAGGATTGGTTGGATAGCTGTGATCGTATCTTCGACGACTTGGGTCTTGAGGATGCGATGAAGAGAAGGCTAGCGTCTCGTCAGCAAGGGCGAGCGATGAATTGGTGGAATGCCATTAGAACAGCTACTCCAGAAGATCAAGTTACTTGGAATCAGTTTAAGACTCGCTTTTGTGATAAGTTTATTCCTGCTGCTCATAAATCAGAACTGTTCAGGAAGTTCTTGGAGCTTAAGCAGAACGGTAGAGCAGTCTCGGAGTATATCGCTGAATTCGACACTTTATCGAAATATGGATGGTCCCTTATCGATACAGTCGAAAAGAAGAATGAGAAGTTCATAACTGGCTTGGATGGGTACTTGGGGGAAGGACTTATAAACCATATCGATGAGACGTTCGAGTCTATTGTAGGAAAGGCATTAAGGTCAGAGAGCCTTTTCCCTAAGTCGAAGGCCGAAGTTGCTACGGCATCTGCAGAGGAGCCAAAGCCGCAAGCAGGCGGTGAAAGCAAGAAGAATTCTCAGAACAAGAGGAAGCAGAACCCGACCAAGGATGGTCAGAATAAGAAAAATAAGAAAGATGGCAAATGCTTTAGTTGTGGCAAGAAGGGCCATTATGCCAGAGATTGTCGAGAAAAGCCTGGGGAAAGGAAGTGCTTTAACTGCGGCCAGGCGGGACATCACAAGGATGATTGCCCACAACCTCCTAGGGAGAAGCAGATTGTGAAAGCGTATGCTATCAACGCTGTTCCTTCTTCGTCAAATGCCCCAACTGCGGCGCAGAAGGAAAAAGGTGTCGTTATTCGAGGTATGCTTTCTATTTAAGATGTTTTGATCGGGTTTTGTTTGACAAACCTGAGTTAGTCGATGGACCTCTAGTTGTGACGAACCCGATTGGTGGTTCGACTAGTTTTGGCATGATTTGTTGTAATGTGGTCTTATCGAGTCACGGATGTATGTTTCCTTGTGATTGCTTTGTTTTGGGCTTTACTGGGTTTAGCATTATTTTGGGGAGTCGATCTACTCCATAGGAATAGGGTGGTATTAGGTACCTACCTAGTGATGGTGATAGTAACTGGAGTTAAGGAAGCTAAGAAGTTATCGTTGTAATAAGTTCTAGTTGTCTCTGGGAGGCAAATGAGTACTCCAGTGCTAGATTGTTTTGCTAGTATCACCTCATGTGGATTGTCCGAACTCGGAGGAGATGTTCCTTGGGTGCTTGTCTGATATTGGTTTAGGCCTTTGGGGCTTGTGCTTGGGGAATGTCGATTTCGACTAGGATGGGTTGCGTGAGGGGTAAATAGTTGCTGTGATTTTTCATTGGATGATATCTTGGTTTACTCGAGGAGTGATGGGCAGACGGAACATGATAAGACTGTTCAATGGTATAGACTGCCCAGAATTAGATTCGATAGGGTTATGAGATTGCTCGAGTGGGACTCGGGAAAGATGCAAAGTAATGGATTGTTTAGGACCCTATGTTGATGTTCTCTATTGGATAGTAGAACTTTGAAGGAATAGGATGTGTTCGTTGATCATGGAAGATACAATGAAGATTAGAGCGATTCAAGTTGGACTTGAACTCGTAAAAGAAAATAGGTGTTCGTTGATCTTGGAGATGCAACGAATAGGGAGACGACTCACGTTGGACTAGAGTTTGTCGGTACTCAAGACTGGGTCTGAGTTATAGATTGACTCGAGTTGGACTCGAGAAGGCTGCAAGGAATTGGATTCGGCTCGGGTTGGACTCGAGAGGGCAGCAAGATAATGGATAGACTTGGGTTGGACTCAAGTATTTTAGGAGGACTAAAAGCAGGGGTATTTGGGGACGCCCGTTACCTTGGATCCGTTGGACGTGATCTAGTTATCCTTGGAGGATAAACGTACGTTGGACGTACGGTAGTCCGATTGGAGGCTGGGCTTCCATTAGTTTAATTATCCTTGGAGGATAAACGTACGTTGGACGTACGGTAGTCCGAAGGGAGGCGGGGCTTCCATTAGCCTGGGATTGGTTGTACCAGTCAAGTAGGCATCGGTGTATGTATGGGGGCTGGGCTTCCATTAGTTATTGATGTTGGTTGGACCAGACAGACTGGAATCGACATATTGGGATTGGTTAGACCAATCATGTAGGTGTCGATGTGTTTATGACTTTAGCAGGTGATAGATAGGATTTGTTTGATGGATGTTATGGTTGTTATGTTTGTTCCTATCTTTCTTCTCTTGAGTAGACTATCACCTGTAGGGTTCCAGCGATGGGGAACAAAGTGATTGTAGTAGGACTATGAGCCAGTGCAGTAGAGTCATTGTGACTCGAGGGGCAAAGTGGACATAGTAAAGGATTAGTAAGGCTATGAGCCAGTGCAGTGGAGTTGTTATGACTTCATGGGGCAGAGTGGACATAGCAAAGGACTGGTGGCTATGGATCAGTGCAGTGGAGTCGCCATGACTCCATGGGGCAGAGTGATCATAGTAAAGGATGTGGGTGTAGTACTAGTTGCATTGAGTAGGAGACATGCCAGTTTAGCGGTTTTGTTTCTAGGATGGAAGCAACTAGAGTATGTCACATGATATGATTTCAGACCCAAGATTGAATTGGATTCAGAAACGCTAGTAAGCTTGACGATTAGATCGATTTTTATTGAGTGGATTGGTTCCAGTTAGAAGGACAATCCTAACCTATTGGAAACCATCTCTAGGGTAGAGATGGGTATCGATGGAAAGAGAATGATCAAGTAAGGATTTGATCGAGAAGGGTGGCTTCGAAAGAATAAGGGACTAGTTGCACCAACGTAGATGGACTGAGAGGTGAAGTGCTTAGAGCATAACATCACTCGAAATTGACAATACATCCCAGTGGTAACAAGATGTATTGAGACATAGAGCAGATCTACTACTGGGAAGGGATAAAGATAGGCAGAAGGCTTATCTCGATAAGAGACGAAGAGATTTGGAATTCTTCATTAACGACTTGGTGTTCGTCGAGATCTCTCCATAGAGAATGTGATTCGGATTGGTTGGAGAGGTAGGTTAGCACCAAGATTTGTTGGCCCATTCCCAGTCCTCGAGCAAGTTGGGAATTTGGCGTATGAAGTAGAGCTACCTGACAAGATGGCGGGAGTTCACAACGTATTTCATGTTTCCCAGTTAAGGAAATTCGTGCACGACCCTAGTGTGGCTATTTCACCTGATCAGTAGGATAACATCGAAGTTGAACCCGAGACGGTTGGGAACCGCAAGTCTATGCGTATTGTTGGGAACGATACGAAGCAGCTTCGAAGGAAGGCGGTGAAACTAGTCAAAGTCCAGTGGGGTGAGAATGGAAAAAGACTGTACTTGGGAAACAGAGAAAGAGATAAGGAAGAAGTATCCAGAACTCTTTGCCTAGTAAGGTTTTGGTAGTGATAGTTTCTTCCCTTGTTAGTAAACCGCATGCTAGGATAGACTTGTTTGACATGTTGATTGTTGTTTTATGGTTGATAGGCATGCGGGACCCTTTGTGTGTTCTGGTTAGGGAATTTCGGGGGCGAAATTTCTTAAGGGGGGAAGAGTGTAACGACCCGTATTCTACGCATCATGGGATCGTAGAATATTTATTTCTTTCACATATTAAGTCGTATGGTCATGTAACTTTGGGAGATGATTATTGGGGTCATTTCCCATGTTCATGATTTTTGTCGATTTTTAAATGATCGTTTTGCCCCTAGTCGGTACTGTTTTGGCCATAACTTTTGACTGGAAAGGAATTTTGACCTAAAACCACTTCCATTGGATTCGAATGATGGTTTCTCTTTCCGTAGAGTGGTTACATTAGCCAAACGGACTTACCGTTTGGGAGATATGGCTGAATTAAGGTTTAAAGGGTTATTTTCAGCTAATTGGGCTTAACCGGGTGATTAGCAACTAGGCCCAATGGGAGATTTCGGGATTTGGGGTATTTAAGGGCTGCTTGGGTTAGGATTTCGGTTTTAGACTCATTTTTCCAGCCGCCACTTACCTCTTTCAAGCTCTAGCAATGGCCTCCAACACCCAAATCACCTTCTAATCACTTTCTAATCAAGTTTTGGCCTAATCTACATCAAATCAAAGAAGATCTTCACCAAATTAGCAAGAGAGCTGCTGGAACACATAGGGATTGGATCCAAATCAGAGATTATTTCAGATCTAAAGTTTGTTTGTGGCTAAGGTGAGTGATTTGCATAGTTCCTTACTAATTATGGCTAATTATGGTAATTAGCGAAGATTAGCGAAATTATGGCTCAGAAAAATCTAGAAAAATTTCCAAAATTCTAAAACATCATTTTATGCGTCTGATATGAATTTGGGTTGATTTCGACTAATTTTGCAAATCCTGGAATTTGGGGGATTAAGGGGTAATTAGCGAATTTATGCATGTTAAAAATCTGGAAAAATATTCATAAATTCTGAAATATTGTTTTAGACCTCTGATATGAATTTGGGTTGATCTGGTTAAGTTTTGTTAATCATATGGTTAGTTTCACCTAAACATGCTTGAGGGAAAATATGGGGTTTTGGCTATGTTTGATCTATTTAAACCTATAATATTGTTGTTTTGGTGTTTGAGGTCACTTGTATGTGTTGCTATGACTGTATGGTATGTTTTGTGATTGATTTCAATAGTTAGAATGGTCGAAAACACCGTCGAGAGGCGTGTAAACCGTCGTTGGAAGTTGACCCGGATCGGATCGCTTATTCCTCCCACGACCCGACCCGATCGTGGTTAGACCCACGAGACGAATCGATGCAGCGCCGTGCCCAAACTGAAGTACTTCGATCCGGATCGCGAATGACAATTACGACCCGATCCGCGTGGAGATGGAACCCGATCCGATGCATCCACGATCCACGAGTCGCGATCCGAAGCTGGTCACGATCCGACCTGGAGATCATACCACGATCCGAACCGTATTCAGATGACCACGATCCGAGCTGAAGGAGCTTGTCACGAATCGATCTGGAGGGGAGCGCACGATCCGAAATAGAGGGTGACCACGAGCTAGTGACTGCGAACCGAACCAGGGTGGTGCGACCCGAACCGTTGGAGGGCGGAGCACGATCCGAACCTGAAGGAAGACCACGACCTGAAGCGAAGCAAACTGAATGAAGACCGATCCGGAGGATGATGATTAAATCCCGAGATGCAAAGGTAGTCCAAATGGAAGTTAGAGCTCAGGATCCCGGAACCAGTTGGGAATCAATGAGTTCACTTCATGGTTGGGCTTTGCTGCGGGACGTGTGCAAAGGGGTTGTCGGTATTCATAACTTTGGTCCACCACTGAGAGATGGATAGTGGGCTTGTAGTGATAGTTACACGGGATTGGATTCCGTCATGGCCCAAAGGATTAGAGGACCAAGGTAGTGGGTATCGTATGCTTTACGCATTGAGTGAGAGATGTGAGGATGCTTGCTATGTTTGATTGTTTGACATCACTATGACATGCACACCCCCACCCCCGTTATCTTTACACCATTTGAAAGGGCACCTTAGAGTGTTGTACAGTATGTAGTGCTAACTCTGCGGTTGCAGGTCCAGGTATGATTGGATTATACCTGTTATTATTCTGTTTAGATGCTTATCGCTCATACTAGGCTTTATGTCTGACCCAGAGTTTTATGTATCTTCTTATTACTCTGGGTGCTCACACGAGCAGACTAGAGACATGTTATGGTTAGCTGGTGATGCGCGAGTAGCTGATTCGGAGGCGAGCAGGAGGCTTCCACGTATGATATATAGATATTCTCCCTGTGTCGTTGGTGGTCGCTACTTGGGCATTAGTAGTGTACCTCCTTTATCTTGCTTTGCTTTGAGACAGTTTGAAAAGTTGTAATAAGCTATATTTTGGATTTCCGCTGCTATGATGCTCAGTTCTGGTTTTTAGCTTATGCACTGTCTCTCCTGTTTATGTCAAGTATGTTATTATTATATTTTGTTCAATGCGCTGTGAGACATATTACAGGTTCCTTGATTAGCCCATTCTCTTCTTCCTTTTTTCTTCTGATGACCCGTTCCGTGCTAACTGGACATGTGTACAGCGCACTTTTGGAGAAAATGTCGGTTGGTGCGGGACGGGCTGGTGCCCCTATTTTGACACGGGCAGCTAGTAGTTTTGGTTTTGCAGATTTATATTCACAGGATCCTGGTTTACAGATGGAATGATATCCGGAAAGCTTTGTATCCGTATATCCCTTCAAGTTGTGTAATGTATTATTTTCCGCTGTGATGTATTTAAATGTAATTTAAATCTCTGTTATTTCTGTGTAATATTCATTTATACTCTGTATATTCTGTTAATCTGATGTATTGTTGTAATAACAATGAAATGTTCTTTTGCATGCATTCTATTTTGTCGTGTTCTCAAAACGATCAGGCGTTTCGAACGGTCTGGGTCGGTTTAGCGACTGGTTCGGACCGAGCGAAATTCCTTTTCGTCACAGGTGGTATCAGAGCTTTGGTTTACCAAGCTCAGAAAACATGACACATTAGAACAATACGAAAGAATTCATCAGATATTGGATTAGTAATATCCAATGAGAATTACTCATTAGAGATAGGATCAGTAGTATCCTAGAACGAGTGTGAAGAGTATATTTTTAAAATGAAAACAAATTTTGTTTTGAAAATTTAAATCAACTATTCGTATTTGATTATTTATTTGTATTGATTTGGACAGTCCAGTATATAAAGATTTTGCATATACGCCTTGCAAACGTGTATTTGAAGTTTTAATATACTGGATAGATATAGAATTACACTCTAATCGCCCGGAGATGATTTTGATGATGGAGCTCCATCATTAGAATTTATGTTCGTGTGACGAAGGCGGACTTTCTATATATTTCCTATTGACTGGTGTGAGAACCAAAATTAGATAGGACCTATTGTTGTGATTTGGCATCAAAAATCTGATTTTTGACTATGCATCAAAGTTATGAATTTCAAAAGCTAATCAACTAATGGATTGATGTTTGTGTTGTTTGTTTATTTGTTTGATAATTTTGGACCATTACGCCTAATTGTATCAAATAGTGAATTGTATTGAAAATTGGTCGCATTTGCTTGCATATATATGTACTTACATTGAACAGGTCATAGCAAAGAGGCTAGAGCAGAGAATAAAATTTGTTTGCCCGACAAATAGGTACATGTTTATCATAATTTACTGTTTTGTTTGGGTGATGATGATTTTATGAGCCGATTGGCTAGCCGCTTGGCTTTTTCTTTTTCTTTTTGAGATCAGAAGGTCTATATGGCAATTTCGGGATTTTCCCGTGGCTCCCGGTGCAGAGGAGGTTATGGCGAAATTTTTCGAAAATTTAGGGTGTTAGCCAAATTTTTGAAGAATTTGAAAATTCTCAGAAACTGAAAAGTTGGAGAATGGAAGCCAAATCGAACGTAGAGATGATTAAGCAAACTACTTTCGACTTTGTTCCTTTTCGGGGACGAAAAGTTTAAAGTGGGGGAGATTGTAACAACCCGAAAATCTGGGCCAGTTTAAAATTTTTATTTTGGCAATTTTAGCGAATTTTGATTATTTAAAATGAATTATTTTAAATAATATTGATGAAAAAATTATTTTGAATATAATTCGAACGTATATATTATATACGCCGTCGTTAGAATATAAATAATTATATATAATTATAAATAGAATTGAAAATGGCGCGGTAGTTCGATAATTCGATTTCAAACTTCAGTTGAACAATACCGGGTGTAGAATAATCCGGATTTTAGTGAAACCAAAAATAATGGGATCTAATTGAGAATATCTTTCCAACGAATCCAAAAAATTGAAATTTCATAGTGGGAATAAAAAGATATGTCCAGTTGAAAATTCTGAATAGTCGCTATGGAATTCAGGCCCTTAAAAATGGAAATTTTGCAAACGACCTCGGATTTCGACGAAACCACTTTTGTTGGATCCGTGATGTAAAGTTATTGCTTAGTTTCAAATTTCATAATTTTTCGAATCAATATGTGAGCGTGGCAAAGGAAAACGCGTTTGACCAGTTTCAGTTGATTTTAATCGACTGGAAATTGGCCATTTTTCAAACTGTCTCAGAATTTGACGAAACTAGTTTTGTTAGGACCGTATCGTCAATACGAAGCTAGAAAATATTTTTCTGGAATTTATAAAGTTAGTATGTGACCCCAGTAAATTGAAATGCGTGTTCAAATTCAATATATACTGATTTATATTTTAATTTGAAGAATAACTGACTCTAACAGTCGAATTGGCAGACGAAACATATTCCATTGTGTTCGGAATGAGGGTAATTAGCTAGTAGCGACAGTCGTTGGGCGTTGATTGGAGATCAGATTTAAAAGTTGCTTTTTTTAAAATTAATTAAATTAAAATAAATTATATAATATAAATACCACTCATATTCCCTAAACCCTAGTTATTGGGCCAAAACGTTTACCCGCCTCCAGTTTATTTTCAATAAAGAAAAACAAATCGATCGAAAGATCGAATCACCCCTGACCGCAACCTCGACGCCGCCATCGTTCGCCACGTCCCTTCGCCGCCGCTTCCCCCTCCATCGGCCGCTGCTCACCACCTCCTCCCCTGAACAATCACCTCGCGGCGACGTCAGTATCTCCATAACTCCACCTGAAGTCGCGTTCCCACTGTCGCTCCGTCCAGTTCAAGTGGCGTACAAAATCTGGCGGCGGCACTTCTTGATCGACAGCTCACAGTCTGAATTGGAGGGCGAGATGGAGGAATGTATGGCGAAACCTGGGTTCGAACGACACAAAGAATAAAGGTGTTATTTTTATCATTTCACTTAAACTAATTATTTTGTTTAATGTAAGCAATAGAATGATAAAAATTAGTTTTATATATTTAAATAGGATGATAAAAATCAGTTTTATATATTTAAATAGGATGATAAAAATCAGTTTTATATATATAAAATAGAATGAAAATAATCAGTTTTATACATTTAAAAGAGATGAAGAAATTGGATTTTTATACATGAAGTAGAGGTGTAAAAACTGAATCTTTATGTATATAGTATAAAAAAAAAATATTAATTAATTTAGATTTTATCATGAAGTAGCAAGATATATTTTTTTAATAAATAAAGATTCGTTTTTTATAGTTCAAAAAGACATAGAAGAAGCGAGAATAAAAATATAATTTTTATAAGTTGTAAAGAATAAAAATGTAATTTTTATAGAAGCTTTGAGATAAAAATGTGATTTTTATAGCAAAGTAAAAATTCGATTTTTATATATTGAATAGCATAGTAAAAAATTCGATTTTTATATATTGAATAGCGAAATAAAAATTCGATTTTTATATATCGAATAGCGAAGTAAAAAAGTGATTTTTATATATGTAGAGAATACGGGCAGTGAAAAGTGTCAAGAAGCAAGAACGACGAAGATTTCTGCAAAGAAGAGTCGTGACATTGGACTTGCTAATCTGTGAGAACTTCTCACTCTTCAATTTCTTTTCCTAGTTATATATATACTACGATGCAGACGGTGCTTAACAGCACCTGACACCCGTCATCCACAGACCATGGATGGCTTGTTTGTTTAATTGTTTGGTTGTGTAGTTGGTTAGATTATTTGGTTTGAATTGAATTGTTTGGTGAAATGAAATTGATTTGATTGATGTGTGAATGGCGTGGGCCTTCACTAGACCGGGGATAAGGCTAGGCCTTGTCCGTTTATAGTATCATGCCGTTATGCCGCCAAAATTTTCTAAAATAAGTTAGAAAAATAAAAATATCATTTTTATTTTGTAAATGAACTGAATAAAAATTCATGTGTTAAAATAAAATATTTGATCGTTAAAAATATAATTTTTAACGTGAAAGTGAATAAATAAATATTCATTTACAAACCGGACGGTTTGTTTATGTACACCTATTTGAAGGACATTGATTGGGACGATAAATTTTACACATCGCCCAACTGCACAAATAAAAATCTGTGTTTGATTGCTTGAAACCCCACACAGGTATTGGGATGATATTTGACGTACACTAATCCCGATTGTTTAGTTGTATGTCGATCGATTGATTGACAGGCTGTTATAAGCGTTGAATATTTATATTTGATGCTTATACAGTGTAGAATGCACTTTGGATTATGGTTGATTATTCATCGTTGTTGATATATACATGTGTTGTAGAAAATCCATATAATTAACATTATATGGTAATTGATTGGGCCTCATTCCAGTTTTGAAAAAGAAATATTTGAAAAAGAAATATTTGAAAAAGAAATATTTGAAAAAGAAATATTTGAAATAGAAATATTTGAAATAGAATATTTGAAAATAGGAATATATGAAGCCGTGTTGATTAGATTGACGCCATTTTGACGTGAACGATATTTATATCGATTTTATTCATTTTTCAACGAATATTGAAATAGATTTGAAATTCGAATTAAATTGAATAGATTTGAAATTGAAATAGAATTGAAATTCGAAATAAACTGAATAGAAATGAATTCGAATTAAAATTGAATAGAAATGAATTCGAATTGAAATCAGATAGAAATAAATTCGAATTGAATTGAAAAACGAACTGAAATTTAATTAGAAATCAATTTGAATTGAAATCGATTTGAAATGAATTTAAAACGAAGTTATATTGGAATATTTAATTTTGATTTGAAATTAAATATGAAATTTAAACCGTTTGGAAAACGAATTTAAAACGATTTATAAAATACGTTTTAAAGGAAATCGACGAAGTATATATTATAGATATTATATATATAATATAATGGCCTGAATAGAACGCGCCGCGCCACGGCAGCTCGCGAATTTCGACCATTGACTTCGAACGGATATTACGGGAGATCCGACCGTCGGATTCTCCTGAAATCAGAACCGTTGGGTTCGTATCGAAAAGAGCTTTCTAACGAATATTAGAAATTTGAAATCTAACGGTTGGATTTGGAATTATGTCCAAATCAAATTTGAAAAAGGTCGTTGTAAGTGCAGTTCGATGACCGTTGATGGAAATCGACTGTACGGGCCTTGATAAAATTATTAAAAATAGTAATAATTTGTGTAAAATCATAAGAAATGATTTAGAAAGGATTGGGATGAAAAATTCCATATTTGAAAAGATAAAAATAGATTTTTATCGAAATGAACTAGTTTTGAACTAGAATTATAATTCTATTTATTTTTAAATAAATAAATTGAATTTGAAAAGGGTTTTAAAAATAACCAGAATTTTCAATGATTGCATTGGAATGGATTTGAATTGAAATTGTCTTCGGAATATTTCGATGTTGGATTTCGTGATTATACAGATGTTGTTATGGAAATTTGAAAGATATAGAAATATATATCGTTATTTCCAATACGATATTTGTTGGTCGTAGAATTTGATATTGAATATAAGCCGGGATATTTTCTATTCAGAGCCTTGTATTTAATATAAAATGTGATTTGGGTTTGTCGTGAATGGTGTCTTCATTAACACTGTTCTTGAATCCAGTTGAGAAAAAGATTGAATCTTTTTATTTAGATTTAATGAAGTGTACCAATTAAATAATATTTAATTGAAACGATATTGATTTTTGGGTTTATCGTGAACAGTGTTTTAAATAACACTTGTTCTTTAACCCGATAATTAATGTGATGTGATTTTGGGTTTATCGTGAACCGTGTTTTAAATGACACTGATTCTTTAACCCAGTTAACGATTAAAACTAAGTGGAGTTTTAATGAATCTTTAATTAGATTGAAATGATCGAAAATGGAGTATCACCAGTTTTGCTCCAGGCGATAGTTAAATCTTTAATTAGATTTGAACGTGGAATGGTAATAGAATTTACCGATAACACCGTGGTGTTAGATATGAAGTATTACCAGTTTTACTTCATGGGATGAATAGGTTGGGATTGGGAAATTAAAATAAATGATTACTCCGGTAAGGTTCGTTAATCCCGACTAGTTGAATCGAAATTCAAAAGATGATTAAAGAATAAATTCAAGGAATTTATCTTGGATAAAATTAATGGGAACCTTTCCCTATGAATGTGAAATTTAGAAACTAACTGTCGGTTAGCCAAGCAGAATGGTTTTCTGGATATTGATCTGATGTTGGTTTCGGCCTTCGGGGTTAATATTTGGGAAATTATTCTCTTGATTAATTTACGGTTAGTGACTGATGAATTGGAATGAGGCGTATGTTGTGTTTGTGTAACACTTGTTTAAAATATACGCGAGTTATTCGGAAAGACCGGGTTTATCCCATTCTGAATAACTGATACGACGATAAGTCGAAGATGAAGACGGTGGTTGAAGACCGGAAGTCTCCACATCGTTTGGGTGATTACTGATGATCTTGATTGGGCTGTACACCCAAGATGAGGGAATCGATCGGTGGTCGTCCAGATGTGCTTGGAGATCGATGGATATGCGAGGAAAGTGCTTCCGGTTTTGTTCAGACCCAGAACGGACTTGTAAATGGACTGTGTGTCTGACATTGGATTTCATTCTGTGTGACTGATATCGGTTGCATAGAGTGGTTTGCCTGTGTGGCATGCTAAGATGCAATTGATCGAGGCTTCTGTTGAAAAGCAAAGTCTTGTGGTGATGATCAAAGCACAGCCTGTGTGGCACAGCTTTGTGTAACGTGAACTCGCGAGCCTCACACCCCGGTTGTGAACCAAAAACGGGAGAGGACCTCAGGGAGGGAATGCATTTCTTACTAGCTAGGGTGGTGTCAGTGACCTACCAGCCTTGACATTTATATACTTTTCACCTGTGTGGTTGTTGCTGTTGCAAGGCGCCTCGGTTTGATCGGACGATCCGGGTCCGATGGAGTCATTCGTTGGCTCATTGACACCCCAAAGGGTGGGGAAACGCAGTGTTCAGGAATTTTAATCCACATCGGTGGACCGGCCTTGACGATCCAAGGGTCACTCGAGCTCTGATCCTGAGACACGGGCTAGAGCGTCTCGAATCGGTTGAGGACTATCTTTTGCCTCGGTTCATAGATGGAAATCCAATTTCCAAATACGTGACATTTGCGGTTTTATTTGTAGAGCCTAGTATGGCGACATGATATATGGTACCCATGCCGCCTATGATTGATACTTATGATTTGAAGTTGTTTTATACACTATGCACTTATAATAGTATCAAAAGATTTGTTTTAAACGTATCAAGCATTCTTTGGCTGTTATAAGGGAAAACCCTATCCCCCGGCTTGCGTTGCATTGTGTGATAGGACCTGGGTCTTATAACAGCTTAATTTTTCTCTATTTAGCATTGCGCTGTTTGTTTTATGCACTGGTATTCTTGGGAGGAAACCCGTTCCGTGTTATACGGCGTGGTCCCTTGATTTACCTAACTTTAAAAATAAAGATTAATAACTGTTTTAGTTCTCACACCAGTCCCATGACTGACCTGGAGTTTATTGTTTTAACCTAAACTCCGGGTGCCCCTATTTTGACATGGGCAGCTAGTAGTTTTGGTTTTGCAGATTTATATTCACAGGATCCTGGTTTACAGATGGAATGATATCCGGAAAGCTTTGTATCCGTATATCCCTTCTAGTTGTGTAAAGTATTATTTTCCGCTGCGATGTATTTAAATGTAATTTAAATCTCTGTTATTTCTGTTTAATATTCATTTATACTCTGTATATTCTGTTAATCTGATGTATTGTTGTAATAACAATGAAATGTTCTTTTGTATGCATTCTATTTTGTCGTGTTCTCAAAACGATCAGGCGTTTCGAACGGTCTGGGTCGGTTTAGCGACTGGTTCGGACCGAGCGAAATTCCTTTTCGTCACATTTGTACACCAAAACTGTGTATATATCAATTCAAGTACCCTATGCCTATAGCCTATCCTGTTCTGTTCAAAAATAGCTATGCAAATCCTTTCCAATAGCGTGTATTCTTTTCTACTTGTCACCTAAACCAAGATACACTGTCTCCTCGAAAGGATATAACACTGTGTATCCTAACCTTCTACAACACAGGCCTAAGCACCTAGGAAAGACATCGTGTTAATCCCTTCCAGTTCGTGCATGTATTTTCAAATCGATGCTGCATGTATCTTCTTTTCAGTAGACCGAAGCACAACTACCGGTACCCTATATATGTGCAGAACTGCAATTCTATTCTTGCCTAAGAACATGGCTAAGTTAATGTAGGAAAACGACGTCGAGCATATCTCTTCATTCACCTCTATATATACTGCGCGATCCATCCCTTTGTATCCAGAAAACCAAAACTGAAACCGCCATTTATATATATACGATAAACTTTAAACAATCAAAACAATTGTTGCCACCATTAGAACTTCAAACGCAGGTTGTAATAAATTAAAACAACAAAGGCGTGGGTTCATCTCGGAGGTGCATGGCCGGGGGAAGATAGTCGGAGCAGAAGGTGGTGGAGGTGGCTCGCGAAATAGTGGAGGAGAAGAGAAGCGGCAGTCTTGGATTCGAAAGTCAGGGAGGGTGAGTGGAGACTGGAGCTACAGGCGTACTATAAAAGAAGCAGTGGGTTATGTTCAAATGGAGAAGAAAAAGTCTTTTACGTTGGGGAGTTGGAGTGGGAGAAGGCGGTGGAAACAAGAGGCGAATGTGAGAAAGCTTTTTACGTGGAGTACAGTATTGAAGTAAGAAATAGAAGCTTTGTTTTAAATAAGTTTTAAAGGATTTTCGGAAAAAGGAAAATAGTGGCGCAGCGTTTTGTAGGGAAGGAGAGAAATACTACAACAGGCCTTTTAGGGAAGATGAAGGGAGCGATGCGGGTATGTGTGGATGTGGGCTGAACGATGTGGGCTTGGGCCATTGTCATATAGTAAAAAAAGGAAACGTTAAAGGCAAAACTGGGACATACATAAGGAGGCTTTGCAAAGTACTTGTGGAGCTTGTTCAGCTAGTACGAGCACAGCAGGTACAGAAGTTTTTAATGTGCCTAATTTAAATTAAATTTGCCTAATCATGGTTTACTGTTGTGATGAAAATATATAATGTATATATACTGTAAAAACATGTGTGCAATGCCTAATCCTAAGTTGTTGAGAAAAACTATGTACGTGGGACGTGTTGGGTAGTTTACTTTTGTGCCTAACCAAACTTTGTTTAAACAGAACCAGTGGTCCGGTTATACTCTAATATACCTAACGAAGATTTTTAGCAAATGCACATATGGATTTAAAGGATTTAAAGTGATAACCATTATTTAATGGTTCATCATATTGGCTTAACTGGTGAATAGTTTATAACATGGCGTACCACATATATTTATAGGAATGTGCCTGGGATAGTTGAAATGCCCCTAACCGACGTTAACAAACATAACCAAGATTTAGTTATGGAATTAATTTTTATAGTTTCAATAATATTAGTTAAATGGTAATACCATATTAAATTTGTAAAGTTGTCATACAGTAATAAAATTGGGTAAAGCTAGTGGCTTGAGAACCGTATTGGCGTTCGCGAAAGGAGGAAGCTAGTCAGAGTTGGTGGCAATGGGGATTTTTAATTAAATTAAACGCCCGTTTAATTTAATTAAAACGAGCTGTTCAGCGGAAAATGAAGACCAAGGTGAGTTCAACTCACTTAGTTTTTATCCCACTTCAATTTTATAAGTCGGATTTAATTATTTGTGCTATGGTTGCAAGTTGTTTGATGGTTGCTGAATACAATTGACTGAGCTGATTGAGTTAAACATTTGTTTAACTTAATTTAAACTCAGTCGTTATTTTTAACGATTATTCCAAATGAGGTAACTTACATGTTTAGATACGTTCATAAAAATATAAACGTATTAAACTGAAATATGAACGTTTGGATTGCTGTTATTGTTGAATGTTGGATATTATAAATGATGTTATTTTGTTCTAACGTATTTGGATGCAGGGAGAAACAGGTTGGAGGGATCCAACTGGATTCCTCAAATTTATTGTTTATTTTCATATCATAATTATATGAACTATTTAACCAGTCTGATTAGATGGTTGCTTTGATCGTTGATTGTTGAATATAAATTTAATGTTTGTTTGTGGTTAACCAATGGGGACATATTAGTTGGGTAGCTAGCAGTAGATGGCTTAAAAATAAATCATTTTATGAAATGTCGATTTATCGTCGGATTAACCAACATAAGTAAAGCTATGAAAGTCATTTTATAACAGAAGATGGTCTTGAAATATATTATTTTGAATTAAAGTTTATTAAAAAGGAAATTAATATTTATTAATTATTGTTTAAAATTACCAAATGATTTTCGTAAAGAAAAGTCGTAGGTTAATGACATTTAAAGCGGTTAAGCAGAATTTAACTAAGAGTTAAGATCGGAGTTTTAAGGAATAATTAAATTGGGATTATATAGAAATTGATTATCATTTAATTAAATGATAATCAAAGTAAGTGGATTAATTAAATTGATTATATTATAAATTTAAGTGGAAAGACCAAATTGGAAAGGATCAAAAAATTAACAATGTTAAGTTAAATAAGTCAAGTGCTTAAATGATAATCGATTATTTAATTTATTATAAATAAATTTAATGGAAGTTATAAAGTTTTAAAACCCTATTATTAGTTAAATAATGTTTGCAAGGGCATTTTTATGATATAAGCAAGTCTAAATTGAATTCTTCTTAGAATACCATTCAATTGAATTTCTAAAATCTAAGTTGGCGAAGATGTAAAACCATGTTTTATGAAATGTTTTGTAAATGATTTAGAATTTGTTGAAACAAGTTATGAATGGGATCAAACTCATAAGCGTGAGGAGATGAAGTGGAAATCGAAACGGAAACCGAAGTTCTGAATTAAAATGACGAGGCGAGGTAAATTATTAAGATGCGATCTAAATTTGCGATATTAAATAAGGAGTGAAGTTTTATCGAGATGTGACCAAGTGGGTTTGAAATAAACTTATCAAAAGTTTATAAAGGTTTCTGTTATAATGGAATTGAGATTTATTTATAATGTGTTAAAATATTTTAAAGCTAATAGAGAAGTTTTTAATAATAGTTTATTTAAATTAAGTAAACGTGCTAAGATATGAAATAAGATTTCCCAGTAGAAGTGTAATATCAAACAATGTTTAAATCGGATATTAAATGGGATGTGGTATAATTAGTGAAATGTGATTTCGTTGATAAACGTCTATTTATTCTAAAGAAAAGAATGTTGTTGACTCAAGGTCTGAGAGGTAAAATAAAATACCCCAACTTGAACGACTTCATGATTTTCCAAGAATGATATTAGTTTAGGAACGAGGATAACCAAGAGGAGTAAAGTTAGAATTTCGATGAATAATATTATAAAGTAAATATTAAAATGTTCTATGTAAAATAAGATCGTTTTTGAGTATAATTGTATTTTTGAAATAAGATATAAAAAGCTTTGTTCCAAATATTGGAAGTTTGAAGAGTTTGATTTACGAATGGGAAATTAAAAAGGCCAAGTCATGCTAAGTACTGAATCAGTGAACTCGTTTTATTTTTATGGTTGAATGATTGTTTAATTTTGATAGTTAAATAACCAACTATCAAAATCTGACCTGTACGATTGTTGGTATGGAAAGACCGGGATCGAATTTAGATTCGAAAACCATTCCGGACAACAAATACGTAATCGTGGAAGAGATCAGACGATGTTCGAGGTGGAGCATTTAAAGACCATAGATCTTCATAAAGCGGAAGTATTGCTTATAATCTCTGGTTAGCTCCCAGAGATAAACTGTGATTATGTCGTGGTTGAAGTCTATGGGTTGCAAGGACTACTCGCTACTAATCTATAGGGTGATACCTAGGATGTGGTAGGAGGGTGCCTTCGGCTGTCCAGTCCCAGGACAACGTGTATGGACGAGGTGACATTCAAAGAGAATGGTGGCCAGATGTTCCAAAAGATACGTTATAACCTCAATCCTCACAACCGGGAAATGACAAAAATCGGGCAGGCAGCATGGCTATGTGGGTCGCACCCATTAGGATGTATTGTCACCATCTAGAGAATATTCATATTTGATATTTCTTTCACTGCTGTATCTACCGGGAACGGTTATGTTGGTACCAACCGTAGGTGACAATATATTCGATACACTCAAGAGAAATGAGTGGTCGGTCGTGTGTGGGCCGGGTTGCAAGACGTTCTTGTTGAACCCAGTGTATTCGTCTCTAGAGATACACTATCGGTAGGTGGTTCCATACCTTGTCATAGTCGGAATCCAATCTCCAATAAGAGCGCTCCCGATTTTGATTGTATACTATATATGGGGAGCGTGAGATGCAAGCGTTCCGTTAGATTCTATTTATTTGTATTTAGACACTATTATAATATCAGATAAGATATTGACTTCAAAAATGTTTTGGGTTATCTTAATGTAAAAACCGTTCGTATTTATGTGTGTATTTGGTCTTACGATTATCCTTTTCTTCGAAAAGGTTTTGAACTTTAAAATCAAGTTGGATGATTCCCCTTAAAACTGTGCGAGTTTTTCTCACTCTGGTTCCCCAGACTGACCCGGTGTTTGTAATGCTCGGGTTAGACCGGGCTGTGTAGGTTCAGGTTATTGGACACTACGAAGTTCAGGAGACGTGCTGAAGGAGCTCAGACGTATTAGTAGTTATTCCGCTGTGTATTGTATGTGAGGATATATTATTATAACTGTCCAGATCGTCTTGACAGATGTACTCTGATTGTAAGTATTATTTCAAGTTTTCAATAAAGATTTACTCCTATCTTATATTTATTCTGATGCGTTGTGAGACTGTGTTGTGATAATTCTTCTTCTTGTTCTTCTATTCTAATATTTCTTTCTTTCTTCTCTCACCCTCTAATTTCTTTCTAATAACGTTTTGGTGTTTTCGATGATTGAATGTTCGACATTGTATGGTAATGTCAATTTTTCGGGATCGAAAAATTCCTGTTCGTTACAGTGGTATCAAAGCAATGGTTTAGTGATAACCTTGGCTCTGTAGCGTAACTTAGTAGAGATGGGGTTAGTAATACCCTAGATTGAGTTGAGTGTATATATACAAGAGAGCGTATTTGTATTTTTTATAAAAATGTTTTGTGTTGTGTTATTTGTTCGGTTCAATTTTGAATCGGTAACGGACGCGATATTGTTTTGTAAAGAGGGTCAAATGAAGTAATTTTGCCCAAACTATATTTTTATACAGAAAAGGAATAAATTTATCAAATGATTATTTTATTAGTGTGCTTGGTTGATTTAAATAGAATTCAAATTGAATTATAAAATGTAACGACCCGGAAAATCTGAACCAATTTAAAAAATTTAAATTGGCTAAAATAGTGGATTTTAAATATTTAAAATAAATATTTTAAATAATAACGATGAAATGTAAGTTTGAATCGACATTTGAAAACAATATAATTACTTTGAATTATAAACAAGGCCTGAAAAGGCGCGACAGTTTCAAATTTTCATTTCAAACTTTGACGGATTGTACCGGGTGCAAAACAAAACGGATTTTAGTGAAACCAAAAATATTTAAATCTGTTAGTGAATGCCTTTCTAACGAATCTGAAAAATCGAAGTTTCATAGCGGGAAGCAAAAGTTATGGCCAAATGAATTTTCTGAAAGGTCGCTATGAAATTTATATAGCCCGTGAAAATGGTCATTTTGCAAACGACCTCAGAATTCGCCGAAACCACTTTTGTTGGATCCGGGATGTCAAATTATTGTTAGGTTTCAAATTTCATAATTTTTGAAGTTAATATGTGAGTGTGGCAAAGGAAAGCGTGTTTTGGTCAATTACAGTTAAATTGGATCGACCAGAAATGGGCCATTTTTCAAACGGTCTCAGAATTCGACGAAACTAGTTTTGTTGGGACCGTATCGTCAAAACATAGCTAGATTTATTTTTTTGGAATTTTTCGAATCAGTTTGTGGCCCTGGCAAATTGAAATGTATGTTCAAATCAAATATTGAATGTTTAATATTTTTAATTTGAACGAAAACTGACTGAAACAGTCGAATGGGCCTTCGAAACATATCCCATTGTGTTCGGAATGGGAGTATTTAGCCAAGGACGACAGTCGTTGGGTTTGGACTGGAGCTAGTATGTGAAGAGGGGTATTTTTGAATAAATATATATATATATATATATATATATATATCGGCGAATCAGAAAATTTCTTCATTAAATAAAAGAAAAAAAAATATGCGTATCTCTCTCCTCCCTCCTGATATACGGCGGAAACCTCCTCAGATCTTCCCGATCGTTTTCCGATGAAACCACGCACCAAAACCCCCTGCCACTTCAATGTTTTTTGAAGTCCTCCTCTCCCTCTTCAAATCAAAACAAACCCCACCTCAAATCGTTGTGTATTTCTCGAGTTTGAGCTCTCCAAAGTTTCGCCGTTCGCTGGCCGATTGCTCCTCCCCCAGACCTCCGAGTTCGACGCCGTCAACACCCCAGGCGCGCCTCTCCGAGCACCACGTCGTGGTGGAATCCGATCCCCTCCAGGCTGAACGGGTCGAGCGAAAAATCTATACCTAGTTTCGAACTAAATCTGAAAGGTACGGCTGTTAAATTATATAAACTATATTATAGCACTTCTAAGCACTACGGTTTTTGATTTCACTGTAAAATTCATATCTTTTTCGTTTCTTGACGAAATTCAGTGAAACAAGAGACAGTGGACTCGTGTGGACGTCTTCTACATTCTAGAAGAGACCGCATATTTTTCTGAGCCTTATGCTATTTTTGGTGGAGTGGAACCCAATGTGAGATTTCTAATTTATAAACGATATGGAAAACGACGATGTATAAATTATATAGTCGATGTATGGGTTATATAAGCGTTGTACACCTCTTGTATAAGCGTGGTATAAGTTGTACGTTCGATATATAAGTTATATATGCGTTGTAAAAATTACATATGTGTTGAAATAGAAGTGAAATGCTTATATATAAATATATCTATATAAATATACGCCCCTCGTCCACAAACCATGGACGATATTTATTGGTTGTGATTGGTGTGAAAATTGGTTGATTACGAATGGTTGATTAGAATTATTTGTGGTTGAAATTGATTGATTATGGTTGAAAAATACCTGTTTGTGGTTGAGAAATATTTGGTTGAAACCACATAGTATTAGTTTGTGGAAATGAAAAAAAAAATATACATGTCGCCTGCGAGCGAACTAGATGCATGAATCCCCATTGTCAAAAGCTGCGAGGCTTTAAGGTAGAGCCGTACTAGGGACGGCCCCGGTTTTAACTACCCTGCCGTTATACTGCCGAAATTTTCTGAAATATTCATGTGTTATAATTATTTTCATTTGTTGAAATTATTTTCATATGTTGAAACCGTTCATGTGTTGAATAGATATTCATTCGTTGAATAGAAATTCATGTGTTGAATGGTATTCGTGTTTGAAATAAATTGCCTTATAATAAAAATCCTATTTTTATCATCTATATGAACTATATAAAATAGTAGTGTTTTGAAATAAATTGTTTTGCAACAAAAATCACATTTTTACTATATATATACAAACTATAGAAAACATTCATGTGTTGAATCGAAATTCATTCGTTGAATAGAAATTCATGTGTTGAATGGTATTCGTGTTTTAAATAAATTGTTTTAACAATAAAAATCACATTTTTACTATATATCCAAACTGTAGAAAACATTCATGTGTTGAATTGAAATTCATTCGTTGAATAGAAATTCATGTGTTGAATGGTATTCGTGTTTTAAATAAATTGTTTTAACAATAAAAATCACATTTTTACTCTATATATACAAACTATAGAAAACATTCATGTGTTGAATCGAAATTCATTCGTTGAATAGAAATTCATGTGTTGAATGGTATTCGTGTTTTAAATAAATTGTTTTATAATAAAAATCATATTTTTATCATCTATATGAACTATATAAAATAGTCGTGTTTTTGAAATAAATTGTTTTGCATTAAAAATCACATTTTTACTATATACTTGAGTTGTTAAAAATAGTAAAGTGTCGAAGTGAATGTATGTGGGATAAAAATATCATTTTTATCAAATATATGAAAAGTATATAGTTTTGAAATCGAAGAATCGATTATATTTATATATATTTATAAATATAATTAAAATATATCGAATAACGAAGTTGTAGTTCGTGTTTTGAAACCGTGATTTCAAACGATTAGTGTGGGAGATCCGACCATCGGATTTTCCCGAAACCGAAACTGTTGGGTTCGCTTTGGAAATATCTTTCCAACGACACCAACTTTGTAAAGATCCAACGGTTGGATTGTCTGCAATGTTTAATTCAAATCTAAAGAAAAACAGCGCCAAAATCGATTTTATTTATATATATATATAAATATAATTAAATTAAATCGAATAACAACGTTGTGGTTCGTATTTTGAAATCGAAACTTCAAACGATTATACTGGGAGATCTGACCGTCGGATTTTTCCCGAAACTGGAAACGTTGGATTCGTTTTGAAAAGATCTTTCTATTGATATAAATTTTGTGAAGATCCAACGGTTAGATTTTCAGATATGTGTAAATCAAATCTAAAGAAAAACAGCGCCACGGCCGCGTTATGGCCCGAAGCGTCGTTCGAATAAATTGGCTATTTTAAAATAAATAAAAATGGCGATAAATCATTATAAAATATTATAAACGATATGGATGTGAAATTTAGAAACTAACTGAAGGTTGGCTAAGTCGAATGGTTTCCTGGGTTTTGATCTGATGTTGGTTTCGGCCTTCGGGGTTAATATTTGGGAAATCGTTCTCTTACTGATTTACGGTTAGCGACTAATGAATTGAAATGATGCGTATGTATGTTTGTGTTGCACTTGTTTATTATATACGCGAGTTACTCAGAAAGACCGGGTTTATCCCATTCTGAATAACTAAATCGACGATAAGAAATCAAAGATGAAGACGGTGGTTGAAGACCGGAAATCTTTACCTCGTTTGGATGGTAACTGATGTCGTGATTGGGAGGCATCCCAAAATATGGATAATGAGTGGTGATCGTCCAGGCATACGTGGAGATCGATGGGTTTGCGAGGTATATAGTGCCTCCGGTTTCGTTCCGACCCAGAACGGACTTGTAAATAGATTGTGTGTCTGACATTGGAATTTATTCTGCGTGATTGATAGTCATCAGTTGCATGGTGTAAATTTCCTGTGTGGCACGCTAAGATGCAGTGATCAGGGCTTCTGTTGAAAAGCAAAGTCTTGTTGTGATGATCAAAGCACCGCCTGTGTGGCGTAGCTTTGTGTATAACGTGTATTCGAGAACCTCACACCCGGTATGAACCAGAAATGGGAGAAGGACCTCAGGGAGGACATGCATTTCTTTCTAGTTAGAGGTGGTGTCGGTGCTTAAACTGGTTGACATTTATATTATTTTCACCTATGTGGTTTTTGCTGTTGCGAGGCGCCTCGGTTATATCGGTCGATCCGGGACCGATGGAGTCATTCGTTGGCTCACTTACGCCCCAAAAGGCAGGGAAACGCAGTGTTCAGGAATTTTAATCCACATCGGTGGACCGGCCCTGGCGATCTAAAGGCTTGACTGAGTACTTTCCTGAGACATGGGCTAGATTG
Organism: Allium sativum; assembly: GCA_030737875.1. NCBI lineage: Eukaryota > Viridiplantae > Streptophyta > Magnoliopsida > Asparagales > Amaryllidaceae > Allium > Allium sativum. The sequence continues at coordinate 1,000,517,093 of CM060910.1, forward strand.
TCTCGAATTCGGTAAGGACTATCTTTTGCCTTGGTTCATGACGAAAATCCAATTTCCAAATACGTGACTGTGCGGTTTTGATTGTATACCTATATATGGCGACATAGTGGTATGGGGCATTAATGCCGTCTATGATTGATACTTATGATTTGAAATTGCTTTTGAAACATATAAACACTAGTAGTAATATCAAATGCTTTTGTTTTATTCGTATCAAGCATATTTTGGCCATTATAAGGTAAAAACTCTATCCTCCGGTTTGCGTTGCATTGTGTGATGGGAACTGAGTCTTATAATGGCTTCATTTTTATAAAAAGCATTGCGAAGTTTAAAAGAATTATTTGTTTCAAAGCATTGGCAATCCAATGGAGTAAAGCCGTTCCACGAATGTGGCGTAGTCCTGTGATTAGCCAATTGTATAATGTGTTAAGTAGATTTCTCATACCAGTCCCATGACTGACTCGTAGTTTGTTTAACTTGCAAACTCAGGTGCCCCTCTTTCTACACGGGCAGCCTTGTATTCAGGTTTTAGCAAGCTCTTTCTGGATAGCTGGAGCTGAAGATGGATTTTATCATTTATCTATTTTATGTTGTTCAGCTCCTATTGTACATATTATGTTTGTTCTGTGGACATTTATGTATAGCTGAACTGTATTTGTACTAAGTATGACCCTGTATACTGTGTAACTCTGATGATTATGTTTATCCAGTATATTATTTGTACATTATCTGGTGTATTTATTTAATTCTGTTCTGTAATTATCTGTTTATGTGTTATATTCCAAAAATTACCCTTGCCACCGTCAGTACGGGGTTTGGGGTCGTCTCATAAAATGTGAATTGTTCAGTATTGCAAAGGGCAATTTCAATATGAAATTAGTAAATGAGAATTTTAATTTTGAATTAAAATGAATCAGAAATTGGATTCTGAAATGGAAGCAAACTATTGAAAGGAATTCAATTAGTTAATCGAAGATGGAAATAGAGCTTAACTCGTTTAAGTGGAGTTAAAGATATTGGAATCAACAAAATAGACTTGGAGTTTGTAAATTAGGTTAAATATAAATTGTTTGATTTGATTAAGTAGATTATGCATTGTTGGTTGGTTATTTGGAATATGAAATATGACTTAACTTGGTTAAGTGGTGCAAATGAATATAGTAATGAAAATAAATCGAATAGAATAGGGATTTGAAATCCAGTGAGTAATAATAGAAGTTAACCGAATATTAACCGGTTGATATTAAAATATATTACATCCCAGTAAAGATCAATATTGAATATTAGCTGAATCGAGCAAAACCAATGGAATTTAAATCGAATAATTAGGTTAAGTTGATTGTTAATTACTTGGACGGTCAGATTGGATAAAATTCGTTAACAGTTTAATGGATTAAAAGGAAGAAGGAATTCCAGTATAAAGAATTTGGATGGAAACTAAAAGATTTAATCCGGTATTTGTTGTTGGCATTGTAAATTTAGTACAGATTGCCAGAAAGCTATGGGAGTTGATTTGGTTACGGATGGAAGTACAAGATAGAAGATGAAAGGCTGTTGATTGATATGCTTCGAGATTGGGATTGAGTAGCCCAACAAAGAGGTAAACCTTAATATTGTTAGTTGGTGATTGATTTTATACCCCGAGTTGGGTAGCCGCTTGGCATTTGTTTCTTTTTTATCAATGTAAGGCCCGGAGTGGCAGATGTAGTTGGTTTGATTGAGCCGTGCAGAGGGGATGCTGATGGAATTTTTCGTGATTTTTTTTAAAACATAGAATATTTATGATAATAGTTTTTACTAATTATTTTGAAAATAACTGGGAGTGAAGCAACCTTCTCTCTTAGTAATTTCGGGGACGAAATTCTTTTAAGGGGGAAGGAATGTAACGTCCCGTATTTTTAGTGGTTAAATATTTGATATATTCTATTTTATTGGAATTTTAAATATGAAATTCGTTTATTGAAAACGAATATATAATTTCTATTTAAATTATAAACGAACTTGAAACGTCGCGGTAGTTCGTAATTTATGATTTGAACAATTAATTATACAGAATCCATTCTAAGTCGGATTTCTGTGAAACAAGAAACATTAGGATATTATTGATTATAATTTTCTAATGCAAAAGAAAAATCGAGATTTCATTGTACCAATTGCAAGATATGTCCAAATCAGATTTTCAAATAGTCGCTATAGAATCGTTCATCGACCGTAACAGTTTATTTGAAATAACTGCATACTGGATTCAAATTTAGACAAGCTTCTTTTGAGACGTATTGTTAATTTAATTTTTAGAATTTTACTGTAATTTTTAATTAATTAAATACGCAACTTTTTATTTGGAGTATTTTGCACCCTATATCAATATTTTGGGGTTTCAAAATATAAGTTAATCTACGATATTAGCATATTTTTAGGATCTGGGGCAGTGCTCGTCACAACGGTATTTTTATTTTCGTCGATTGCAGTTTTTAAATGATAAATTTTTTACAACACCTACCTCATACTTATTTTTATGCCAGGTACTTATCAATATGTAGGAAAACGATGTCGAGCATATCTCTTCATTCACATCTATATATACTGCGCGATCCATCCCTTTGTATCCAGAAAACCAAAACTGAAACCGCCATTTATATATATGGTAAACTTTAAACAATCAAAACAATTGTTGCTGCCATTAAAACTTCAAACGAAGGTTATAATAAATTAAAACAACAAAGGTGTGGGTTCATCTCGGAGGTGCATGGCCGGGGGAGGATAGTCAGACCAGAACGTGGTAGAGGTGGCTCGCGAAATAGTGGAGGAGAAGAGAAGCGACAATCTTGGATTCGAAAGTCAGGGAGGGTGAGTGGAGACGGGAGCTACAGGCGTACAATAAATGGAGCAGTGGGTTATGTTCAAATGGAGAAGAAAAAGTCTTTTATGTTGGGGAGTTGGAGTGGGAGCAGGCAGTGGAAACAAGAGGCGATGGTGAGAAAGCTTTTTACGTGGAGTACAGTATTGAAGTAAGAAATAGAAGCTTTGTTTTAAATAAGTTTTAAAGGATTTTCGGAAAAAGGAAAATAGTGGCACAACGTTTTGTGGGGAAGGAGAGAAATACTACAACAGGCGTTTTAGGGAAGATGAAGGGAGTGGTGCGGGTATCTGTGGATGTGGGCTGAACGATGTAGGTTTGGGCCGTTGTCATATAGTAAAAAAAGGGAAACGTTAAAGGCAAAACTGGGACATACATAAGGAGGCTTTGCGAAGTACGTGTGAAGCTTGTTCAGCTAGTACGAGCACAGCAGGTAGAGAAGTTTTTAATGTGCCTAATTTAAATTAAATTTGCCTAATCATGGTTTACTGTTGTGATGAAAATATATAATGTATATATACTGTAAAACATGTGTGCAATGCCTAATCCTAAGTTGTTGAGCAAAACAGTGTACGTAGGACGTGTTGGGTAGTTTACTTTTGTGCCTAACCAAACTTTGCTTAAACATAACCAATGGTCCGGTTATACTCTAATATACCTAATGAAGATTTTTAGCAAATGCACATATGGATTTAAAGGATTTAAAGTGACAACCATTATTTAACGGTTCATCATATTGGCTTAACTGGTGAATAGTTTATAACATGGCGTACCACATATATTTATAGGAATGTGCCTGGGATAGTTGAAATGCCCCTAACCGACGTTAACAAACATAACCAAGATTTAGTTATGGAATTAATTTTTATAGTTTTAATAATATTAGTTAAATGGTAATACCGTATTAAATTTATAAAGTTGTCATACAGTAATAAAATTGGGTGAAGCCAGTGGTATGAGAACCGTATCGGCGTGCGCGAAAGGAGGAAGCCGGTCAGAGTTGGTGGCAATGGGGATTTTTAATTAAATTAAACGCCCGTTTAATTTAATTAAAACGAGCTGTTCAGCGGAAAATGAAGACCAAGGTGAGTTCAACTCAGTCAGTTTTTATCCCACTTATATTTTATATGTCGGATTTAATTATTTGTGTGCTATGGTTGCAAGATGTTTGTTGGTTGCTAAATACAATTGACTGAACTGATTGAGTTAAACGTTTTTTTAACTTAATTTAAACTCAGTCGTTATTTTTAACGATTATTCCAAATGAGGTAACTTACCTCGTTGGTTACGTTCATAAAAATATAAACGTATTAAAGTGAAATATGAACGTTTGGATTGCTGTTATTGTTGAATGTTGGATATTATAAATGATGTTATTTTGTTCTAAAGTATTTGGGTGCAGGGAGAAACAGGTTGGTGGGATCCAACTGGATTCCTCAAATTTATTGTTTATTTTCATATCACAATTATATGAACTATTTAACCAGTCTGATTAGATGGTTGCTCTGATCGTTGATTGTTGAATATAAATTCAACGTTTGTTTGTGGTTAACCAATAGGGACATATTAGTTGGGTAGCTAGCAGCAGATGGCCTAAAAATAAATCATTTTATGAAATGTCGATTTATCGTCGGATTAACCAACAGAAGTAAAGTTATAAAAGTCATTTTATAACTAAAGATGGTTTTGAAATGTATTATTTTGAATTAAAGTTTATTAAAAAGGAAATTAATATTTATTAATTATTATTTTAAATTACCAAATGATTTTCGTAAAGAAAAGTCGTAGGTTAATGACATTTAAAGTGGTTGAGCAGAAATTTAACTAAGAGTTAAGATCGGAGTTTTAAGGAATAATTAAATTGGGATTATATAGAAATTGATTATCATTTAATTAAATGATAATCAAAGTAAGTGGATTAATTAAATTGATTATATTATAAATTTAAGTGGAAAGATTAAATTGGAAAGGATCAACAAGTTAACAATGTTAAGTTAAATAAGTCAAGTGCTTAAATGATAATCGATTATTTAATTTATTATAAATAAATTTAATGGAAGTTATAAAGTTTTAAAACCCTGTTATTAGTTAAATAGAGTTTGCAAGGGCATTTTTATGATATAAGCAAGTCTAAATTGAATTCTTCTTAGAATACCATTCAATTGAATTTCTAAAATCTAAGTTGGCGAAGATGTAAAACCATGTTTTATGAAATGTTTTGTAAATGATTTCGAATTTGTTGAAACAAGTTATGAATGGGATCAAACTCATAAGCGTGAGGAGATGAAGTGGAAATCGAAACGGAAACCGAAGTTCTGAATTAAAATGACGAGGCGAGGTAAATTATTAAGATGCGATCTAAATTTGCGATATTAAATAAGGAGTGAAGTTTTATCGAGATGTGACCAAGTGGGTTTGAAATAAACTTATCAAAAGTTTATAAAGGTTTCTGTTATAATGGAATTGAGATTTATTTATAATGTGTTAAAATATTTTAAAGCTAATAGAGAAGTTTTTAATAATAGTTTATTTAAATTAAGTAAACGTGCTAAGATATGAAATAAGATTTCCCAGTAGAAGTGTAATATCAAACTATGTTTAAATCGGATAACCAAGGTCTGAGAGGTAAAATAAAATACCCCAACTTGAACGACTTCATGATTTTCCAAGAATGATATTAGTTTAGGAACGAGGATAACCAAGAGGAGTAAAGTTAGAATTTCGATGAATAATATTATAAAGTAAATATTAAAATGTTCTATGTAAAATAAGATCGTTTTTGAGTATAATTGTATTTTTGAAATAAGATATAAAAAGCTTTGTTCCAAATATTGGAAGTTTGAAGAGTTTGATTTACGAATGGGAAATTAAAAAGGCCAAGTCATGCTAAGTACTGAATCAGTGAACTCGTTTTATTTTTATGGTTGAATGATTGTTTAATTTTGATAGTTAAATAACCAACTATCAAAATCTGACCTGTACGATTGTTGGTATGGAAAGACCGGGATCGAATTTAGATTCGAAAACCATTCCGGACAACAAATACGTAATCGTGGAAGAGATCAGACGATGTTCGAGGTGGAGCATTTAAAGACCACAGATCTTCATAAAGCGGAAGTATTGCTTATAATCTCTGGTTAGCTCCCAGAGATAAACTGTGATTATGTCGTGGTTGAAGTCTATGGGTTGCAAGGACTACTCGCTACTAATCTATAGGGTGATACCTAGGATGTGGTAGGAGGGTGCCTTCGGCTGTCCAGTCCCAGGACAACGTGTATGGACGAGGTGACATTCAAAGAGAATGGTGGCCAGATGTTCCAAAAGATACGTTATAACCTCAAGCCTCACAACCAGGAAATGACAAAAATCGGGCAGGCAGCATGGCTATGTGGGTCGCACCCATTAGGATGTATTGTCACCATCTAGAGAATATTCATATTTGATATTTCTTTCACTTCTATATCTATCGGGAACGGTTATGTTGGTACCAACCGTAGGTGACAATATATTCGATACACTCAAGAGAAATGAGTGGTCGGTCATGTGTGGGCCGGGTTGCAAGACGTTCTTGTTGAACCCAGTGTATTCGTCTCTAGAGATACACTATTGGTAGGTGGTTCCATACCTTATCATAGTCGGAATCCAATCTCCAATAAGAGCGCTCGCGGTTTTGATTGTATACTATATATGGGGAGCGTGAGATGCAAGCGTTCCGTTAGATTCTATTTATTTGTATTTAGACATTATTATAATATCAGATAAGATATTGATTTCAAAAATGTTTTGGCTTATCGTAAGGTAAAAACCGTCTGTATTTATGTGTGGATTTGGTCTTACGATTATCCTTTTCTTCGAAAAGTTTGAACTTTTAAATCAAGTTGGATGATTCCCCTTAAAACTGTGTGAGTTTTTCTCACTCTGGTTCCCCAGACTGACCCGGTGTTTGTAATGCTCGGGTTAGACCGGGTTGTACAGGTTCTGGTTATTGGACACTACGAAGTTCAGAGACGTGCTGAAGGAGCTCAGACGTATTAGTAGTTATTCCTCTGTGTATGGTATATGAGGGCAGATTATTATAACTGTCCAGATCGTCTTGACTGATGTACTCTGATTGTAAGTATTATTTCAAGTTTTCAATAAAGATTTATTCCTATATTATATTTATTCTGTTGCATTGTGAGACTATGTTGTGATAATTCTTCTTCTTGGTCCTCTATTCTAATATTTATTTCTTTCTTATCTCACCCTCTAATTTCTTTCTAATAACGTTCCAATATTTTCCATGCTTGAATGTTCGACATGGTATGTTTATGTCGATTTTTCGGGATCGAAAAATTCCTGTTCATTACAACTGAACTTTAGATGTTTTCAGAATAGCTTGTATACCTATTTTTTTAACACTCAATATGGGCATATAGGAAAGAAAATTTGCCATAAATCCAGTATACAGAAGATCGTCCACGTATTTTGTTTTTTTATCTGCTATATGCACTTTCATCAACTAAAAAAAAATCTTCATGATAACAAAAAAACAAATTTTTTTGTTCTACTTTAAAGTTGGTTAATAAAAATAAGCACAAGCTACTAAATTTTGCAATTCGTCCATTGAAACCAGTTGGTATACTACAGGCAGGTGAGTGGAAATTACTAGTAAGAGCATACTAGTAATTTTTAAAGTAGTTATCTATCTTTGTATGGAAGAATTATAAGTGAAATATTCCTAGAATTTTTTGCTTCATTTACACTGTATGTTTTTAAATTTCCGTCGCGTTCTCTTTAATCTAAGTTTGCTACATGTTCACTTTGCCTTAGATTTCTACTGCGTGTTTTTGAAACTAATTTAAATTAATTTGAGTTATCTATGTGTTTCATTCTCTTATGCATCTTTGACTTAATTTGCACCAAATAAAATTTTTCATTAGTTGTCGAATTCTTGCGCTTGATAATTGTAAGGTATAGCTAACCTTGAGAAAATTGCCAGTTATCCCTAAAAATGTTTACAAGGCGTAATTTGCGGTGCTTGAGAATACTACAAACTCCAGTTTGTACTACTAATGTTTAGTTTCCTTTACGTAATCAATTTTTACGAACTATGGGTTTTGATTAAGATAAAGTTATGCAATTTTATTAATTTTCTAACTATTTTTTATTGAGTGATTTTACACATTATTAGTGTTGGTTATATGTTTCATAAAGTTAAACCAACAGTTATGTTATGCCATAACATACCATCTCTTTGATTTATTGCTTACACACATTAGTGATTTTTATGTTAGAAAATGCAAATAAATATGATACTATACATTTTATCGGTTTCTAATTATTTATATCACATACATGCATCCTATAATGTCGTCTTTCTTTCAGTTTGAGTGCAGCATATAAAGTATTCCAAAAAATAATACATCACACAATATATGTGTTCCTTTCATTTGCCACTTCTTCATTGACACTTGCTGAAAAAGTGTAGTAGGCTATAAATATCAAGTATATTTAATTTTTCGTCATAACATTTTATTTTGGAGTGCATGCGCCATTTGCATTGTGCAATAAATGGTGATAAAAGGTTCGTATATTTGTTTGCTACTTTTCAGTCCGCAAGTATTTTTGTTTTGACATGTTAGATTACATTTACATGCAAAACTAATTGGATTAGGCATGTAGTTGACTCTTTTTTATTTATTGTAATCCAGTATAGAAGTATTTTTTTACGATGTTGGAACCAGTGAAGGTTGGTCTTTATAGTAAAGTATCAAGATTACTAAATCATAAGTATATTCACTTATGTTATTCGTTATCTGAATGTACACATGCAACATTCAAAATAACATAAAACATACATCTTGGAAATGAGACATCATCATATCCTTAAATAAGAGTAGAGTGCTTTAAAAATCATTTTATGTTCAGTTTGTTGTATGCATTCAATCTTCTCTAATTATATCAATTGTAATAAGTTAGTATCATCCCGCAGTACTGATCAAGATTTAAAAATTAGAACTATAATGTTACCTCTGATTTTGGTTAGTAGAGATAACTGTCTATTATTGAAAATTTTAATATTCATGTATTAAATAATTCTTTGTCAACAAATAAGATATGACACAAACTCCAATTTTCAAGGATTATTCTAATCTAGCAATGGTAAAAGAAAAATGGGAATAATGGATGTTTGACCTATCAAGGAATTTTCGTCAACATGTTAATGATATTTTTCGTCAACACCGGAGGTAGGTCAATGGGGATGGATGTAAGGGAGAGGAGTTTTTTATTTAGCTTTCGCAGGCTTGAATTGGTTCTCTGTCCCTGGATGTCGAGGTTTTGGAAAGGAGGGTAACTAACCTGTTGCTCTTGATAAAGGACTTTAATGGTGGATAACAAGAGTCTCCACACCAAGCTCGCTATCAGATCTAAGCTTGTGGGGAGTCTAGAAGCTCATAGGAGGGGCTTAAATCTATAGGAAAGGGTGTTCCCTTCGATAGTAAGAAGATCCGGACAAGAATCCAAGTATTTGCGGAAAATACACAATAAACTGCGACAATTAATGATTAAGAAAAACAATATGACAAACTCATAGTAAGATGCTTTGGATATGGATGAATACTTTATTAATCTTTTATTTGGAATACATGACCAGAATAGAAGAACTTCTTTAATTGGTCCCCATCTGAGGGTTCTAAGAGAGGAAATACAAAGATTAACCAAATGAAAAAAAATCAGGGCCCCCTTAAAATGTGACCCCTAGAGTCCTATATTTAGGAAACTTGGAGCCCCTTCTGCTATTGAGCCATCGGGCCTTCCGGAGCCTTTATTGGCCGCCTTTTTCCTTGGTCTCGAACGTTTTCGCTTCCGGCCGCTTTGCAGTGCTAATTATGGCTTTCTCGATGCAGGTTTCAGCTAGTCGGGAGCCTCTTCGAGGGGAATATGTGCTTGTCGTTGTGGTAGCTTCCTGGAAGGTATCTTGAGCTTCCGTGTGTATGGTCTCGGTCATATCCTTTCGGATATATGCTTCCGATTTTCCCGTGAATATTTAAAGGAGGTTGCCCTCATTGTGTATGTGGTTAGCTACTAGTTCAGAATCACTGTCGGCACCTGTTCTAAGTAGACTAGTGTGGATAGCTTGTATCCTTTTCGAGATTTCGATCTGCGTATCGGTGGGATTTCTGGTATATCCTGATCTTTTAGGTTACTCCAGGTGACTCGCCTGTTATTTTATCAATGCGGCTTCTCGATATTTGTACAATGGGTGTCACGGAAATGGATTCCGGACATTTTTTATGTGCTCTTATTTTTGATATTCTCGAAGTTTTAGCTTCCCGACGTATCGGTATTAGGCGGGTTAATACCGAAGGTTCCTTCCTTTGGACTTCATGTGACGGGTTTATTGCTTTTATCTTTCTTGGTTTCGGATCAGAATGACTTTTTACCGTAGAATCTCCTGTCGAGTTGACTCTGTTGGAGGGATCTTGTCGAATTGACCCTGTCGGAGAGATCCCACCGGTTATATCCTATAGCTTTTAGGATCATTTATCTAGGAAAGTTTCGGCTGATGCAACTTTCGGATCATTTCTCCCTACTCTTGGCTCTTCCGAGTATTTGACCCTACTTTCTGAAGAGTTTTTTATGAGCTTTCGGTCATTCGATACCCCTTCACCGCCAACCCTTTCCACTATTAATTTTGGTAGTAACATGTTTCATTCTAAATAAAAAGGAAAATTTGAATAAATTTGATCTCAAGTCTAGTAAGGGAATCTTTATTGGATATTTTAATAGAAGTAAAGCATACAAAATTTCCAATTTAAGAACTAATACCATTGAAGAAACACTACATGTATCTTTTGATGAAAATTCCAATGATTTTGTTCAAATAAATGACGAAGTTCATTTTGGTATCATAGATAATGAATCAAAAGAGATTAGTCATGAAATTGTTTATCTTAAAAGTGGAACAGGCTTTTAAAAGATCACTCTATAGAAAATATTCTAGGAAATATTAAATCTGTCATTAGAACTAAAAAACTCTTAAACAACATGATTAATTTAGCTTTTATATCAACAATTGAACCTAAAATCCAAAGGAAGCTTCATTTGATGATTCATGGATTCTTGACATGCAAGAAGAACTAAATCATTTCACCAAAAATGATTTATGGGAATTTTTTCCTAGAATTGAGGACAAAACTATAATTGAAACTAAATGGATTGATAAAATAAAAATGAATGAACAAGGTGAGGTTATTAGAAATAATGCCCGATTAGTCACACGAAGTAACTATCAAGAAGAAAGAATAGTATATGATGACACCTTTGCACCTGTAGCAAGATAAGAAGCCATTAGAATTCTACTTGCTTTCGCAAAACATAACAATTTCAAACCATTTCAAATGGGTGTTAAAAGTTGATTTTTAAATGATTTTGTTAAAGAAGATGTTTATGTTGAACAACCCCCAATTTTAAAAAAATGAAAATTTTTCCAATCATGTTTACAAATTAAAGAAAGCATTGTATGATCTGATACAATCTCCTATAGCGTAGTATGATAGACTAAGATTTTACTTATTACAATCAAATTCTAATATTGGTAAAATGGACGATACTCTTTTTATTAAAAGAAATAAAAATGATATTCAACTAGTAAAAATTTATGTAGATGATATAACTTTTAGATCAACAGATAATAAAATGAACAAGGAATTCTCTAAAATAATAACAAAAGAGTTTGAGATGAGTCGTATGGCTGAACTTACTTTAGATTTCTAATAGTGGTATTTCCATTAGTCATGGGACTCTTGTAAGACACAACCACACATAAATATGACAATTGCATAATTTTAGAAAATTATTTAAGAGAATGGAACTCTTGTAAGACATGACCACACATAATTATGACACACATTTTTACCTTATGATATTACTTTTAATGTCTATTGAATCATCTTAAAATAATATAATAAATATGCGAAATTGTTACCCATAATTAAATTTCACACCCTATTGAGCTATACATACAAAAACTTGGCACGTATTGGAGAATTGATTTCATACAAATAGTAAGGCTCTGGGATGTGTTTCCATATAGTATACCTATAGAGGGATGTATGCAAGGCCTACTGGCTCGTGTTTTTCTAATAAGACCAGCCCAGTTACATATACCTGAAATGTGATGACCCGGAAATCTCAACCATTGAAAATCGACATTTTACACAACTCAAGCATCAAATTCCGAAAATTCAAATGCTAGATTTCTGATTGTCTGGGGTTATAACACATAAGAAAATAATCATAATGGAATAAAACAGCTTGTCATTGATATAATATGAGATACGTCAGATTACATCAACTACATCAGAATAATGTTCATATCCAAATGAATTGGAAACAAAAGTTACAGCAGAAAATAAACTACTGTGAGTGAATGCAAAATATGCTCTATCTTTACCTCAAAGATCCAAAAGATACTCCACAAAAGCTAAAGTTGCTCCACCAAAAAGATGCTCCACAAAAGATGCTCCAAAATACCAGCTCCATAACACAGCTACAAACTGTACTCTTAGGTATCCCGTGTAGAAAATATGGGAACTCAAAGTTTAAGGGGAAAATGATAAACTCCAGGTCAGTCATGGGACTGGTATGAGAAATTCATTATATTTGTTATGTGCAATAAAACTCGTAATGCTTTTTAAAAATGAAGATACCATAATGTCTCTCGGCATACATACGATGCAAACACAGACTTGGGAAATATTTCTCCTTATGATAGCCAAGCATGCTTGATACACAAAATTCATTTGAGATTATTATTAGTATCTAAATATGGAATCATTTTCACAAATAATGTATCAGTCCTAGCCAATATAGTGTCCCAGACCAGTATATTGGCATATAGGTGTACAATTATACCGTACAAACTCGTAGTGGAAAATGGATTTCCAACAAATGACCAGGCTAAGGAACTTCTTTACCAATGGGTACACCTCTAGAGGGATGCCCCCGAGAACCACACACAGTTCTCTACAAACAAAACGCTAGTCCATCCTTACCTGCATGAATTCGATCACTCCTAAGTGTGCATCTCCTGGTTATTACCAATCCTTAACTGGGGCCCCACAACATCAATAACCCCAAAATTAGAAGTTGTCACATATGTATTACCTGGGCTTTATACCATGATACACTTTTTATCTAGAAGAAGATGATACATCCTTATCCTTGATGTACTTTCCTATTTTGGCCATTTACTGGAGTTTGAGGCTGGTTGAAGTATCGCTACACAAAGCTACACTCTCTAAGCCATGCTTTGATCATCTAACTCATCACTTAGTATGCCACATTGTCATTTCATAATATACAATTGAAATCACTAACCATATCACCTTTGAGCTCGTACGTCTCAAAGAAGGGTGTTAAGCTAAGAGAATAATTTCTCCACCACCAAGATAAATATTTTTAGCAAAGATCAGTTACATTCTACAAAATACAACATCTCGATACACATCCATACAAGTCCGTTTTGGGTCTGAACTAAACTGAAGGCACCTTATTCTTCAAGCAATAAAGGAGAGAGGTCATTGCAAATTTGGAAATTTCGCAAGTACGTCCGGATGTGCCGCCACAATAAGCATCTCAATAATGCAGCAACCCAGTGAAGAGAAAATTAGCAGGAAAATCCTTTCGATGTGAAGGTTCTAGTTCTTTAACACCATCTTCGAATATCTTTCATTATGCTTTATTCTTATTTGGAATGGCTTTTGGACATAAGTTCGATCCTGGATTTTCCAAATAACAATCGCTCTTTAAAAACATATGGATATATAAGTCTTTAATAAAATCTCAGCTTAAACGTCCATCAAAATACTTTAGCATTTATTTGCAATCATTTCTTAAGGTTTTAAAGATAACTATTAAGTTTAAATCTGTTAAAACTCCATATTGAATAATAGCATTTAAAAGCGTTACTAAAGGTTACTTCAAAAATAGTTAATTTTACTAATTTTGTTTGAACAACCTTAAATCTTCGTAATTTTGATCCAAACTAGTTATTATGATTTATTAAAAAATCATTATTTTTGATAATTTTAAAATAGCTATTTTAATCGATTTCTAAATTTGGCCACTACACCGCACTTATAACGACCTTTTCGAAGACGCTTTTACGCATAACTTGAAATATATATATTAAATTTTGAAAATTCCTTTTCCATTTTAAAACCAATATATTTGGGAAGCAAACGATTTTCGCTTGGAAGAAATTCGACTTAATTTGTTGCTTTTACAAACGTTTAAAGTATATGGTTGAAATTCGTGAATTGCCGACGCACGACTAGCCATATTCAGACCATATTATAATTTTATATAAAAAATAATCCTATTTACCTTAAAATAGTTTATAATTATTTTTAAAACATATACATACTTATCTGAATACAATATCCTAAATTTTAACTTTAAAATTCAATTATTCGTATTAAATGAATATTATATTATTATTTTATTATTAGTTTTTCAAAATTATCCTTTTGAATCCAAACTTTCCTGAAACCCATTTAAAAATAATATAAGATAGTTTTTATAATAAATTTGAGTGTTCGACTTTATTTATATATCAAACTTCACTTTTTTTTATTTACTATTCACGATTTATTTTAAATTTGAACATGTCATTTATACTTGAAATAATTTTCAGATAAACTTCCATCTTTACAAAAGGTTTTCATAAATACCTTAATTTCATTTCCAAAACATTTTGGATTATCCAACTCTTATTTTTTGTATTATTTAAATGAAAATAATATTCTATATTATCCGAGATTTGTTCAATACCCATATATTCCCATATATGTGGGTATGACTTGTGTAGTGTAAATCTTACCAGTACTAATAACCATATCAATACCCATTTCCATATTTGTAACTTCCATTCATCTAGCACGTTTATATTTCACAATAATACATGTATACAAGCGTTTTGTCAATAACGCTTATACTATAATTAATAACTAATTAACCACACATTAACAACCATTATCATGACATCTAGATTAACAAATATAAATATCGAGTTTCTCACCTTTTGATTCTAGTCCGCCAAAATTTTATTGATGGATCCATAACCAATTGAAATTACCTTGGAATGACCATCTCTTCAACAATTATATATATAATATATTTAAAAATAAGATTTCTTTTCTCTCTTTTTTTATTTAAGAAGGAGGGGGCAGTGAGCTAGGGGGCTCTAGGAGCCTTCTTTTATAGGAAAATGAGATGAAACGAATGAAAGAGGAGGAAGTGGCCTTCTATTATAGGAAAATGAGGCTAAGGTGTTGATACATAGGTAGACATGTGTTTCCATCCCTTATAACCACCCAAAATCATATGCTAAGACACATTGTTTTGTTGAGAGAGTAAGTGGTTATGCTTTAGGATATTCCTAAGGATTTGTCTTATTCATTTATCACACTTTTCCTAAGTGTTGCAAAGGCTACGTTTTTAATACATGCTATGTAAGAAAACCAAATCAAGTTTTGACAATTCCGATCAAACGAGAAATGGTGCTGATGACTTCTAAGTTTATTATTTGTCGTTTAAACCTTGCTATCTTTAACTTAAACTTAAGTTCATGTTTATTTTTAAAATTCAATTTAAACTTAACATTTTAAAATAAAATCTTGGTTTTTAAACTGACAAAAACTTGGCAAAATCGACAATAGTTCTTTTAAAAATTTGACAAAAGTTTAACGAAAATTCAAGGATGTTACATTAAGGTGGGGCATTGACTGAATATGCCATTACCCCGGTCTCCCGACCAATCGAGCATGCTCCACATCATCATCATACATGACATATAGAGAGTATAACATCTATAAGGGTAAAATACACATCCTAATAGGCTTACATAGCCGTACGGTGTTCCTTGTTTCTCCATTTCCATTTGACAAAGCCAAAGGTACCATATATTTTTATATTATAGTACAAACCACTTTTGGATGCCACATTGTCATTCCGTCGATCACTAATTGACATTCACAAAAGCACAAATCTCGAGCACATACGTCTCAGAGAAAGTTGTTAAGTTAAGGCAAAGGTGCCCTCTGCACTACCAAATAAATGCACGTTTGTAGGATTCAATGTACATGATCTAAGAAATGCAATGTCAGACCTTAATCTATAGAAATTGCCAAAGACCAGGACAAATCAAAGGTACTCTTTTACCATGTCCTACTGGGTATCCCCCTTAGGATTGGTAGCAAGAAGTCCTCGCATCATGAAAATCTCTGGAACATAGGAACACTGCTAAGACTACACGTATACAACCCTGGGAGCAAGTCAAGACACCAACAAGCAATCCTTTCAATTTCGAAGGCCTACGCCTTCATATCATAGTCATAAGTATAGTCATAATCATCCCGATACCTGCATCTAATTTTCAAACGCAAAGCCAATTCAAAGTGGTTTCAAATCCAGTTATGATCCAGATTTCTCGAATCAACACGTTATAAGTTAAAAAGAAATTTAGGTGACAGTCAGTTATTTAACCGTCAATCATAATCATACAGTCAAGCATATTAGCAGCATAACCCTTTTTTATTAAATCATTTCATTGATTCTTACAAACAGAATCCATATGCTAGTTGCAAATGAATGAGCATTTTCATAAATCATTATATTTGCATACATGGAAATCATATTTGTACACTTATTTAAATTGTAACATATTGCCTTTCGTCCGCTTCAAGTCGGTAATTAAACCAACTCAAACCATTTGAAACGACAGATTGTTATTAGCTTCTGGTGGTAAATAGAATAAATCAAAAAATTACATATCACAGACATAGAACAAAATGATATCTCGCAGTGGAAAATACATAATACAATAGTAGTTCATGAAGCTACTAAATAAAATTTTACAATAGAGTTTACATAAACAATACAGTGGAAGTCTAATACAATGAATTTCTAATACATAAATAATAATAACATTATGAAATAGAGAAGACAAGAATAACTAAACTGGAGCAACTGAATAGGTAGATAGAGGTGAGTGAAACCCAATATAAGCTCCAACTCCAAAGGTGAATCTCGAAAAAACTGTAATACTTGATCTGACCCGAGCAATAATGCAGAAACAAAAAACTTGGATCAGGATTAACATTCTCATAGAAGTAAATCAACTCAAATGAAATATTAAATGAAATGCATCAGTAACTTAAAGGATGTTTGGGATCACCATCCTCTAAGGATCCGTTAAACTAATATCATATAATATAATACGTTATTATAATAGTGTCTATGTTTAAATATACTATTGAAAATAGCGTAACCGGGATTGCCATTATTTCCCTTACACCGTTTATACCGTTATCATACAGTTTGCATATAAAACACCAGTACGTCGGTGGATAGGGATACACCGTGATAAGACAACGTTAAATCAAAATCATAGGGGCTCGATCAGGATAATATGACAAGGCACACGAGGAATGCCCAGAGTAGGAATATACTAGTTGCATGCCCGGACTAGTGGTAACGCATAGCCGCGACCACCGCCCACCTCGAACAACACTACCAAATCAAGGTGCGCATCTATCAAATCAAATCAACCGACGGACTATAGTAATAAAGAAGAAGTGTTTCCGATGGAGATAGCTAACCCCACTTGGTTCGGTATAGCCCTATTTCAGTCATTTTAATTATGACCCGAAGGTCGAGGATATCCATCATCGTTCTCTTTCTTCAAATCCAGTAATTGCCTCCATATCATCCACACCGTGTACACAGTTGTTAAAGTGCTTTCGGTATTGGCAGAGAGTAAGACAATAGCCGATCCCGGTATCTTTAACAACCAAACATTTACATTTTAACATCGTGGTCATAATTTTATAAATCACTTTATAAATTCATTTATACAAAATCACAGGTTCAAATTTGAATTCAAAACTAAATATTAAACTTTGATTTCATTTAATGTGATTTATTCTCGTCAAAACTCAAGTTCAAACAATTCAAAAATCTAGTTTTACATTTGTAAGCATTCATTTAAGTCAACTGATAAAGTTAACATTTCGGTTCGAATTCTATAAGTATATAATTCAAATCAAAATCTTATATTTCAATTTAGGCAAACATACCATAACTTATAAATCTCAAGTCGTACAATTCAAAAATCATTATATACAAATTTGAATAAAAATCTTAGTTCATTTATTAAATCAAATATCAACATTAAATTTTAAATCTTTAACCTATACATCT
Source organism: Allium sativum (assembly GCA_030737875.1). Taxonomy (NCBI): domain Eukaryota; kingdom Viridiplantae; phylum Streptophyta; class Magnoliopsida; order Asparagales; family Amaryllidaceae; genus Allium; species Allium sativum. The sequence goes on from CM060910.1 coordinate 1,000,535,199, forward strand.
TTGAGTTTATTATTAAAGTTTATAAAATATAGCTTTGAATATATATATAAGTTATAAATTTATAAAGTTAAATAGAAAATAGCTTTATAAAGATATATAATTTTAAAATAATTTATAAATAGGTTTAAAAAGAATAGTTTATAATAATATATTAAATTTAAAGTTTAAAATGCATATATTATTGAATTATATGGTTTAAAATAAATAAATTATAAGTAAAATCTTAAATAAGGATTTAAATACTTTTTACTCAAAAAACCATTTTAAAACATATAGTTTAAAGTTTAAGTTTAAAATCTTTAAAATATATATAAAAATATAATATCTTAAGTTATTGGTTTAGAATCAAATTTTCCAAATCACTTTACTTCGAAAACATGACCAACGGTGTTCGTATATAGTTTTCAACCCTATGGTCAAGTGATATGGATATTTGTCATTTCAACCCATTACTAATTTTTTTACAGATATGTATCATTCAACCCGACATCCCAAATTCAGTAAAATCGTTCAGGTATATCATTTCAACCTATAACGAGTTTTTCCTAATCTAATGTCTGTTCGGGTATGTACCATTTCAAACCTTAGTGATTTTCTAAACTAGGAAAATCAACAATCACATAGCCTCAATCACAACATATATATCATCAGTGCACCTGCGTGTCATACGAATATCGTGTCATATATGAAATGTGCATACATATCAATAAAACAATTTCTAGCAGCAATGTTATACATTTCACAACAGTTCATTTATGCTGAATTTAACATCCATGAATAAGGTAGGTCAAGTGTGAGATAAACTCACCTTTCGTGGCACAGAAGTGGAGACAACAAACAGATGGACACAGAATGAATCGACGATATCTAAGCATGACTCTGAACAGATTCAGTCATGGTAATCACTCAATATATATTTTATTTTATAAGAGGGGGTTAGGAAAATTCTCAGTGGATCAGTATGACTATTTTGTTTTTGGATGGGTTTCAGACTCAACGCCAAACTCGAGTCAAAAATAAACATGACAATTTTTACAAAAATAATAGATAAATATGTGTATGTATACACATAATTTAAACTATATAACACGCCCTAAATCATATATATACACATCGAAACCGTATATACATTTAGTTTAAAAATTAACGCAGCGCTAGCAAAGAATACAAAAAACATTTTACCGACACAAATATACACACACATAAACCCACACACTCACAACTCAATAAAAACACCATACTGTACACACACTAACACAACCACACCCCTATAACAATCAACTAATGCAATGCACCAACACTTATGCACGTTGTATACCAAACACACATAAATACACATGCACAAATACATACTCACACACGCCAACACATACAGAAATAAAATATACAACTCAACACAAACTCACGTCGCACACCGATTCTCATATACACGCACAGACAGGCACCAAAACTCATGCAAATACACATGCAAAATTCATACAACTCATGCACATATGAGGACATAGGGTGTCGGCAGGAGCGTGGGTGCTTGATCCGGTCAGGGCGTGGCTACCAGAGCCAAAAGGAGAGGTCAGAGGACTCGGGCGACACCGCGTTGTGGAGGGGAGGCGAGGTCAGGGACTTGGCGTGGTTCAGGTGGTCGAGGAAGATGGAAAGGGAAGAAAATGTATGGGAAAACTACTGTGTAGCCATCATTATTTGTGAAGGGGAAAGAAAAATATGGGTTTGGAAAATACTGGTTTTGGGAAGAGGCGATGGTATGTACCAGTTTTAAATCACGACTTTCGGTATTAAAAGAAATGAATTGTTCTTCGGAATTTGAACGAGGCTTTTTTGGAATGGAACGATTCTTTTGGAATAAACATACTTAATTTATGTTGAACGTCCGTCCTATTCAAAACAAATGTTTGGTTTAAATTTTGAAAAACAAAAGAACGGTTTGCATTTGTAGGTGAATGAACAGCTTGGGAAATTTTTTTAAACAAGTACGGCTTGTTTTTCACGATGAAGAAAGCAAGCAGGAATAAGAAAACATAAGGCAAGCACGCGAAAAGGGCTAAATAGAATGTTTAACAAACAAGGCTCAAGTTCTTTCTTAAACCAAATGCATGGCTTTCATACCATGCACTAAGCTTTGGAAATAAACAAAAAAAAGAATGGATGGTTTAGTAGACTAAAAGGAAGGGTTTTGCACACCCAAAATGACTATAAAAATATGTCGGACCCGAATAGGGACACATCGAACTCAATGACTCTGTTTCAAAAATGAACTGTGCAAACCTTTGTACAATTTCAGCATGAATGGAACATCGAAACTGACAAATGAATATATTGCAGAAATCTGCGCAATGAGACAGACGCAACGATATATAGTTTGTTGTGCCACAATGCTCCGTTCAAAAATGCATTATGGACACTTTTAAACATAAAATTTGGATAGGAAAACAATTAAGCGGAGGTCAAAATGTCCAATTTTCGCAAAACAAATTTCGCCGTTAGATTCGTGATAACGAATAAAATATTTTTCATGTTTGTCCGAACTGGTTTCGGAAATATTTTAAAATCGCTGAAATTTGAACCGTTATGCACAGCTTTGCACTGAAAATTACGCGACCGACAAACATTCAAATTTTCCCGCGAAATTTTCACTGTTTCTATGTCTCACTATATGTATTCCAAATTCGAAATTTTCATTACGAAAAGCTATAGAAAATTTTCAAAATAAAAATTTGGTTTAAATCAGAATTTAAATCATTAAAATTAGCAAGTTGTTACAATCTCCTCTACTCAAAACTTTTCGTCCCTGAAAAGGGACGTGGCAGGGAAACATTAATTAAATAATTTACTATATTTAAAATCAATGGTTCATATCTATTCACTTACTTATATATATAATTTGAAATATATATATAAATCAAAAGTTAAAATATTATCAAACATTTCAAAAAAATAGTTTTAAGTATTCACTCGGCGTCTCGATTGGCTATATATACCTATCCCACTTTCGAAACCTAGATATCGATAATGCTGCAATCATCACCAAAATCATTTTCAAGCGACTAAAGTGTGACTCTATATTTATCGAATACATATAGGATTTAACATATATATTGATCAGACATATACCCAAATCACTAGGTATTCGACAGGTCAACTTTAACGTCAAATAAGCACTCAAAACATCCTTTTCATATTTAAACAAAATATATACCAAATATTATAAATAATATATATCAAACCATTGTATACTAAAACCAAAAGTAGGGAAAAAAATATATCTCTCCCCGACTCATTTATTTAATAAAATTTCAACCACAATCCGAAATAAATATATAAACAAAATTATTATTGAATCAAATACATAACAATATTAATTTATACAATACTTAAATATTTCAAACTCATGTTATTAATATTCAAACTTGTCAAAATCATAAGTTTAACATATATATATGAGACGACCCCAAACCCCGTACTGACGGTGGCAAGGGTAATCTTTGGAATATAACACATAAACAAATAACAGCAGAACAAAATTAAATAAATACACCAGATAATGAACAAATAATACACTGGATAAACATAATCATCAGAGTTACATAGTATACAGGATCATACTTAGTACAAATACAGTTCAGCTATACGTAAATGTCTACAGCGGAAATAAACATAATATGTACAATAGGAGCTGAACAGCATAAAAAGAGATAAATGATAGAATCCATCTTAAGCTCCAGCTATCCAGAAAGAGCCTGCTAAAACCTGAAGACAAGGCTGCTCGTGTAGAAAAAGGGGCAACCGAGTTTGCAAGTGAAACAAACTACGAGTCAGTCATGGGACTAGTATAAGAAATCTACTTAACACATTATATAATTGGCTAATAACAGGACAACGCCACTTTCGCGGAACGGGTTTACTCCATTGGATTGCCAGTGCTTTATAACAAGTAAATCTTTTAAACATCGCAATGCTTTTTATAAAAATGAAGCCATTATAAGACTCAGTTCCCATCACACAATGCAACGCAAACCGGAGGATAGAGTTTTTACCATATAATGGCCAAAATATGCTTGATGCAAATAAAACAAAAGCACTTTGTATTATGGCTAGTGTTTATATATTTCAAAAACAATTTCAAATCATAACTATCAATCATAGACGGCATGGGTACCATATATCAAGTCGCCATATATAGGTATACAATCAAAACCGCACGGTCACGTATTTGGAAATTGAATTTCCGTCATGAACCAAGGCAAAAGATAGTCCTTACCGAATTCGAGACTGTCTAGCCCGAGTCTCAGGCAAGCTTTGGATCGTCAGGGCCGGTCCACCGATGTGGATTATTATGCATGAACACTACGTTCCCCCGCCCTTTGGGGCATAAATGAGCCAACGAATGACTCCTTCAGTCCCGGATCGACCGACATATCCGAGGCGCAACGCAATAGCAACAACCACATAGGTGAAAGTAATATAAATGTCAGCCAGTTCAAGCACTGACACCACCTCTAGTTAGAAGGAAATGCATGCCCTCCCTGAGGTCCTCTCCCGTTTCTGGTTCATACCGGGGTGTGAGGCTCGCGAATTCACGTTATAAACAAAGCTATGCCACACAAGCAGTGCTTTGGTCATCACCACAAGGCTTTGCTTTTCAATAGAAGCCTTGATCACTGCATCTTAGCATGCCACACAGGCAATTCACACCATGCAACTGATGGCTATCAATCACACAGAATGAATTCCAATGTCAGACGCACAGTCTATTTACAAGTCCGTTCTGGGTCTGAACGAAACCGGAGGCACAATATACCTAGCGTACCCATCGATCTCTACGTACATCTTGACGATCACCACTCATTATCCATATTTTGGGATGCCTCCCAATCAGGACATCAGTTACCATCCAAACGAGGTGAAGATCTCTGGTCTTCAACCACCGTCTTCATCTTCGATTTCTTATCGTCGATTTAGTTATTCAGAATGGGATAAACCTGGTCTTTCTGAGCAACTCGCGTATATAATAGACAAGTGCTACACAAACACAACATACGCATCATTTCAATTCATCAGTCACTAACCGTAAATCAGTAAGAGAACGATTTCCCAAATATTAACCCCGAAGGCCGAAACCAACATCAGATCAAAACTCAGGAAACCATTCGACTTAGCTAACCTTCAGTTAGTTTCTAAATCTCACATTCCATATCGTTTATAATATTTTATAACGATTTATAGCTATTTTTATTTATTTAAAAATAGCCAATTTATTCAAACGACGCTTCAGGCCATAACGCGGCCGTGGCGCTGTTTTGCTTCAGATTTGATTTACACATATCTGAAAATCTAGCCGTTGGATCTTCACAAAATTATATCATTAGAAAGATCTTTTCAAAACGAATCCAACGGTTCCAGTTTTGGGAAAATCCGACGGTCGGATCTCCCGGTACAATCATTTGAAGTTTCGATTTCAAAATACGAACTGCAGCGTCGTTATTCGATTTAATTTAATTATATATATAATCGATTCTGGCGCTGTTTTTCTTCAGATTTGAATTAAATATTCCAGACAATCCAACCGTTGGATCTTTACAAAGTTGGTGTCGTTGGAAAGATATTTCCAAAGCGAACCCAACGGTTTCGGTTTCGGGAAAATCCGATGGTCGGATCTCCCGCACTAATCGTTTGAAATCACGGTTTCAAAACACGAACTGCAGCTTCGTTATTCGATACATTTTAATTATATATATATATATATATATATATATATATATATATAATCGATTCTTCGATTTCATAAACTATGTGCTTTTCATACATTTGATAAAAATGATATTTTTATCCAACAGACATTTATTTCGACACTTCACTATTTTTAACAGTTCAGGTATATAGTAAAATGTGATTTTTATTGTAAAACGATTTATTTCAAAACACGACTATTTTATATAGTTCATATAGATGATAAAAATATGATTTTTATTACTAAACAATTTATTTTAAAACACATTCAACACATGAATTTCTATTCAACGAATGAATTTCTATTCAACACATGAAGGTTTTCTATAGTTTGTATATATATAGTAAAAATGTGATTTTTATTGCAAACCAATTTATTTCAAAACACGACTATTTTATACAGTTCATATAGATGATAAAAACATGATTTTTATTATAAAACAATTTATTTTAAAATACGAATAACATTCAACACATGAATTTCTATTCAACACATGAAGGTTTTCTATTCAATACACGAATATAGTTTCAACACATGAAAATAATTCTAACACCTGAATATTATTCAAAAATTTCGGCAGCATAACGGCAGGGTAGTTAAAACCGGGGCCGTCCCTAGTACGGCTCCTCGCTCTACCTTAAAGCCTCACAGCTTTTGACAATGGGGACTTCATGCATCTAGTTCGCAAGCAGGCGGCTTGTATATTTTTTTTCATTTCCACAAACTAATCCTATGTGGTTTCAACCCAATAATTCTCAACCACAAACGGGTATTTTTCAACCATAATCAATCAATTTCAACCACAAACAATTCTAATCAACCATTCGTTATCAATAAATTTTCAAACCAATCACAACCAATAAATATCGTCCATGATTTGTGGACGATGGGCATGTGTGTATATATATATATATAAGCATTTCACTTCTATTTCAACACATATATAATTTTTACAACGCATATATAACTTATACATCGAACGTACAACTTATACAATGCTTATACATGAGGTGTACAACGCTTATATAACTCATACATCGACTATATAATTTATACATCGTCGTTTTCCATATTGTTTATAAATTAGAAATCTCACATTGGGTTCCACTCCACCAAAAATAGCAGAAGGCTCAGAAAAATATGCAGTCTCTTCTAGAATGTAGAAGCCGTCCACACGAGTCCACTCTCTCTTGTTTCACTGAATTTTGTCAATAAACGAAAAAGATATGATTTTTACAGTGAAATCAAAAACCGTAGCACTTTAAAGTGCTATAATATAGTTTATTTTAAAATAGTCGTACCTCAGCTAATTTGTTCAAAACTAGGTTTGGATTTTTCTTCGAATCCGTGTAGCTATTTGTCGATCGGCCTTTGCAGCGTCGAAGGGGGAGGAGCGGCGCACCTGCGCCTGGAGGGGGGAGGCGTTCGATCGCCAGAGGAGGGTGCGGCGGCGGTTTGAAACCTGAAACTTTCAGGTGTCGATTCTCCCAAACCACTCAATGAAAAAATCCAAACTATATATGGATTTGAAGATCTTCTCGAGCTCTTTAAAATCTTCAATTGGAGGAGGGGCTAATTTTGCGCGGATTGATCAGAAAATGAACGGGAAAGGTGGAGCGGTTTATCATCGTTGATAAACAGAAGGGGTCGGGGAGAGAGAAAGAGATCTGACCAATGAGGGTTTTTTTTATTTATAAATTTTAAAATCCGAAAATACCCCCTTTCCCACACGAACACCAATCCAAACCCAACGACTGTCATCCCTAGCTAAATACCACCATTCCGAACACAATGGGATATGTTTCGTAGGCCCATTCGACTGTTTTAGTCAGTTTTCCTTCAAATTCAAATATAAAACATTCAATATTCGATTTGAACGTACATTTCAATTTGCCGGGGCCACATGCTGATCCTAAAAATTCCAGAAAAATAAAACTAGTTATGTTTTGACGATACGGTCCCAACAAAACTAGTTTCGTCGAATTCTGAGACCGTTTGAAAAATGGCCCATTTCTGGTCGATCCAATTTAACTGTAATTGACCAAAACACGTTTTCCTTTGCCACGCTCACATATTAACTTCAAAAATTATGAAATTTGAAAACTAGCAATAGTTTTACATCCTGAATCCAACAAAAGTGGTTTTTTCGAATTCTGAGGTCGTTTGCAAAATGGCCATTTTCACGGGCTATATAAACTCTATAGCGACCTTTCTGAAAATTCATTTAGCCATAACTTTTGCTTTCCGCTATGAAACTTCGATTTTTCAGATTCGTTAGAAAGGTATTCACTAAAGATTTAAATATTTTTGGTTTCACTAAAATCCGTTTTGTTTTGCACCCGGTATAGTCAGTCAAAGTTTGAATTCAAATTTTGAAACTACCACGCAATTTCAGGCCTTGTTTATAATTAGAATTAATTATATTCCTTTTCAATTGTTGATTCAAACTTACTTTTCATCATTATTATTTAAAATATTTATTTTAAATATTTAAAATCCACTAAAATATCCAATTTAAAAATTTTAATTTGGTTCAGATTTTCCGGGTTGTTACAATCTCCTCCACTTAAAACTTTTCATTCCCGAAAAGGAACAAAGTCGAAAGTGGTTTGATTAATCAACTCTACTTCCTATCTGGCTTTCATTCTCCAACTCTTCAGTTTCTGAGAAATTTCAAATTCTTCGAAAATTTGGCTAACACTCGGAATTTTCGAAAAATTTCGCCATAACCTCCTTTGTACGGGGAGGGGTTTGGAAATTTATTGGGCAGTATTAGGTACCCAATAAATCCTAATAAGCATGCACATATTTATAGTGATATATTCTGGTGTTTACAAGGGAGTGTGTATAGATAATAACTCCAGAGAATAAATTCTCGTCACCCTGCCCAAGCCTGAGGGAGTGTGTATTTTTAATTGCTCCAGAGAATAAATTCTCGTCACCTCGTCCCGTGTGGGAAATAAATAATCCATGTGTCGTATCTAATACTAGAGAGACGTGATTATTGTCAACTCCAGACCCGTGTGGGGTTTTCTATTAATCTGGCAATTTATCATTGCAATTTTATATGGTCCATATCAGTCATCAGTTCAATCTGTAATATATAGTCATCGCCATACAAGCCTCTCGCTCGTATGGTAAATCTTCCACCTCGTCACACAAGCTCCAAATGCTTATGTGGTATATGATGAAGTATGCCTATCTTCAAGAAGTATGCCATGTAGTGTAGTTCAAAATCAATTGTTACTATCCTGTGGCGATATTTATTATTACACACAGAACAGCAAGCACTCCGCATCCAATGGCATTCACAGGAGTTGATATGATAATATTTCGCATCCAACTCATTAAGGTTTACCTATTTGTCGGGCACGCAAATAAAATCTTTACTCAACAGCTAATCCATTTACCTATTCAAACATATATGATGCACATGTATATATTTCTATCTATTTTTAAATCAGTTCAATGTGTGATTTAATCGAATAAATTCTACCATTCATTCTCTTATTGATTAAATTAACTATCGTTCTAATAATTTAATTAATCAAATCTACTATCACATAACACAAACAACAATCAAATTGTTTTTAACTTTTCAAAAATATACTAATCAATTCCTATACTCTTTTAAAATCATTCAGACTATAGAATTAAAAGTTTACATTCATGAAAGAAAATAACAATGAAGTAGAGAACATAATAGAAATTTCAAAATATGGTAAATGTACCTTGCACTGGAGTCAATCAGAGATATCCACTCGGCACTTAGGATAGGCTTTCCGAATGCTCCCCTCAGTTTCCCAAGTACAATCTCGTGGATCTCCACTCCATTGCAATTTGACTAAGTGAACCTTCTTGTTCCTCAGCTCTTTGGTTTCTTTTGCCAGCGATTTTTAGCGGCTCTCTTCTCACAACCAATTCTGGAGTAATTTCAATATCCTGTTGCGTTGCTTCTTCCACGATCAAGTCTGGATCATGAACGTGCTTTCGAAGTTGAGATATGTGAAATACGTTATGCATTCCAGGCAGCCAATTAGGCAATTGAACCTTATATGCGAGAGTTCCAACCCGTTCAAGAATAGGAAACTGACCAATGAATTTGGGCGCCAACTCCCCAGTTTTTCTTAACCGGATAACTCCTCTCATTGGCGATACTTTCAAATATACATAGTCGCCAACAGCAAATGATATATCTCTTCTTCTCTTATCAGCATAGCTCTTCTGTCGGCTTTGAGCGGCGTGTAATCGTTTCTTAACGAAATCGACTTTGTCGGCAGCTTCTCGGATCATATCAGGTCCCAATACAAGCCTATTACCAGGTTCGACCCAACAAGCAGGAGATCGGCACGGCCTACCATACAACGCTTTGAATGCTGACATTGTCAGGCTCGCCTGGTAGCTGTTATTATACGAGAATTCAGCCAAATGCAGATGGTCTTCCCATGATCCACCAAAATCTAGAACACAAGCCCTCAATAAATCTTCTAGTATTCGATTCACCCTCTCAGTCTGACCATCTGTCTGAGGATGATAAGCGGTGCTCAAGTTGAGCTTCGTTCCCAGTTCTACTTGAAATGCCTCCCAGAATTTGCTAGTAAATATTGGATCTCTATCACTAACTATACTGATTGTCACTTTTTGTGGCCTAACAATTTCCTTGAAATATATCTGCGCCAAACTCTGAGCAGTTCTGTTTGATCTGACAGGTATGAAATGGGCGGTCTTCGTGAAGCGATCTACGATCACCCAAATACTGTCATTTCCTTTCCTGGTTCTGGAAAAACCATTTATGAAGTCCATGGAAATATGTTCCTACTTCCAACCTGGAACGTCCAGCGGTTGCAACAATCCGTCCAGTTTCTGTTGGTCGCTTTTGACTAGCTGGCAAGTAGGGCATCAGCTAACATATAAAGAAATGTCTCTCTTCATCGACCTCCACCAGAAAGTACGTTTGATGTCATTATACATTTTGCTTACTCCTGGATGGATACTAAGCTTTGACTTGTGGAACTCATCCAGGACTTCCTTTCGGAGCTCAGAAATGTTAGGAACACAAATTCGACCCTTTAGCCTTAAAATCCCATCGTTATCAACTTGAAAACTCGAGGACTCGCCTTTCTGAATTATCTCTCTGATCTTCTGAATGAAATGATCATCCTTCTGAAGAGTAGATATTTTATCTATCAATGAAGTCGTGATAATAAAACTGGCGATCATTACATTCTTTCAGCTTAACGCATCGGCCATGACATTGGCTTTCCCTGAAGTGTATAGAACCTCAAAATCATATGCTGCAAGGAACTCTAGGCAACGTTGTTGCCTAAGATTCTAGTCTTTCTGGGTGAACAGATACTTTAACGATTGGTGGTCTGTAAACAGTTCGAATTTCTCACCCAGAAGATAGTGTCTCTAGATTTTCAAAGAGAATATGATAGCCAACAACTCAAGATCATGAGTGACGTAGTTCTTTTCATGTGGCTTCAGCTGACGGCTAGCATAAGCAATAACTTGGTCTCTTTGCATTAATACTGCACCAAGGCCTTCTCTAGAGGCATCTGTCCAGACCTTCAAGTCCTGATTGCCATCGATTATCGTTAACACTGGATCCGTTGTTAATCTTAACTTTAGCTCCTCAAAAGCCTCCTCACATTTGGGAGTCCACTTGAATTTTGTGTGCTTCTTTGTAAGCTTTGTTAAGTGACTAGATATCTTCGAAAAATCTTTAACGAACTTCCGGTAATAACTAGCCAATCCAAGAAAACTTCGGACTTCTGTGGGAGTACCAGGCTGTTTCCAGTTTTGAATAGCGGTGATTTTACTTGGATCCACAACAATTCCCGCTTTTGATACGACGTGGCCAAGAAACTTCACTTCATCTTCCCAAAATATACATTTGGACAGTTTAGCTTTCAATACATTCCTTCTCAGAATTTCTAACACTTGTTCCAAATGCTTTTCATGTTCGGCTTTTGGCTTAGAGAAGATTAGAATATCATCAATAAAAACCAGAACAAACTTATTCAATACCCCTCTGAACACTCTATTCATCAAATCGACGAAATAAGCTGGAGCGTTACATAAGCCGAACGGCATTACTAACCACTCATAGAATAAGTCTGGACCTCTGAATGCTGTCATAGGAACACACTCTTCGGCAATACGAAGCTGATGGAAGCCTATAGCTAGGTCCATCCGCGAAAATACTTGTGCTCCATTCAGATGATCCAATAAATCATCGATTCGCGGCAATGGATATTTATTCTTTATTGTTTGTTTATTCAAGTCACGATAATCCACACATAGTCGCAGAGTACCGTCAGATTTTGGGACAAACACCACTACTGCTCTCCAATCAGAGAAACTAGGCCTGATCAGAACCTTCCATACAAGCTGTCGAGTTTGATTGTCTAGTTCTTCTTTCTCCTTTAGAGTCATTTTCCGAATGGCATGCACTACTGGCCTTGCGTTCGGAATTAAGGCGATCTTGAAATCAATTTCTCTCTGCGGAGGTAAGCTGACAACTTCTTCGAGCACATCCGCATAATTCTTTACGATAGGAATATCTTTGATGAGGTCGGGAATATTCTCTGTGACTGCAGGGATATTTTCTAGTTGAGCAGGAGAGACATCCAAAGCTGCCCAGAAGTCCTTTCTATTAGAATTCTGACCTTCACAGTGAATGGTTATATAATCACCTGTTTTAATCTTCGCCCTGACAACTCTCTCGGCGCATTGACCTCAGCTTCATATTTGGTCAACCAGTCTAATCCCAAGATAAGATCAAATTCTGTAAAATTCATGGTAACTGTGATGGTAGGGAACCAATAACGAGAAAAAGAAACCGGCACCCCACAAACCCAACTGAGATCGAGGGAACCCCCAACCGAAATATGGACAGTCATCGGTTCTTTGAGCTTCTTCAAATTCAAATCCAGTTTCATAACCACATTCTTTGCAACAAAGCTTCACGACGCGCCGGTCTCAAACAGTACTTTAACTGGGATGTTTTTGACAGTAAGCGTGCCTTCTAAAACATCTGGCCTTCCCTGACTAGCTGAAGGCTCAGAAGTTTCTGCTACTTCATTTATTTGAACTGCCTCTTTGGTCTTTTTCAACAGCCAGCAGTCTCGCTTTATATGACCAGCCTGATGACAAAGATTGCACTCTCAAGTCACAGGAAACTTGCCCTTGGATTTAGACTCATCCTCCTTTCGTTTCTTCGAGGATTTACAATTCCTGGTCAAATGCCCTGGTTTATGGCAGTTACTGCATATGGCAGTCGTTACTGGTTATTTCTCATATCTGGCCCTTTTCCGATTGACTTTAGGCTTCTTACCGACCTCAAACATCGTACTGGCCACAAGATTATCAGTTTCATACTCTCTTTTATTACTAGAACTAACTTCTCTTCGTAGCGCAACATACATCTCTTGTCGAGATCCTCATACTGGTAAGCCATGTATATCATTTCAGAAAAAGGAAGCTTCACATTCCTCATTACACTATTCTGATATTTTCTTTGCAGGCCATGAATAAACCTCAGATTCTTCCTCTTTGGATCTTGAATCAGATGAGGAGCAAAGTGAGAAAGTTTGTTGAATTTCTTATGATATTCTGGAATGGTCATATCCCCTTGTATCAGATAAGAGAATTCATCACATAACCGCTCAGTTGCTTCGGGAAGAGTAAATCTTTCTAGGAAAATCACTTTGAATCTATCCCAGGTGATATCACCTTCTGGATTATCCTTAATAATGGAGTCCCACCAGAACAAAGCTTCTTCTTTGAGTGCCCAAGACGCCAGTAATCTTTTCTGGTCATCTCTCAGCTTTAAACCTTCAAAGATTTTCTCAGCAGAACGAATCCAAGCTTGTGTTTCCATAATGGACTCTTTGCCTAAGAATAGAGATCCACCCAGATTTCGAAATCTCTTGAATAGAACTTCTATATTTGATTCTGGCTGCGGGAGCACAACTGGCTCCTTAGCTTGTCGAGCCATACCATTATTTATTCTGTTTCTGCCACTCATTTTCAAGTACGTCTGCAATTAGCAGACAAAGTGTCAAGTCAACAGAAAAGATATTTCAAAACATAGAGACAAATACTTGAATGTAAATGTGTCTACTGGGGTGTATTTCATTCTGCTATACTTATACTGGGATATTACTAATCCTATCTGTAATGAGTTACTCGTCCTTGAACACTACTGGTTCTATTTCTGACGAGTTCGTTAATATGTTATATTCCAGCACTAAGCTTAACCAGAGCTCTGATACCACGTTGGGACGACCCCAAACCTCGTACTGACGGTGGCAAGGGTAATCTTTCGAATATAACACATAAACAGATAACAGCAGAACAGAATTAAATAAATACACCAGATAATGAACAAATAATACACTGGATAAACATAATCATCAAAGTTACATAGTATACAGGATCATACTTAGTACAAATACAGTTCAGCTATACATAAATGTCTACAGCGGAAATAAGCATAATATGTACAATAGGAGCTGAACAGCATAAAAAGAGATAAATGATAGAATCCATCTTCAGCTCCAGCTATCCAGAAAGAGCCTGCTAAAACCTGAAGACAAGGCTGCCCATGTAGAAAAGGGGGCACCCGAGTTTGCAAGTGAAACAAACTACAAGTCAGTCATGGGACTAGTATGAGAAATCTACTTTTTACATTATATAATTGGCTAATCATAGGACCACGCCACTTTCGCAGAACGGGTTTACTCCATTGGATTCCCAGTTCTTTAAAACAAGTAAATCTTTTAAACATCGCAATGCTTTTTATAAAAATGAAGCCATTATAAGACTCAGTTCCCATCACACAATGCAACGCAAACCGGAGGATAGAGTTTTTACCTTATAATGGCCAAAATATGCTTGATACGAATAAAACAAAAGCATTTGGTATTATTGCTAGTGTTTATATATTTCAAAGCAATTTCAAATCATAACTATTAATCATAGACAGCATGGGTACCATATATCATGTCGCCATATATAGGTATACAATCAAAACCGCACGATCACGTATTTGGAAATTGGATTTCCTTCATGAACCAAGGCAAAAGATAGTCCTTACCGAATTCGAGACTGTCTAGCCCGAGTCTCAGGCAAGCCTTGGATCGTCAGGGCCGGTCCACCGATGTGGATTATTATGCCTGAACACTACGTTTCCCCACCCTTTGGGGCGTAAATAGGCTAACGAATGACTCCTTCGGTCCCGGATCGACCGATATATCTGAGGCGCCTCGCAACAGCAACAACCACATAGGTGAAAGTAATATAAATGTCCGCCAGTTCAAGCACTGACACCACCTCTAGCTAGAAGGAAACGCATGTCTTCCCTAAGGCCCTTTCCCGTTTCTGGTTCATACCGGGGTGTGAGGCTCGCGAATTCACGTTATACACAAAGCTACGCCACACAAGCGGTGCTTTGATCATCACCATAAGGTTTTGCTTTTCAACAGAAGCCTTGATCACTGCATCTTAGCATGCCACACAGGCAATTCACACCATGCAACTGATCGTTATCAATCACACAGAATGAATTCCAATGTCAGACACACAGTCCATTTACAAGCTCGTTCTGGGTCTGAATGAAACCGAAGGCACTATATACCTCGCATACCCATCGATCTCTACGTACATCTGGACGATCACCACTCATTATCCATATTTCGGGATGCCTCCCAATCAGGACATCAGTTACCATCCAAACGAGGTGAAGATCTCCGGTCTTCAACCACCGTCTTCATCTTCGATTTCTTATCGTCGATTTAATTATTCAGAATGGGATAAATCCGGTCTTTCTGAGCAACTCGCGTATATAATAGAAAAGTGCTACACAAACACAACATACGCATCATTTCAATTCATCAGTCACTAACCATAAATCAGTAAGAGAACGATTTCCCAAATATTAACCCCAAAGGCCGAAACCAACATCAGATCAAAACCCAGGAAACCATTCGACTTAGCTAACCTCCAGTTAGTTTCTAAATCTCACATTCCATATCATTTATAATATTTTATAATGATTTATCGCTATTTTTATTTATTTAAAAATAGCCAATTTATTCAAACGACGCTTCGGGCCATAACGCGGCCGTGGCGCTGTTTTCCTTCAGATTTGATTTACACATATCTGAAAATCTAACCATTGGATCTTCACAAAATTTATATCATTAGAAAGATCTTTTCAAAACGAATCCAACGGTTCCAGTTTTGGGAAAATCCGACGGCCGGATCTCCCGGTACAATCGTTTGAAGTTTCGATTTCAAAATACGAACTGCAGCGTCGTTATTCGATTTAATTTAATTATATATATATATATAATCGATTCTGGCACTGTTTTTCTTCAGATTTGAATTAAACATTCTAGACAATCCAACCGTTGGATCTTTACAAAGTTGGTGTCGTTGGAAATATATTTACAAAGCGAACCCAACGGTTTCAGTTTCGGGAAAATCCGATGGTCGGATCTCCCGCACTAATTGTTTGAAATCACGGGTTCAAAACACGAACTGCAGCTTCGTTATTCGATACATTTTAATTATATATATATATAATCGATTCTTCGATTTCAAAAACTATGTGCTTTCCATACATTTGATAAAAATGATATTTTTATCCAATAGACATTTATTTCGACACTTCGCTATTTTTAATAGTTCAGGTATATAGTAAAAATGTGATTTTTATTGCAAAACAATTTATTTCAAAACACGACTATTTTATATAGTTCATATAGATGATTAAAACATGATTTTTATTATAAAACAATTTATTTTAAAACACGAATATCATTCAACACATGAATTTCTATTCAACGAATGAATTTCTATTCAACACATGAAGGTTTTCTATTCAACACACGAATATAGTTTCAACACATGAAAATAATTCTAGCACCTGAATATTATTCAAAATTTCGGCAGCATAACGGCAGGGTAGTTAAAACCGGGGCCGTCCCTAGTACGGCTCCTCGCTCTACCTTAAAGCCTCGCAGCTTTTGACAATGGGGACTTCATGCATCTAGTTCGCACGCAGGCGGCATGTATATTTTTTTTTTCATTTCCACAAACTAATCCTATGTGGTTTCAACCCAATAATTCTCAACCACAAACGGGTATTTTTCAACTACAAACAATCAATTTCAACCACAAACAATTCTAATCAACCATTCGCTATCAATCAATTTTCACACCAATCACAACCAATAAATATCGCCCATGGTTTGTGGACGAGGGGCGTATATATAAATATATATTTATATAAGCATTTCACTTCTATTTCAACACATATATAATTTTTACAACGCATATATAACTTATACATCGAACGTACAACTTATACAACGCTTATACATGAGGTGTACAACGCTTATATAACTAATACATCGACTATATAATTTATACATCGTTGTTTTCCATATCGTTTATAAATTAGAAATCTCACATTGGGTTTCACTCCACCAAAAATAGCAGAAGGCTCAGAAAAATATGCGGTCTCTTGTAGAATGTAGAAGCTGCCTACACGAGTCCACTGTCTCTTGTTTCACTGAATTTCGTTAAGAAACGAAAAAGATATGATTTTTACAGTGAAATCAAAAACCGTAGCGCTTTAAAGTGCTATAATATAGTTTATTTTAAAATAGTCGTACCTCAGCTGATTTGTTCAAAACTAGGTTTGGATTTTTCTTCGAATCTGTGCAGTTATTCGTCGATCGGCCTTTGCAGCATCGAAGGGGGAGGAGCGGTGCACCTACGCCTGGAGGGGGGAGGCGTTCAATCGCCAGAGGAGGGTGCAGCGGCGGTTTGAAACCCGAAACTTCCAGGCGTCGATTCTCCCAAACCACTCAGTGAAAAAATCCAAACTATATATGGATTTGAAGATCTTCTCGAGCTCTTCAAAATCTTCAACTGGAGGAGGGGCTAATCTTGCGTGGATTGATCAGAAAATGAACGGGAAAAGTGGAGCGGTTTATCATCGTCGAGAAACAGAAGGGGTCGGGGAGAGAGAAAGAGATCTGACCAATGATGGTTTTTTTAAATATAAATTTTAAAATCCGAAAATACCCTCTTTCCCACACGAACACCAATCCAAACCCAACGACTGTCGTCCCTAGCTAACTACCCCCATTCCGAACACAATGGGATATGTTTCGTAGACCCATTCGACTGTTTCAGACAGTTTTCCTTCAAATTAAAATATAAAACATTCAATATTCGATTTGAACGTACATTTCAATTTGCCGGGGCCACATACTGATCCTAAAAATTACAGAAAAATAAACCTAGTTATATTTTGACGATACGGTCCCAATAAAACTAGTTTTGTCGAATTCTGAGACTGTTTGAAAAATGGCCCATTTCTGGTCGATCCAATTTAACTATAATTGATCAAAACACGTTTTCCTTTGCCACACTCACATATTAACTTCAAAATTTATGAAATTTGAAACCTAGCAATAATTTGACATCCCGAATCCAATAAAAGTGGTTTCGTCGAATTTTGAGGTCGTTTGCAAAATGGCCATTTTCACGGGCTATATAAACTCTATAACGACCTTTCTGAAAATTCATTTGGCCATAACTTTTGCATCCCGCTATGAAACTTCGGTTTTTCAGATTTGTTAGAAAGGTATTCACTAACAGATTTAAATATTTTTGGTTTCACTAAAATCCATTTTGTTTTGCACCTGGTACAGTCAGCCAAAGTTTGAATTCAAATTTTGAAACTACCGCGCCATTTCAGGCCTTGTTTATAATTAGAATTAATTATATTCCTTTTCAATTGTCGATTCAAACTTACTTTTCATCATTATTATTTAAAATATTTATTATAGATATTTAAAATCCACTAAAATATCCAATTTAAAAATTTTAAATTGGTTCAGATTTTCCAAGGTCATTACAATATACAACACAAATTAAAATCTTTATAAACCCATTTAAATTTATAAATTCCTATTTATACACATATATACATTTATGAACAATACCATTATATATTTCTAACAGGACAAAATAATTTTCTTACAAAATCTTCATCTTTAAATCATATATAAAATATAAACACCCAATCTTTTCAAAATATTGGTATTACCAAAACAATACATATATATATATAAATGTGTGTATATATATATATATCAAATTTTCAATATTATATCAAGAAAATCTTAAATCGTAATATCTATTTCAAAATACCTATTTCAAACCAATATTTGATAAGATTAAACTCACTAGAAGATTTATACTCTTCTTCTATTTCTTACCTTTTTATGGACAAAGATAAGTTATAGACTTCTAGTTAAAAGCTAAACGAACGAAAGAACCTAATCAAAGAGGATCTACGAAGGCAGTTGGATTCAAATGGAAAGAAAAATTTCAAAAAAATATAAATATAAAAAAATATTTATATCCGAAAATATTTGTTAAAAAACATTTAAAACCGTTTTAAAAACTATTTATACCTTTAAAATACGCTCTCTCAAGAAGGATTATGCGACTGATTCCACTTATTCTAGGGCATCCCTACCCTATCTTTAATGAGGATTTACCCCATAGACTAAAGCTTTGATATACCAAAGCTCTAATACTACATGTAATATACTGCCTTTCATCCGCTTCAGGTCGGTAATTAAACCAACTCAAACCATTCAAAACGACGGATTGTTATTAGATTCTGGGATAAATAGAATAAATCGAAGAATCACATATCTCAGAATCACAGATCATAGACACAGAGCAATATAATATCACGCAGCGGAAAATACATAGTATAATAATAGTTCATGTAGTTACTAAATAAAATTTTACAACATAGTTTACATAAACAATACAGTGGAAGTCAAATACAACGAATTTCTAGTACATAAATAATAATAATATTATGAAACAAAGAAGACAAGAACAACTAAACTGGATCAACTGAATAGGTAGATACAGGTGAGCGAAACCCAAAATAAGCTCCAAATCAAAGAGTGAATCTCGAAAACTGTAATACTCGATCTGACCAGAGTAATAATGGAAAAACAAAACAACTCCGATCAAGACTAACATTCTCATAAAAGTAAATCAACTCAAATGAAATATTAAATGAAATGCATCAGTAACTTAAAGGATGTTTGGGATCACCATCCTTTAAGGGTTCGTTAAACTAATATCATAATATATAAGGCGCTATTATAATAGTGCCTATGTTTAAATATACTATTAAAAATAGCGTAAGCAAGATTACCATTATTACCCT
Source organism: Allium sativum (assembly GCA_030737875.1). Lineage (NCBI taxonomy): Eukaryota > Viridiplantae > Streptophyta > Magnoliopsida > Asparagales > Amaryllidaceae > Allium > Allium sativum. The sequence continues at coordinate 1,000,555,223 of CM060910.1, forward strand.
TAAACCGTTTATACCGTTATCGTACAATTTTCATATCAAACACCAGTACGTCGGTGGATAGGGACGCCCCGTGATACTACAACGTTAAATCAAAATCGTAAGGGCTCGATCAAGATAATATGACAAGGCACACGAGGAATTCCCAGAGTAGGAATATACTAGTTGCAGCACACTGCCTTTCCTCCACTTCAAGTCGGTAATTAAACCAAGTCAAACCGTTCGAAACGACGGATTGTTTTTAGCTTCTGGGGTAAATATAATAAATCACAGAATCATAAATCATAGACACAGAGTAATAAAATATCTCGCAGCAGAAAATACATAATACAATAGTAGTTCATGAAGTTAGTAAATAAAATTTTACAGTAGAGTTTACATAAACAATACAGCGGAAGCCTAATATAATTAATTGCTAATACATAAATAATAATAACATTATGAAACAGAGACGACAATAGTAGCTAAACTGGATCAACTAAATAGGTAGATACAGATTAGTGAAACCCAATATAATCTCCAACTCCAAGAGTGAATCTCGAAAACTGTAATACCCGATCTGACCCGAGCAATAATGGAAAAACGAAACAACTCGGATGTAACGATCCAGAATTTTTAACCAATTTAAAATTGGAATTTTTATTACTTAATTTGAATTTAAATTTGAATTTGATATAAAAATATATGGTTTAGAATATTTAATAATTTTGATAAGTTATATGATAGATTTTACTTGAATTATAAATGAGAATGATTATTAATAAGTTTGGATTTGTTAATACTATTTGTCGTTTGATCGGATTTATCAAACCATAACATGAATTAGTAGCATTAGAACTAAGTGTTGTCATTAGTTTTCATAGCATTTTAAAGGAAATGCTACCAAAAGATCACTTTCCCTCCTTAAGACAAGTGTAAGGACACTTGTATTTTTGCGTGCCTCCTTTCATGCATGTTTACACTTGCCCCCTTATGTATCATTACCTCCTTAACCCTCCATCCCTATAAAAGGAGGCCTTTCCTGCATTTTTTAACCATTCCACTCCATTTTCTCCTTTTTATCTTCTTCTTAAAGCTTATAGCCATGGTTTCCATGGCATAAGTCTTCTTCTTTTCCACCATCACCTTGCCGAAGTTCGTCATCATCCTCCTCCCCTTTTTCTCTTATGACAGAGAGAGAGAGATTAGTATATATATTTGGTGAAGAAGACGTTGCGCCGAAATACTGTCCGACGGTTCGCTCAACTAGGATCACCTACCAGGAAATTAGGAAAGCTGTTTGGTGAGAACTCTTTAACCAAGGTTTATATATTTAATTAGTAGTTAAACTGATTTAAATATAGTTATGAATTATTAGTGGTTAATGATCATTGATGTTTGCTGTGATGGATGATGGATGAGAGATCCTAATTCAGCTCAGAATCCAGCAGAATCCGACCACCATTGCTTTTCTTTGAAGAAAACAAAGGATATGAGGTATATTTATAGCTGCTGGGTTACAGAATTCAAATGCCACCTCAGCCCTAATGAAATTGGGTCAGGTCACGGGTCCTCACTCACACGAAAAAGGCCTGAATACCCAAAAACTATTCTGGGTGCACTTTATAGATGCACCAGTGCAAAATTGCCTTGGCGCACTTGGCAAGTGCGCCAGTTATACCCGGTTCTGATTTTCAACTTTTTATCGTTTGTAATTTCTTCATATGTTATATGTTTTACGCAAACTAGGTGTCTATCTTGACCAGAATTTTGAGACGCACGTAATGACGTAATCAGTTTCCCTTAATTCTTAATATTAAATTTTTATTCTTTAATTTTTCTTCTTTAATGTCGTTAGAAATTCGGGGTGTCACACCCATCATGAAATAAGCAGTTCGTGATGAAATCCTTAAATATATTGACAATGGAATCATCTACTCGATTTCTGATAGCCAATGAGTTAGTCCAATTCATGTCATACCTAATAAATCAGGGATAACCGTAACCCAAAATGAAGCTAATGAGCTTATCCCAACCCGCACCCAGACGGTTTGGCGTGTTTGCATTGATTATAGGAAGCTGAACGCTGCAACACGTAAGAATCATTTCCCTCTGCCATTTATCGATCAAATGTTTGAACGACTTGCCGATCACGAGTTCTACTGTTTCCCTGACGGGTACTTAGGCTATAATCAAATCCATATCGCTCTTGAGGACCAAGAGAAGACCACTTTCACTTGTCCATTCAGTACATTTTCATATTGTCGTATGCCTTTTGGTCTCTGTAATGCACCTGAAACCTTCTAGAGGTGCATGGTTAGCATTTATTCCGATATGATCGAGAAATTTTTAGAAGTTTTCATGGATGATTTTTCCATCTTTGGGGACTCTTACACTAAGTGTTTACATCACCTTGATCTTGTTCTTAACCGTTGCAAAGATAAACACTTTACTCTTAATTGGAAAAAATGTCACTTCTTGTTCAAACATTGCACTGTTTTAGGATATATCATCTCTAGTAAAGGAATTGAAGTAGACAAAGCCAAAATCAAAGTTATCTCTTATCTTTCCACTCCCAAATCCATTAAGGACATCCGATCCATTTAAGGTCATGCTGGCTTTTACACCTTTGACTAATCTTCTTGATAAGGATGTTCCTTTCGACTTCAACTCTGACTATATTTCATCATTTGAGCATCTCAAAAATGAACTTTTCTCTGCCCCTATCATCTACTCTTCCAACTGGAAGCAGCCCTTTGAAATCATGTGTGACACCACAAATTTTGCTGTAGATGTTGTCTTAGGACAACATATCGATAAAATCCTTCATGTCATTTACTATGCAAGTAACACTTTGAATGACACTCAAATCAATTATACGACCACTGAAAAAGAAATTTTAGCAGTCATTTTAACTCTAGAAAAATTCAGATCTTATCTAGTTGGCTCACACATTACTATTCATACCAATCGTTCCGCACTTAGGTACCTTTTCTCTAAAACGGATGCTAAGGCTCGTCTCATTCGTTGGATCATACTACTTCAAGAATTTGACATTACCATTAAGTATAAAAAGGGATCCGATAATGTTATTACGGACCACTTGTCCCGTCTTCCAAATTCCCCTTCTTATTCTCTTCCGATCAACGAGAATTTTCCAGATGAATGGCTCTTTTTTTTATCGAGTGATCCTTGGTTAACATTTTTACTGGGATGACCCTTATCTTTTCAAGAACAGTCCCGATCAAATCATCCGAACCCGACACAGAAACTCGCAGTGTCCTCTCTTTCTATTACGACCAAGCCTGTGGTGGTCATTTCAGTCCCAAAAAGACAGCCGAAAAGGTTCTCCACTTGGGTTTCCATTGGCCCAACCTTTTCAAAGACGCATACGAATTTTGCAAAACTTGTGATCGATGTCAATTATTAGGGAAAATTGGTAAACGAAATATGATGTCTCTTAACCCCTTTAAGAAGTCAAATTTTTTGACGTTTGGGGTATAGACTTCATGGGACTCTTCCCTAATTCTTTTGGGAACCTTTATATTCTCTTAGCCGTTGATTATGTTTCTAAATGGATCAAAGCTGCTCCATGCAGAACAAACGATAACAAGGTTGTTGTGCACTTCTTAAAAGAAAACATCTTTTCTAAGTTTGGCACACCTCGCACAATAATCAACGACAATGGAACACACTTCTGTAATCATTCTTTTGAAGCCCTTATGAGAAAGTATTTGATCACCCACAAATAATCCACTCCTTACCATCCTCAAACTTGTAGACAAGTTGAACTATCGAATAGGTAGATTGAACAAATCTTTGAGAAAACTGTGAATCGAAATTGTAAAGAGTGGTCCCATAAGTTAACCGACGCTCTTTGATCTTACCACACCGCTTTCAAAACAAACTTAGATATGTCCCATTATCTGTTGTTTTTTAGTAATCCATGTCACTTTCCAGTTGAACTAGAACATACAGCATTATGGGCAATAAAAACTTTAAACCTTGACTTAGAGCAAGCAGGTGAACTTAGGAAGCTTCAACTTAATGAACTTGATGAAATTCGAAATGATGCCTATGAAAATGAACGAATTTATAAGGAAAAAAATGAAAGTTTTTCATAATAAATCCATTTTACGTAAAAACTTCCATGCCAGGTCAAAAAGTTCTTTTGTATGACTTGAAATTGCATTTATTTCTAGGTAAAATAAACTCTAGATGGACAGGACCTTACACCGTACAGACCGTTTTTCCATATGGAGTGGTAGAAATTGAGAATCCAACTGATGGATCATCCTATAAGGTCAATGGTCAACGCCATAAACCTTACTTGGAACCAATACCTAACCAAGAGGAAGAGCTAATGGTCCTACATAAGCTACATTACATTCGGTAAGACACACTAACCCTCTTTTGTACATATGTAAATATTCTCTTGTTAAATAATTTCCTTTCACTAAGATATGTCTGATTAACGACTGTGAGGACACAATCATACTCAAGTGGGGGGGAGGGAGGGGAAATTTACATTACATCAACAATCAAATTTTATGAACTAGGTCATTCGTTGAACAAGGACTAACTTAATTCATAAATAACACCTTGGTTCTTTATTGATAAGTTGAATTGTTGGGTGATAAGAATGAACATTAATTATTAACTGAGTCGTAATATGTCTTTTTAAGATGCTAGCTTGAGACTATGCAGACGTCAGTTATGTTTTGGAGTAAGCGTGTCAACCCTTGTTATACATATTAGAATGTGCAAGTAAAAAAAAAATCATCATAAAAAAATCAAATAAAAATGATTTTGCACCTACATTTATTGGATTTTCTGAGTTCGTTTTCATGCATAATATTTTTTCACTCAAATTCTTAAACTTCTAAGTTCTAAATTCCACTTGGCCCACTTAAGGAGAAATGAATCATTGTAGCGTTCTTCTTCGATACCCCCACATTTTTCAAACCCAAGTTCTGGTCAATTTGCATCCATGTTTCGACAAGTTTATCTTAATATTGGTATACAAAAGAACCTTTTTACGGATTTATTTTCCAAGGTTAAAAACATCACTTTTTATACCAATATTACACTACCCACTCCGTACTTGTTCTAAGGTAGGATAATAATATACACATCTTATTTTATATGCGTTATCTATCTTACAAAACTTCGCTTATCTTTCCTTTCATCTTTTTATATAAAATCAATCTGGACTTGTGTGTTGAATTAGGGTTATAGAAGTAGAGTAACTAGGGCACAAAACTTACCTTTCATGAAGTGTTGGTTATGGTTCGCTTAGTAGAGGAGGAATCAAATGAAATAACGTACACTATCATTCCATTCCATCTTCACTCATCATCATGTTAAAAAAATGCAATTAAGAGAAAATCTCCAAGAATAAAATAGTCATTCATCATTCTTGACTATAAAGCAATCATTTCCATTCCATCCACATCCATCATATCGTACTTAGAAGTGAGGCTTGTAGTAGGGGAGATGAAAGGAAACAAAACGTCCATATGTGCCTTAGTATTACTTTATCTTTTATATAGCTTGAAGTTCAACTAATACACTTACCCTCTTATCTATAATATTTTTAGAACCTACAAAATTCTCCTTCATCTATGCATAACTCACATCCAATACATTACAGTTACACTGGTGCAAAATTATTCAAAAAAAAGAGAGAACAAAATAAATGATTAGGTCCACATTGTCGATGTGTAGAACTTTGGTTGACACCAAGCTCTTAATCTTCAAGGTAACTACAGTGTTATCAAGGAATTACGATTCAACTTGGAAAATTTTATTCATTCTTGCACCAATATTGGGATGGAAAATTTACGACTAAATTATTGTTATTGAAGTTAGGAAAATTCCTTAGAATTTGAAAGACCTTAAATATATTATTTGATTAATCCATGTACATAAGGCACTTTATTTTATGGGTAGTATCCGCTGAAAACCCTCACGAGACGACACTCGTCCTATAGGACACCTAGGGGTTTAACGGCTTGTTGCATATGCTAAATGCAATCGTGTTTCCAACGAAAAGTGTGACATATCTTAGTTTAGTTTATTTGAGGACAAATAAAAAGATAAGTGTGAAGGTATTTGATATACACATAAATGTGTATATTTTATCCACTTATTTATCTTATTTTCTCTTTAAAATAATTGATACTATGTATTTATAGTTGTGTGTTCATATTATTAATGGTGAGTGGATTGATACACTTAATTGTTGAAAAGCTAGAAGAATTGGTGCAAGAAGAGTGTTGATTTTTAGAGCTCGATTAAAATATGAAGACCTGAAGAAATATTGTTGTTCAACCACCTTCTGCCGCATATTTTAAAGTCAAGATTCAATGCTTTTTTCATAAAGATCTCTTGTCTCAGATGTTATGGAGTTCTTATTCCTGCTCAGAACAATTGAAGTTGATGCCGTTTGATGCCCGTAAGCTATGTTTCCATGAAATTTTCATGTCCATTCACATGCATTCACATTGGTTTATTTGTTAATTGGGCAATGAATTTTTGTCCCACATCTTGTAGTTGGAAAATTAGTCTTGGTCATAGCAGCTATAAATACACTATATCTCTTTCATTTAGAATTACATTGGATTTTATTCTGTAACTCCTCTCTTGGAATAAAACTATTCTTCTCCTTTTCTCTTTAGTTTTTATTTTATTTATGTTTGTCCATTTATTCTTCGTTTTTTCTCATTTAGCTATGTCTAGCTAATCCCCTTTAATTAGGGGGTGATGACGCTTATAGATTAGATTCAATATGAATCACATAGCCAAATAGATTAGGACTGTATGCATGTAGATCTGGATATGAACCAAGAGTTAGATCTGAACCTCATACTTTGTGTCATACAAGAGCTATGCTTCTTCATAGGGTATATTCATGTTCGATCTAACATTTATCGGATTTAGATCTAATTTTTAGGGTTCTAGAAATAAAGTAGTGAATTTGTCCTGATAGCCTATGGTAGTTTAAGAGCTTATCTCCTGCATAGGCTATGCTTGTCGTTATTCACATATTTGTTTCTAAAAATATGATTATCATTGATTCATATTTGTGACAGAAATATGAGTTAGATCTATATTAATCTGTTTGGTTACTAATGATTAATATCATTACTCCCAAATTGCTTTCATTTATTATAAAAAAAATCTCTTTTTTTCTGTTATTTATAAAAAAATCAAACTTTCGGAATAATACGATTAGATTTATTGATTAAACTAATTTTGGTCCTAGAGTTCGACACCCTTTACAACAACCCTCGTTGTTTAGGAAAGCCGAACGAATTTAATAATTGTTTACAATTGTTCATATTGTTCGCAAACAAAAATGGATTTAATATATACATATGGATTTGGAATTAATTATGAAACATAATTTCAATACAAATATGTTTAAATGATATTTTAGATGTTGATTTTTGTCAAATTATAACAGTATAATTTTAATGAGATTTATCAAGTTTGGTAATAACAAGATTTTCAATACATATTATTAAAACTATTTTTAATGGGGTAGGAATAAATATATTTAAATTATAAATGGATGAAATATATATATAGATAATATAATTGTAATACCCCGTAATTTTATAACACAATAAGATGATAAACTAAGGAATACTTAATTAAATATTGGGAATTAAGTAAAATGGACTATGCCATCGCGTTCGGCTCGGAATTCTGTTTGAGATAGTCTCTGAGTTTGCGTGAAACAGACATCATATGAAGAAGTTATTAAGGTTTGAAGTTTACACATATATAAGCTAATTACATATAAATAAAACATTTCAAAAATTCAGAATAGTTCAAAAATCAAGCGGCGGAAGGGGGCAGGAATTTTCCCGCTATGGGTGTCAAACCAGGGGTCGACCCAATAACGGGTGTATCGACACCCATGTCGACACCATCAAGGGGATGTCGACCCCCTTGAGATCTGGCAAAATTCATTCCCGCGTACATATACTCCTTTCTTGGCTAGATTCGTTGACCCTATGCCATAAGTAGGACCCTATACCCATTGTTTTATTCATTTAAATCAATGGCGATGGTGAGATGCTGCTCCAATTCGGATTAAATTAGCCTTTTCTTCAGCAAAGACGATTCATTCGTATTCAAAGATTGCTGATTCAACATCGACACACTTTCCCTGGTTTTCTTAGATCCATTCTCAGTGAGTCTACGTTATTTTTAGATATGAATACTTAAAAGTTAATCTTGACATGTTATCAATTATATCTAAGCATATAACTAATTGAATCATACCAGATTGGCCGTTATTTGTACATCTAATTCACTGTTTAGATCTCATATGCCTATATGTGGCATCTCTATTATGTTAGTTGGCCTAATCAAATCACTATGCCTAATCAGTTCTATTACCACATGTTCATCAGGTCTGTTTTTTATGCCTATCTTGTTATTATGCCCAATTCTGTCACTATATGCTTGTTCAGTTGTTATGCCTATTTTTGCCATCATATGTCTATCTTGTTATTATGCTTATTTCTGTCCTCTTCCCTTCTTATATTCCCTTTTTATTTTACAGTCAGGCTACCTTCGAGCTTAGGCATACCGCTGAAATATGAGAACGCGTGAAATTGGGAACGAGGGGAAAACGTTAAAATTGGGGCATAACTTATATTGGAAATTTGGGGCATAACTTGAATTGAAAACATGAATATGGATTTGGGGCATAAACCAAACTATGATTAAAGATCTTAATTTTGCGGCATATGGTACATGATGAATATGACTTGGAAAAGGGGCATGAAAAATTATAATTACATAGGGATAATTGTTAAAGGATGAAATGCCTAGAATTACAATGATAAAAACTATAACCGTGCTTAAGCACGAGGTTAGATTACACTTGTGGTAGAAGTCTGTTCGGACCCGACCGGCATATCCAGCGACCAAAAGTGGTGAATCCAATGTGAGGAGTCTAAGTGCATAAATACGTAACAGTCTAAGACACGAGGTTAAGTTCGACTTATGGAAGAAGTCTTTCCGGACCTGTCCAGCATATCTAGCATCCACAAGTTATAGGTTTAATGTGGGAGGTCTAGCGCATTTTAACCATAAGTGAATAAATGGTAATGAACTGGAATACTTAACCTGTTTGAATCCATAGGGATTACATGAACATGTTGACTTGAGTAGGGTTTACTTAAACTTGCTTGAAACAGTGGGAGGGTTAAGTTCATCTTGGGGTGGTGGGTAATATTTATGTATAGGCCCACAAACTTAACCTGTTGGGGTTATGCATTCTTATTACACTTGTATGGAATAACCTTTGGGAATCCTAGTAGTAGGGATGCTAACCTAGGGGGAGCTTGTATCATCTTGTGTGTGGGACCTGGGAACCTAATATTCCTAAGGATGTTACAATACCAAGCTGGTTCCGTAGTTATCTTGAGGCCACGACACCTGCCGATGGTCAAGAAGACGTTCCTCTCCCAGCTGCACCCGCTGTTCCTCCTCCACCACCGCATGTTGATAATTTCTCTAAGATATGCAAAGATTTCTATGCTATGGGGGGAAAGCCATTCCATGGAACTGAGACTTTCGTAGAGGCAAGGAATTGGATTAAGGAGACATCAGATTTGTTTGGAATTTTTGAAGTTGACGATCGTAGAAAGATTCAGTTGGACGCTTGGCTGCTGAAATATGAGGCTTCATTTTGGTGGGAAGTGACACAAGCGGGACGTCCAGTGGACACTTAGGATGATTTCTGACAGATATTCGTAATGAAGTTTCTTTCTCAAGTTGAGGAAAGTATGCAAATGGAAAGGTTTTTGGCACTCAAACAAGGAGGCATGACTGTCAAAGAATATGTCAACAAGTTCAATCAACTGACGAGGTTTGGTTTGGAGCTAGTAGATACCCCGCATAAGAAAGCTTTGCGGTTTGCTAGAGGATTGAATGAACCCCTCCATGGGCTGGCTATGTCTCATATTCCGATGGGTGCAACTTTTAAGAAACTCTTTAATATGGCATTGATGCATGAGGAAGATAAAGGTAAAAAGAAAGAAGCTAAGGTTGAGGAAACACAAAATAAGAAACTATGGCCCAAGAAAGGACAATAACAACAACAAACGAAAGATGAAATGAATGGCAAGGCTACATATAAGAGGAAGTGTCATGCGAGGGCCATTTGATTAAGGACTGCAAAAGAAAGAAGAATTCTTGTTTCAATTGCGGAGAGGTCGGACACATTTCTAAGGAGTGCTCGAAGGAGCAAAGACAAGGTCAAAGGGCCGGATCTTCGGGAGGGCAAGTGCATGCTCTCGTGGCCGGTGCACTAGACAGAGATAGGAAAGTCTCCGTTGAAGGTTTGATTTCTCTTTCCAATCGTCCTATTAGAACTCTTTTTGATTTAGTCACATTGCATTCTTTTATATCTGATTCTGTATTTGAGTCTATGCACCTTAGTACTAGTATGGTTGTGAATCTGGTTGTTGTCTCAAACCCCATTGGTGGTACCACTCATTTATCTTTGATTTGTCGGAGTTTGAGAATATCTATGTTAGGCGTTGAATTTGAGTGCGACGCATATGTGGTTGGTTTCATGGGATATGGATTGATTCTAGGGATGGATTGGCTAGCCATGTATGGTGCCATTCTAGAATGTGAGAGGTGGGTCGTTAGACTTTTGACTTGCCATGGAAGGACCCTCAAGATTTCTTATGACCCTAAAGGGTCTGTCATGCTTAGTTTCCTAGAGTCACTTGATGCATCTATCGGTGATCTATGATCTGTACTAGTAGTCTGTGAGTATCCTAATGTTTTTGGTGTGGTTCGGGGCTTACCTCCGAGGCGCGAGATCTATTTCCATATATACATTATGGACAATGCAAAGCCTGTTGCATTGCATGTACATGACAAAGGGTTTATTAGGTGAAGCATATCTGAATGGGGTGCTCCGGTAGTATTCGCAACTAAGGAAGATAGTTCGCTTATGTGTGGATTATAGGGTGTTGAATAAACTCACTAAAAAGAATAGGCACCCACTCCCGAGGATAGATGATCTGTTTGACCAGCTTGTTGGTGCATCTGTTTTCTCTTAGTTAGACTTGGCCATGGGGTTTCATCAGTTGAGGGTGGCCGAGGACAGTATAGACAAGACTGCTTTTAGAACTCCAGATGGTTTCTTCAAATGGCTCGTCATGCCTTTTGGGTTGACGAATGCACCCACCTACTTTGTTGATCTAATGAGTAGGGTGTTTCTGGAGTTTCTAAATAAGTTCATTGTGGTCTTTGTTGATGATATATTGATTTTCTCGAAGAGCGAGGAAGAGCATACCCGACATTTAAGGGAGGTTTTGAAAACTCTCCATGCGCACCAGCTTAAGGCGAAATTCTCCAAATGTCATTTTTGGAGAAAAGAAGTAAAATTTCTATGGCATGTAGTCTCTAAAGAGGGGATAGTAGTAGATCCCACGAAGGTAGTTGCAGTTCAAGATTGGGAAATCCCAAAGAATGCAATAGGAGCGAGAAGTTTTCTTGGATTAGCGGGTTATTGTAGGAAGTTCATTAAGGGCTTCGCAAAAGATATCAGCCCCACTCACCAGGTTGACGAAGAAGAATCTAACATTTTCTTGGGACGTAAATTTTGACCATGCTTTCCAGCGATTGAAGAGGGTTTTAACAACAGCCCTAGTCACAGTATACACTGATGCATGTAGTACAGGGCTTGGTGCGATTCTGATGCAAGAGGGAAGTGTGGTATGTTATGGAGGTAGAAAGCTAATGGTTCATAAGAAGAACTACCCTACCCATAACTTAGAACTAGCTGCCATAGTATTCACGCTTAAGACTTGGCGCCATTATCTACTTGGAGAGAAGTTCGAGTTATACACCGATCATAAATCCCCAAGTACTTGTTCTCGTAGAAGGATCTCAATTTGAGGCAACAAAGATGGATGGAGTTCCAAACATCCTATGACTTAGAGATTGCTTATACCCCTGGCAAGGGTGATGTGGTGGCAGACACATTGAGTAGGAAGAGGATGGCCTTAAGTTCTCTGTTTTTGGAGAGGAAAAGCTTGGAGTTTACATCGACTTTTGACTTTAGACCCTCCACCGAGTTTATACCAGGCTTATTGGCATCACTAGAGGTGCGACCTACTCTTTGGAGAAAATAGGAACTTCGCAGCGAGAGGATCCATAGATTTCAGACATCTTGGATAGGCTTGGTAGAGGGTAGACTTCTAGTCACCTCAGTAGATATTCCACAGACGATGGAGGGTGGTTGCGACGAGATGGAAGGCTTTGTATTCCTCGATTTGGGAGTTTGTTGAAGACAGTCCTTGAGGAATCCCACCATTCCAAGACGACTATTCATCCAGGAGGTAATAAGATGTACAGAGATATAAAGAGGGTTTTCTATTGGGCTAGGATGAAGAAAGAAGTGGTAGAGTTTGTTTCTCGATGTTTGATTTGCCAGCAAGTCAAAGCTGAGAAAAAGAAGCCTGGTAGTTTACTTCATCCTTTGGAGGTCCCACAGTGGAAGTGGTAGATCATCTCGGTGGATTTCATTGATGGTTTGCCTAGATCGAGGAAAGGAAACACCAGTATTTGCGTTATAGTGCACAACATCAGAATTTTCATTTCGTAACGGTTATAATTGTTACAAATTACGTTCCTAACGGTTATAACCATTAGTACAAGGTGCGTGACAAGTTTTGTAACGAATATTCTAACGGTTATTGTTAACCGGCTTTTTGGTCCGGCTCCCAGGAGAGCATTAGACACGCTCAACTTAACATACCTCGTGAATCTAAGGCCAAAAGGGGACGCTCAGGATTACAGGAAAGAGGATCAAGAAGGGACTACACCGCATATAACCTCACGGCATCCAGAAGACATCCGCAAACCGAGGCCTCGGACTCCGAAGGAGCCACGAGGCCCAATCACCCGGTCCCGGGATCCTCGCGCCCCTCGGAAGGACTTTACGCCAGGCATGACGCGGAATCCACACCCAGCCGGGGGCGAGATCTCGCACCCATGCCTGGGTTCGAAATTTCGAACCCAGTGGGTGTGGAATTCCAAACCCAGCGGAGCAAGATTTCTCACCTAGGCCTGGGTTCGAAATTTTGAACCCAGTGGTGCGAAATTTCAAACCCAGCGGGTGCGAAATCTCGCACCAATGGCTGGGTTTGAGATTCCGAACCTAGCGGGAGCGAGACTTCTCACCCGTTCCTGAGTTCGAAGGAACCCAGCTGGCTCGAAATTTTGAACCCATGCCCGGGTTCGAAATTCTGAGGCGCACGGGTGGTGGATTCGAAATTCTACTAGTGGTCCCCTATTTCTACCTACTCCTAGCTAACCCTACCTACCCCCACTGCTATAAATAGCCCATGCTCTCACACTTCAAAGGGGTTGGATTTTCTTCACCTGAGACCTTCCTGGAGCATCATGGGCCTCATTAATGGCATCTCCTACTTAAGGAAGAAGAAGAAGAATTAAATATTCTTTTTCCCAAATACATAGCATATGGCAATTACAGAAGTGAATGTAATGAGCATGGCTCTACCTTATAATTCTTAAGTGATTAATAAAAGTTCAACATCCTTCCAAAGTGGACGTAGGCCTAATCCGCGGCCGAACCACTATAAATTCTCGTGTCACTTACCGCTTTCTCTTACTTAGTCCTGCAACCAAATTAACTATTCCTAGTAATAGGAATTTTTGGTGTTTACGACATTTTTTGCCATCAACATTTGGTGCTTTCATTGAGAGAATCTGAATTCAAGATTTGCGTCTTTCTTCCACATTATCATCTCGACCTCGACGAGCTTAAGGTTCCTTGCTCAACCTGCTATCGAGTCGGCTTACGATGGTAAAGAAGTCAAAGAATGCAATGGTCGGCTCTTCAGCCGCAACCGAGGCCGGAACCTCCCAACAACCTCAACCGGTAGATGTCCCGACCACTAATGAAACCATCCCTCTTGTTGTGTACCCCGAAGCGCCCGTTAACCAAGCTCAAATTCGCGTGCTTAATGAGAGATATGAGAACACCGCGGTCGAGCTCAACCAAGCATTAAGGGATAACATAGACCATATGCGGCAACTTCAAGAAAGTCAACGCATCGTCGCCCGACTTCAATTAACTTGGAACAATGCTCGACCCTAACCAACTGCATCGGAAACTTCCTCTTTCGAGTCAAGGGGCCCACACCAAAGGAGGAGGTTCACCCTCATCAACAATGTCGCCACTCGTACCAATGCCCTCGATAATGGTAACGGTCATGCCAATGGGAATGGGAACGGTAACGACGACTGAACTACAATCACATACAGCGAGGGGGCGCAGTATTGAGACCGTTCTCGCTTGATTATCAATGACGGACCCGATCCTACAAACCAACCTCTTCCTCGACACAACCCAATGGTTGCTAATCAAGGTGAAATGCCCGTAATCCCAATGGTCCGTGCTCCTGTAGAACAGGATCCGCATCACCCCGCTCCACCTCAACATCCACACATAGACCCAATCATAGATGTCGAGGACATGGAAGAAGACGATCCGGACATCCATCATAGAAGACGACCTCGCGACAGGACTTCAAAACCGCGTCAAAACCCATGGATCCCGATGGAGTATCCACACCCGACCTATCTCCCCGACATTATATGAAGGGTCATGAGGGAAATTCAAGGTGGCACACACGGTGCATGGATGCTCACATTAGGCGTAACCCCTTCACAAGAAGAGTAAATGAAGCCGAATGGCCAAGGCGCTTTAGCATGCCACAAATGCCACTCTATGATGGTACCAAAGATCCTTGTGCCTTCTTGAATCGATATGAATGGCAAATGGACTCAAGTCCGGGTAATGACCCAGCCAAGTGCAAATGCTTCCCGGTCTTCCTCTCCGGTAATGCTTTACTTTGGTTCTCTCACCTCCCACTTGATTCCATTATTAACTTTGGACAATTAGCAACGGAGCTAGTCAAACAATTCAGGGTGCATATCCAACTCCGAAGAACGCCCTCACTGTATCCAACCTATAACAGGGCCCCGCTGAATCACTCAAAAGCTACCTTTCCCGGTTTAATGTAGCTCTTGCCGAGGTCGAGGATCCAGATCCTCACACTGTACTCTTTCAGCTAGCGAAGGGTGTCCTCCCTACTTCAGAGTTCGAGGCCTGGATCGATCGAAAGCAGCCAAAGAGCCTCAACGCCTTCTATGAGAAGGCAGATCAATACTTGTGCCAAGAAGAAGCAAGGCGGAACCGGCTTTCTGCCACAAGTCGTCCCAATGATCCCCAAGTGAATACGGCCAACAACCACTTCAGAGGAAGACGAGGGAGGCAGGTCCCCAAAGACAAAAACCAAACAATGGCAGGCCGGATGGATGGAACAACGGGCAAGCCCTAGCTGAATTGAGAAAGCCCGGCCCTCGCCAAGATTTTGAGACCTACACCCTATTGAATGAAGACATAGAGATAATCTATTTGAAAACGTATAACACCTTGTCGTATAAGAAGCTGCGCGTTAGAGAATCAACTAGTCGCAAGAAGAACACCGGGAGGTACTGTCGATACCACGACGTTTATGGGCATGACACCAACGAATGCCGCCAACTTAGGGATGCAACTGAGAAAATTATTCGTGAGAAACGACTCAAGCAATATGTCCAAAATCCCTTTCCCCTTGAAGCAAACTCGCAGCCTCCAGCGCCAACTCCACGAGCAGCCGCCAAGGGTCTCCAGGACCATCTTACCCAAGGCGAGGAATCGTGATCAACACCATATGTGGAGGACCTTACCCCACACATAACAGTTTTTGAAAAATGGAGGAATATGTTAGTTCCATAAAGTATGCTACTTATGAAGCCTGCTCCGCTCTCCCTGAGTCCATCCCATCCAAGCAACAAAAGACTATGCGGGACGACATCGTCTTCCGAGAAAGAGAATCGACAGGGATGGAAATCCCAACCACCGATCCATTAGTCATAACTGTCCAGATCGGTGCCGCTTCCGTTCGGAAGGTTTTAATCGACTCAGAGAGCTCGGTCAACATCATCTTCAAGGTCTCCTACGACCAGATGAAATTGGAAACAAATGACTTGAAGCCATGTCACGCCGCAATTCATGGCTTCAATGGGGCCTCTAGTTCCCCCGTAGGGATAATCGACCTACCAATAGAGCTGGGTGAGGGGGACCGAAGCCGAGTTCGAATTCTCACTTTCATGGTCATAGACATCGACTCCCCCACAATGCTTTCCTAGAGCGCCCCTTTCTTATCGAATTTTAAGTTTACATGGTGCCATGGTCTCTCCTAATGTAATTCCCGACAGAAAATGGGATCGGAACCATTAAGGGCGACCAAGTAAGCATCAGGGAATGTTACGCAATAGATTGGAAGAACGCGTGCAATAAGGACAAGGGAAAAACTGTGCCCGCGCCTTCTTGCATGAAAAATGTCTCAGCATAGCAATCAGCGACGTCTGGGCCCTGGCTCAGGCGCCACTCCCATTATTCCAATGACCTCGACCCACGAAAGGACGAAGAGGCCAAGTACGAGAGGGCTACTCCAGTCGAATCCACAGTGGACGTTCCCGTCAACCTCGACGACCTAACAAGGGTGTTGAAGGTAGGGTCACAACTCCACCCAGTAATCAAAAAAGATCTCATATGCTTCTTGAAAGCCAATTTAGATGTGTTTGCATGGACTCACTACGACATAAAGGGCATCGACGCCGTAGTTGCTTTCTATTCCCTTTGCTTAGATCCCAGAATGCCTCCAATCAAACAGAAGCGCCGCTTCTTGGGGCCCAAGAGGTCCAAAGCGCTCGAAGAATAGGTAGATCGTCTGCTCAACAATAACTTCATCCGCGGAGCTGACTATCCAAAGTGGGTTTCCAATCCAGTTCTGGTTAAAAAAACCAACAGTAAATGGCGAACATGCATCAATTTCTCCGATCAAAACAAGGCATGTCCCAAGGACATCTTTCCGCTCCCGAAGATCGATCGGTTAGTCGACTCGACTGCCGGATACCAGCTACTATCTTTCATGGATGCCTACTCGGGATGCAACCAGATCCCGATGAGCATACCTCTTTCATAACCGACCTCAGGTTCTACTGCTATTGTGTTATGCCCTTCGGCCTCAAAAATGCCTGTGCCACTTATCAACGAATGGTCAACCGCCTCTTTAAAAATCAGATTGGAAAGTCTATGGAGTTGTATGTTGACAATATGCTGGTAAAATCTAAAATATCAAGCGATCACGTCCACGACCTCTCCGAAATGTTCGATGTCCTCCACCAGTAAGACATGAAACTCAACCCCCATAAATGCTCCTTCGGGGTCGCTTTGGGAAAATTCTTGGGTTTGATTGTCAATTCTGGGGGAATTGAAGCCAATCCAGCAAAAATCCAAGCTATTCGGAACATCTGAGTCCCCAAGAACATCAGGGATGTCCAAAGTCTTAACGGGGAGGTCGCCACTTTAAGTCGGTTCATCTCTAAGGCCACCGACAAATGCATCCCTTTCTTCGATTTACTCCAAAAATGGAAACGCAACTTCTAGTGGACCCCCGAATGCGTCTCCGCATTCAACGAACTTTTAGATCATTTAGAGCGACCACCTATCCTTTCTAAGCCTATAGACCATGAGGACTTGTATATTTACATGGTTGTTTCTGCGCAGGCAATCAGCTCGGCACTAGTACGCCTCGAAGATCGAACTCAACGGCACATCTAGTATATTGGCAAGCAATTGACGGAGGCAGAGAAGAATTACCTGAAGCTAGAAAAGCTGGCATTCTTCTCATTGATTTCCTCTAGAAAGCTTTGAACGTACTTCCAGTCGCATCCCATAAAAGTTTTCACTGACCAGCTAGGCGATTACTAAAGTGGAGCATAGAGTTAAGCCAGTTTGAGATAAGCTTCATCCCCCGACGAGCCATCCTAGGCCAAGCTCTCGTAGATTTCATCGTGGAGTTCACAGCCACCGAGGAGGATCCCACTGAGAACGCTGGGACCCCCGACGCCCAGTGGAAAATGTTCGTAGATGGCTTTTCTAACAGAAAGTACTCCGGGGTCGGAGTCATGCTCATCACCCCAGAAGAACACCCGATGTATTACGTATTGTGGCTAAATTTCCCTGCTACTAACAACGATGCGGACTACGAGGCCTTAATCACTGGACTTAAAATCACGATTGAACTCAAGCTAGATACCGTCCACATCTTCTCTGATTCACATCTTATCGTTCGACAAGTGCTGGGAGAGTATCAAGCAAAAGAGGGGCAGCTTGCCCAGTACCTGGCCCGGGTTTAGGGGCTACTCGTCTACCTCGAGCATTTCACCATCACTTATATCCCACTCGAGCAAAATGAAAAAGCAGATTCCCCCGCCAGAATGGCAAGCTATGAAGATCCGCAACTTAACGGGTTCTCCCCCGTTGAAGTCCTCAACTCTCCAAGCTTCAAGAAAGGGCAAGGCAAGACGATCATGAGCACCGAACCCGAGCCTGAGTCCTGGATGACATCAATCAGAAATTACCTGCAGCACGGGATCCTACCAAAGCGCTACAAGGAAAGGCATGTGCTCACTCACCAGTCAGCCCGTTACCTTCTTATGGACGGGGTACTCTACTGTAGAGGTTTTTCCATTCCCCTGCTCTGATGCGTAGATCATGGCGATGCCCTCCGAGTGCTAAGCAATGTGCATGAGGGCGAATGTGGCGATCACAATGGGGGGCAGACCCTGGCCAGAAAGATTTTCAGGCATGGTTATTACTAGCCCATGCTTGATCAAGATGCCGCGGACTACGCTAGCAAGTGCAATAAGTGCCAGTGCTTCTCCAGGATTCCAAGAGCCCCGCCTACCGAATTGTCTCAAATGATCAGCCCATGGTCGTTCTCCATATGGGGAGTCGACATCATCGGAACTCTTCCAATGGCCAAAGGCGAGGCACGATACACCATCATCGCAGTGGACTATTTCACCAAGTGGGTAGAAGCTGAAGCTCTCGCCACCATTACCACGAAGAAGAAGGTCAACATTGTTGTCCACAACGTCATTACCCGCTATAGAGTGCCTCAAGCTATCATCTCTGACAATGGCACTCAATTCGAGAGCACCGAGTTTAAAGCCTTCTGCCAGTGCCACGACACCAATAAAAGATTCTCGACGGTGGCTCATTCCCAAGCCAATGAGCAAGTCGAGGTGGTTAACAAGGTCATCAAGTCCATCATCAAGAAGCGTCTGGAAAAGGCCGGGGTCACGTGGGCAGACGAACTTCCTCTAGCTCTATGGGCTTACCGCACCACCCACAAGACAACAACCGACCATATTCCTTTCGCACTCGCATACGGATCTGAAGCCATCATTCCGATTGAGCTCAAGCTTCAGTCCCATCGAGTCACGTACTTTGATCCAAAGACAAACCAAGATTTACTTCTGGGATCACAAAACTTGCTGGAAGAAAAAAAGGAAGAAGCTGATATCAGAGCCGCCGTCCAACGACAGCTAGCAGCCCGATACTTCAATTCTAGGGTCCTCCACAAGGACCTCAATATCGGCGATCTCATTCTAAAGTGGGTTTCCCCTGCCTACAGGCGTCGCAACTTACTAGGAAGACCCGTACTCCATACATCGAAAGCTCAGCGATGGAACTTTCAGACTTGCCGCCGTTGACGGAGCTGAACTCCCGAGGGCATGGAACAACGAACATCTCCGCTGCTACTTTACATAACTCAGTCTACGGTTGTTTATGCTTTTCAAACAATGTTCTATTTTTTTCAAAAATCCAAGGCATTGTAAAGGCTATTACCACCAAAGTTCTTAGTAGAAATGATGTTTAATTTCCTATCTCCTTGTTGTTTACTTCTCACGTAATGCGTCTCGTTAGTTCCAACAACTAGCTCGATTCACGCCTACGACCACCGCATCAGCACCCCGAGCACGGGAGCTAGCACGACCATTTCAATTTCTAGGCAGCATCGAGTCTGAGACACTTGGCTACGCCGTCACCCTGAGCACGGGAGCCGGCAACGCTACTCGAATCGCCGGCATGCATCACGACCGAGTCTAAACAACCTCTATCTTGAACCTCGACCCAGTGCCGAGGCCGAGGATAAATCGTTCCGCATCCTAGTCCAGATGGCTTGGCGCCACTCAGCGACCGACTAAGATCGATGCAAATCTCTCTTCGCCAGTTGCGGGTGCCGGTCGAATCTTGGCGCAGCACCAAGATCGACCTTAAATGTTTTCTTCCCCTTAGCTCTTAAGGCTTAAGGGCAGCCTGTGGCGACGATCGAACCTTACGAGCTGATGATCAGGGCTGAAACTTATGCCGGCAAATAAACAACGTATGGCGGCTTACCTCAACCTGATGAACAACAGGAGAGCCACCCACCTGGCGGACAGCAAAACGTGACGCCCTACGCCTTCGCTATACTGGGTTTAACCCCGGGCCACCCAAAACAGCAAGCGGATAGCCTGGTTTCGCAAACTACGGGTTCCCTGAGCTGAGGGGAACTTATTGAAACCAGCGCTCTACCTCACCTCTTTGGAATAATTCACCCAGAGATGGCCTCTAATCACCTTTGTGACAAGTGTAACGATAAGTAAGTTTATGCAAGTACAGAACTTTGGAAAACATAAAAAGAACATCCGAACACTTAACATAAACAATGATCTTTACTAATTCATATTTCCTTCTCACACACACACTAAACAAACTAAGTGTCTAATACTTCTACTTTCTAATGACAGGGTGTACATGAGAACCACACCGTATCTTGAAAAAACAAAAGCGAGGGTCGTACTCGCGTAAACTATCGGACTATACTACCAAATTAACGGTAACTCCTACTAAGGTTGCTGACGCTAACCATGTTTCTTCCTCTTGTTCTTGTGTTTGTTCTTTTTTGCAGATTTGGCGCTTGACGTCTCTTCCCTCGCACCAGCAACAAACCTCTTCCTACTCGACCCACTCCTGCTTGACTGACCCTTCGGAGGAGTGATTGATTCATGAGTGACAGAAAGGCGATGACCCCTAGCACCATCACTGATGGAGATCTCTGTGACGTCAGTGGTAACAACAAGCGAAGCAGGCGCGGGGGCACTCCCGGCAGCAGGACCAAACACGATCTCGCTCCTCCTTAGGATCTCTTTTCCTTCCCGCTCAGCCTTCTCTTTGGCCTCACTAGCGACCTGTCGCCCGGCAATCTTCCGAAACTTGTGCGATATGATGTCAGCAGCCTTGGTTTTCTCGAGGGTCTTCGCGTCTCTCATCGTAGACACATCGGCACCCACTGGACCCCTGGCCAGGGCACTCTGTCCGTCGACCACCTCTCCTTCCTCGTTGAGAATGTCTACTATGCTAGGAGTTACTTTTATGTCAGAAACGGTGTCAAACTAGTCGCCGGCCTCTCCAGCCTGTGTCCCTATGAGGCCCGGCCCAGTTTCAGTCACTTGGGGGATCACAGGGGCGGCATCCGCTGCCGCTGTGGACTCAGGAAGAACTGCATAGCAAAGACACAACCTTTTTAGTCCACAAATTCGATAATCACTTCATTCTCAGGGATGCAGGGTAAAAGGAGTTTACCTATGGTCAAGGGTGGCATAGGAATGATAGGAAGGGTACTTGATGCAATAGGTAAGTTGAGGCTGGTATCCCCTAGTGTCGGGAAGTCGGGATTGTACTCAGTAGCAGTTTAGGCTGAAGCCTCAGGACCACTCACCATAGTAGACCCGAGGTCCAGGGGCTGATAGGAGCTCCCCCCCTACAAATGTTTCTGTCACTACCACGCTATCGGTCGGCACGAACTTCCCCTTCTCCTTAGTGAGCCTTGCCAACCTCTCATTCTCATCATCCTCTCGCAACATCCTCCTTCCTCCATCTTCTCACGTTCACCGCTGTCTAGAAGAACATTTGCAAGCTAGCGCTCATCTAAAGTGCTTACATCCACTTGGCGCAAGAAAGCCTCATAAGGGATTAACCTCTCCCAAGTTCTAGCAAGCTAGCGGGGATAGTCTTCGACCCACGAAATCCCTCGGAATCTCAATGCCTTGACGTACATATTATGAATACTCTCCTCGAAGGAAGACCCAACGCGAAACTCCGCGTCGTTCAGCAGTCCCCTTAGTAGCTCTATCTCTGTTAAATATTCAGCCTTTATACCCTCAGATTCACTCAGCACATCCCTGTTGCTAGCTTTGGCATCCTCCTTTGCCTTTCTCATCACCTCGAGCTACCTCTTCAACTCAGTGACTTCGGCATTCTCAGCTCGCAACCTCTCATTTTCCTCCCTCAAAGCGGTGTTGCTATTCTGGAGCTCGATGACCCTCGCATTGTCTTTTTCCAAAATATCACACGCTCGCTTTAGATCGGCTTTGTCCTTTTTCAGAGCCATGGTCTCGGTAGTTAGATCAACCACGGTGGCTTTATAATTCGAGATGGTATGCCCCGACTCCCTCTTCAGCGTATCGTAAGGCTACGTCATTTCAGTTGCAACAACAGAGCTAATGTTAAAGGGTCTGACAATGCATAAAAGAGAACTTATGACACTGGGAACGGTGTACCTATCTTCTTATTCAAAGCTTCGACGGTGGCCTTCTCGGCAGCAAGCTGCAGGTTGTTCTTTCTGATCAGCTCCGAAAGCCAGAGGGAATACTTGGTAAACTCGTTGGTTTGGTGATATGAAGTTTTCACATGCATCCACACCTCCCCAGACTCTCTGTCAGGAGCTGGACGGAGGTAGGGGATGAATCTCAACTCATCAAAATAGTGCCGGGGGAAATGGTGTTTCAGGAATGCCCTACGCTGCTCTATCGATAGCCCTCGAAACTGAGGTTTTTTCAAGTCTGGCACCTCTATCTCAGTCTCTCTCTCCGACCTCGACTGGCCAAAATGTGCTTTCGCTTCCCTAACAAGATGAACATGGGCTGGAGGAGCGATAGATGGGGGAGTTGCCGAAGGCAAAGATCGAGACCCACCTATGTTGAGCTGAGTATATCCTACAGATACGCGAATAGGAGCAGGAGGAGGAGGTTTCAAAGATCGCCTAGATCGATCCCAGTCTCGATGGCTGCTGCCTTGTTCTAACGGAAGTGGAGCACCGTACAAGCTAGCAGATCTTTGGAATCTCTCGAAAGAAGAACTCTGGGAAGGCTGGCAATCCCCGCGCCTATAACTTCGTCCGCCACGTCCTTCTGCCATGACACCTGCCAATGGAATAAGCCGAAGTTAGTCAAGTAATTCACGTAGGCAAACATCTATGCTATCCAATGTTATAGATTTACGCCCTAAGTGTTCTCTCAACAGACCAGATTGTGGTCCGATCGAGGGAGTTAACCCCTCAGCAACACAAGAAAGTTCTTCTAGGCTCGTCGTATTTGGCCATGGAGTCACTACTAAAGTATGTCCCTTTAAGCCATCAAATTGGCCCACGGGCTCAAGCGAGGCAGTGGCCCATGAGTGAGTCGCAGGAGATTGCGGTCTAGCCAACACTCCTTCCCCATCCCCTGTCGGAGGCGGGATGGGAGCACTCAGCAACCCCTCATCTCCGACAACCTCCTCTTGACCATGTACCTCGCCTCCGCGCACATCTCCTTGAGGTGGAGCAGTCCTCTGCAATTCTCCTCCCACTGGGGGCATTTTCCTCTTCCGCCCAATAGGGGTAGAGCCTACCGCAACTCCCTCCTTTGGCACACTAATAGCAACCGCGGGTCTAATTACAGCCCGGTTGTCTTGCAGCAACCCAGCGTGGCAGAGGCGATCCTGACTTGTCACGGTACTTGTATTGTGGAGATTCTCTGGTATTGCCCGCAAAGCATTAAGGCATTGCCGATATTCATCCCCTGTGAGAGCCTTTGGATTTCCTGTCATATTCCATTTAAAACCATGAATAAAGGAAGGAATCCTAAAATTATGGCAAGGAACGGAGTTAGAGAAACATTTACTTCCCTCAATCCATCTTCTGGAAAATCCGGGAGGGCAGCTAACAAAGAACCACTCGTGCTTAAACACAGACAACCTGGGCCATGTCCCGACAAAGAATTTTGTAGCAGGTGTTGCTTCCAGAGACCATTGAGAGGGAGAGGCCACGCTCATTTTCCTTAAGTGGGAGAAGTATCGAATATCTTCCCCAGTGGGTTCCCTATTCAAAAACTCGCGGAAGAGAACGTAAGTACCCAGGAGAGAAGCGTAAGCATTATGGGGTAGCTGTGATGGCGCGAGACGGAAATAGAACAGAATATCCCGAATGCAGTTGTTAGCTGAGGGCATGCACCCAGCAAGTCAAGCTTGTCGGTTCTAGGCAGTGAGACCCTCAGGCGGCACATGGGTTGTTATCTCTCCCGGGGGCATAGGCATCATCAACCGGTATGTTAAATCATGCCGACATTTTCCTGACCGCTGTAGCATCCATACACTATGGCACTGAGTTAGTAGGATTCTCCAAAATCACTTCATCAGGCAACATGTCCAGAGCCACCAGAGGTGCTGGCGCATCCTCGCCCATAATAACTACATTCTCGGCCTCTTCTATCACGACCGGGGAATATTGCCGCTCAAGTTGCTCCCCATGCTCAGACGTTTCGGGTGAGATGGTCAAATGAGAAGGTGTCGATCCTTCGGTGGTCTCAAGCTCGCTGCCAGATGAGCTACCTCCAGGGATATGGTCGGATGTGTGTAAGGTGGGTTGGGAAGCCTCGGATTCCATAGTCTTTCCAGTCCTTGATCTGGTCTGCATCTCTAGCTATACTTTAACGCGTCAGTATTAGAACTGGCAGTATAGTGACCTGTAACCCTCATCTTGGTGACAATTAATATGTATGAGAAATGTTATGCAAAAATAAGCTACATAAAGAAAGTCCAGAACAATTCGAAGCAGTCCAAGTCTCAGTCCGGTTGTATGCTCTATCCTATGTGAACAATCCTAAAACCCCGCTCGCGCGGTTAACAAATTGTGCATCAACACCAAGTATGAAAATCCAAAGACGAGTATTCAGAAGTCAAAATCCATCAGCGTGACAAATAGGAAACCCGACACATAAAAGGCCATGTCCCGAACCATGTCGGGCTCGAAATTTCAAGCTCTAGGTTCGAAATTTTGAACCCAGAAGGGTTTGAAATTATGAACCAATCTGGGTTTGAAAATTCGAGCCCCTCCAAGTTCGAAATTTCGAACCCAGACAGGGGGCTCGGGAATTCGAGCCCACGGGGTTCGAAAATCCGAACCCAAAGGGTTCGAAGCCCCGAGTTCGAAAATTCGAACCCGTATGGGTTCGAGACTTCGAACCTGGTGGGTTCGAAAATTCGAACCCATTGAGGTTCGAAAATTCAAACCCACGGGGAGTTCGAGGCGTCGAACCTGGCTGGGTTCAAAAGATCGAACCCATGAGGTCTCGAGGTCTCCGCCATGGCCCTTCGACCTCCTCCCCTTCTCACCTCCTCGAGTCAAGGCCTTACCTAGTTCGGTTCGAAATTTTCAGGTTCGAAGTTATCGGGTTTGAAGCTTTCAGCAATGGCTGTCAGAGAAAGAAGAATTAGAAGGAGAAAAGTGAAGGGGGGCCTATTTACAAAATAAAAAACATGTCTCTTCACATTCCAGTACGAGTTCGAACCCCTGGGTTTGAAATTTCGAACCTCATGGGCTCGAAATTTCGAATCCCTAGGGGATCGAATTTCCGAACCCCCGGGCTTGAAATTTCGAACCTTACGGCCTCAAAATTTCGAACCCCCATGGGATCGAATTTCCGAACCCCTGTATTCGAAATTTCGATCCCTCGAGGCTCGAGATTCCGAAACTCCTAGGGTTCCAGCCCAGACAAAAAAAATGAGGGTGACGATGGTCATACCCCCAGGATCGGAAGCTCCGTGACACACTCTCTCGGGTACGTGCTCTGCGCATATGCACACCGACTCCCATGCATCCACGGGGGCTACGCACTACGGACACTTAATGATTTGAGCATCACGCATCCTCCGAACGACGACTCATCTATGCTGCCAAGGAGAACGAACCCCACAGCTAACACTTATGTGTCTTTTGAAATTACAGTAAAAATTAACAGCTTCGCCACTACCTCAACCTACACAAAGTACATCATGCCAAAGACAAGACGTACTTTGGGGGGCAAATGTTAACTGGCTTTTTGGTCCAGTTCCCAGGAGAGGATTAGACACGCCCAACTCAACGTACCTCGTGAAGCTGAGGCCGAAAGGGGACACTCAGGTGTGCAGGAAACAGGATCAAGAAGGGACTACACCGCTTGTAACCTCACGGCATCCAGAAGACATCCGCAAACCAAGGCCTCAGACCCTGAAGGAGCCACGAGCCCAAATCACCCGGTCCCGGGATCCTCGCGCCCCTTGGAAGGACTTCACGCTAGGCATGACGCGGAATCCACACCCAGCCAGGTGCGAAATCTCGCACCTACGCCTGGGTTCAAAATTTTGAACCTATGTCTGGGTTCAAAATTTCGATCTCAGTGGGTGCGGAATTTCAGAATCAGCGGGTGCGAAATCTCGCATCCATGGCTGGGTTTGAGATTCTGAACCCAGCGAGAGCATGATTTCTCACCCAGGTTTGGGTTCGAAATTTCGAACCCATGCCTGGATTTGAAATTTCAAACCCAGTGGGTGCGAAATTTTGAACCCAGAGGGTGCAAAAGCTCGCACCCATGACTGGGTTCGAGATTCCGAACTCAGCGGGAGCGAGACTTCTCACCTGTGTCTGGGTTTGAAATTTCGAACCCGTGCACGTGTTCGAAACTCTGAGGCGCGCGGGTGGTGGATTCGAAATTCTACTAGTGATCCCCTATTTCTACCTACTCCTACCTAACCCCGCCTACCCCCACTCCTATAAATAGTCCATGGTCTCACACTTCAAAGGGGTTGGATTTTCTTCAATTGAGACCTTCCAAGAGCTTCATGAGCCTCATTAATGGCATCTCCTATTTGAGGAAGAAGGAGAATTAATTTTTTTTCCCAGATACCTAGCATATGGCTATTATAAAACTGAATGTAATGAGCATGGCTTTATCTTGTAATTCTTAAGTTATTAATAAAAGTTCAACATCTTTCCAAAGTGGACGTAGGGCTAATCCACAGTCGAACCACTATAAATTCTCGTGTTACTTACCGCTTTCTCTTACTTAGTCTTGCGACCAACTTAACTATTCTAGTAATAGGAATCTTTGGTGTTTACGACATTTTTTTCTGTCAACAGTTATAACCGTTGGAAGATTTTTTTTCTTCCAACAGTTATAACCATTGGGAAATTTCATAGTCCTAACAGTTATAACCGTTAGGAATGGTAATATGTTCCAACGGTCATAACCATTATAATATTTATTTGTTACAATGGTTATAACTGTTATAATTTCAATACACATATTTAACTATAAGAGCTCCCAACACTTACAAGCGTTACAATTTTGGTATTGTTGAACTATAATACATATAGTAGTATCATAACATATCATTTAATTTAGATATATAAATACAAATTTATGATAGTAACACATAAGAAATCAAATTTCAAACTAACATTCCATCAAATTGAAAAGAAAGCATTATACATACTAGTGAAATCATATCAATTTTACAAAGTTCATTGTGACAACTTGAAGTTTCAATACTACAAAATATCTTGAAGCTTACAAAGAACTGATGGATTTTCCCTCTTTTTATGTGCTTCTGATAATACAAAAACACATGATAACTAACAACCCTGCATCTTTGTTATGTGAGTCGATTTTCCCTCTTTTTATGTGCATCCTGCTTTTGTTTGGTTGCATTCCCGCCAAAGCCCCCTGCTTCAATTTCAAGTATATAAGCTTCCATAGCTAAGAAATCCAGGAAAATATAATTATTTTAATCAGTTCAACATAGAAATGTGTAGTTTAATTTTTGGTATTGCTTATGTACATGAATTAATCTGAAGTCATTGCAAACAAGATAAAAAAATGTATAGATGTTCCTATTATAGAAACAAACGAATTATGGCAAGATGACTGATAACTTCTAAAGAAGGGAACATAAAACCAGGGACCCATTTTGGATTTCTGTCATAGGCTAGGCTGAAATCGGCATGAAGCTAAGCTATTTCCCTAGCAAGGTCCGCGAGGGAACAATTAAATTACCTAGCTGGGTATTGCAAAAAAAATCAAAGTAAGAGGTAAAACAAAAGTTGCTTTATCTGATATAAACGATGGGAATATAACCTAATTTATTAATATAAAAAAGTTGTGTTACTGATTAGGAATCAGATATCCATGCTGGTAACCATCAGGACTCAGTACTGATAAGTGCTTATAATTTAGGGTCATACAAAAAGTATGATGTTATCTCCAATAAAGGATGCCCTTGACTTTAATCTGCTTCGTATATCATTAGAGAAGTGAGGAATTATAACCAAAAACAGCCATTTATAAAGTTACAACTATCATAAGTAGCTGGATGAGCAAGGAAAAAAATAATCCATTTTGATCTCCTTAACTACTAAATTTATATGACAAAAGTTTAATCTTACCGAGTGTCTTTGCATAATATGGACATAGCTGCAAAGCATGTTGGAAGCACACAACAGCTCATTGCGGCATACCCAAAGCCTGAAAAAACAAAAAGAAAGATCTATAATTTTCATGCTGAAGCGACCTGGAACATTAAAAAAAGATCACAAACCATATCAAAATCATGAATATTTGGACAAACCAAATGTTGCAACTAGCTTGTAGTTTTGAACTAAATGAGATTAGGCAAGATGAAAGAGGAAAAAAAATGAAAACTTGTTACTGAACGAATATAAGGGCCCATCTATATTTGAAAGCTTTTGACTCCATTCAGCAATATACAACATAATCACAATCTAAAGAGTATTAATGGAAATGAAGGACAGCTGCTACAAGTACAGAGTATTCAGCCGAACAACTAGAAGCATAGAGTATTCAGCATGTGATTAACCCTGTATTTGCACCTATCCATCAATGCATTTTGTCCATTTATCACAAAACAACAACAACATAGAGTATTCAGCCGGACGTTCATTGTAATAATGGCATCAATTTGCAGTCTTTATTCTTTATTTGTCCATCCAATATAAATACACAAATATTGAAACATTTAAAAATAAAACATATGCCGTATTTGGACATAAGATAAACTAGAAACTATAGCAATAGTATTTATCCGGTATATGCCAAAATTGTTCTACACAAGCAATTATAAAAAAGATATTAGTCATGGATAATGAAAAAAGATAAACACTTAGCTAGTGCATATCCGTATTAATAAAACTTCAATACAAGCATTCCAACTAGTTATTGTTAACAATATATTTTAACATAATACCATGATATTTAGAACTGAGCTAGTGCACTTGAAATTAAAAAACAACAACAAAGATGATATATTCTCGCTAAATTATAGTTCAGAAATAGCTATTCAAAGCATTTTGCTGGGTTTTTAAATCAAATATGATAAAGTACTGAGCCCTACATCGCTTATAATGTTATAACAATTTCAGATGATATACATTGAGCTGATAATTCTTCTAGTAAACGAAGTTGTATGATATGGCAAGTGAACAAAAATATTAAAGAATTTATATGATACGGTAAGGATGTACTGATATGGTAAGGATGCAATAGAGTGGCGTACTTACATTTTTCTGTGGCACATGGAAGCACATCTCCAAATAAACAAGAAGATACCATCTGCCAAATAAAACACAAGAGCAACCGCTGGAGTAAACAAAAATATTACTGCATTGGAACTAATTTGCTATTTGCACTGGAAATAGTACGTTGTTTATTTCATATAATATATTGAACTAAACTATTGTTTGACTTGATGATTGTAGCTTAATAGACAAGAATAAATACTCCATACTTAATGAGAACCATAGTCAGTAAGGCCAATGCCATAGATCCGGTCCATGGTATTACGTTTATTGTGCTGCAACAAGGCTTAATTTGGTACAAGAAGAATACAGAAAGAGCCTCTGTTCTACAGGCGGTCCAAATTTGTTTGTTCGAGTATAAAAAGAGCTTATGCACTAGAAATAATTTGGTTGTAGTGAGATTAAGCAAAAACAAAACTACATCATAGATGCTTCTATTTTATATGACATTGTATATAAGTATAGATGGTGACATCACTAAAACTACCTCTTTAGCTGCTCAAAATCCTTTCTGTCTACTTTTGCTTATTCCTGTAGCACACGAAAGTATTAGAAAATGAAAAATTTCGCATTATTTTGATACATTTAGCTAATTAAATAAACAATACAACTATATTTATTTGGCCCATATATTTTGAAACCAAACTTCTATTTGCCTCTGATTTGGCTTCAGCTTATCGCTAAGTCATGCTTGATCCGCCTCTTTAAAAATAAATCATGATCTCACTCATAATAATCATTGATGTTGTTTATATGCTGGAAAAAAATACATTTAGTGTAAGAGTTTAGCGATGTTATTGATTGGATTTTCCTCTCGTTTTCAATTGATTCATTGCTATTTCTTCTTTTTCTTTAGGAGGAAACAGCAAATGTTTCTAACAGAGATTTAAAAGACAGAACTAGAAAACTAAATTGAATTCACAAACCCACTAGCTTTCAAGAAAAAGGTCAAAAATTATAATCGTATTCAAATTAATTCATTAGTTTTTTTCTTTACCATTTTTTAAACATCAAAATTCTGTAGTATAAATAATATTTAACATATCAAAATTCATGGAATGACATTCTTAACCAAACTACATTAAAAAGTTAATATTTTAATATTATTTCCCAAATTCAAAAAAAAAAAGCACAGTTTCCCAGAAAAACGACATTGTTAAAACGAAATCACAAAGCAGTATTTTTTATACATCTTTGACAATAACTGACCGGAAATTCAAAATATCACAAAATAACACACATAGAGACAAATATGTATGAACTGGAAAATATAGAGACATAAATTTGAACAGAGCTATATTGCTTGAAAATCAGAGCTTTGGGAGTATAAATGAAATGGTAAGTATGGAAAAAAAAATGTGTGACTGTGTGTGGAGAGGGGGTTCATTATAAATTAACCTTGCTTTTTCATGCTTGAAGTCATATAAATAGTTTTTCCATCTGGAGCAGCAACACGGTCAACTATGGTTTCACTTGGTTATGGATCCAAGACATGAATAAATAGTGAACAATTTTGAAGATAAATACCCCAAGGATAAATGAAAATAAAAAAACTAAATATTGTGACATTCGATAAATTTCAGGCAATAACCATAGATTTTAGTGTGACTGTGAATGATCCACTCCATCACTCCACCATCACCCAGCCCCTACCCACATTTAACAATAACTCATTTACCTCATTCCACAACTCTGAATGTGGTACTCTGATGTTATGGAGCTGTACACAACTATATGTTATTATCATTTTACTTTTTTAGCTTTAGGTGACCGAGGGAAAGACTAATGTATAACAAAGTAAATAAGATAACGACTTGGGTATATTATTGTAACTTAAAACCATAGGTTATCAGTTCATTTGATATTCTAAAATTGCAGGTGGTCAAAGAAAAGGTTAATATATAATAAAGTAATAAGCCAACGATTAGGATAATTATTGTAACTTAACAGCATAGATTATTATTTTATTTTGATACTCTAAAATTGTGACTAAACTGTCTGTGCTTCTCTTTAACATATATGTGCATGCACAGTTACCAATGAAAATGATGACCTGCCACAATAGCAAAACGACCCATGATTTAGGTAACCCAGTTAATGTTTGTAGGATAACATGAAATATAATATGATGAGAAAACTTAGCCGAAACATGCAAGGGGAAATTTTCTAACGAAATTGCATTTATCTACAAACATTGCTAAAGCCATCTCCAACATGATGGAATTACACCTTGAATTTTCAGCACTTGCAAGTTTGAGTCTCCGACAGATGAATGAGAACAAAAATTCTAGCTTAATCTTTGGTTTGACCTTGTTTAATGGTTTGAAGCAGTAAAGAAATCATCCTTTCTTTCAACTCACCCCTCATAAATTAGAGCTTCTCTAACTATGAAGTATTCACATTAATATTAAAGGCTGTGTCTCCAACAAACAACTTTAGACTTAATATAAAGCTTAGTATTCAGTTTGAGATTCAAAATTCAAAATTGGATTGGACTCTTATTTAATAGATGCCTAAACAAGGCAACTATTAAATAAGTGCTTGACTATAGGCACTTGAATAATAGGCGTCTGACACAAAATGCTTATTAAGCAAGTGGCTAACATCAAGCACTTCTCAAATAAGCGCTCATTTGTTGTAGGATTTAGCAAAATCCATCCCTTAATATTCTGACATCTGAATATTCAGTCTTTACGCCGCTGGAGATGTGATAGCAAACATTCAATACTTTATAGGTGAAAGCTCAGATTGCAATAATTATTACAGACTGCACTCTCATCTTGGACTGAGCACAAACCTTCTTTCAGTAATCCAGCTTTAATGACATCCTGGGAATTAAGATTTACAAAAAAAAAAAAAAAAAAAAAAAAAAAAAAAAAAAAAACAAGAATATAACACTCAAATTAACAACTTCGGTATTGGCATGTTTGGGTGGAAAGAAACAATCAACAGTTTAATAATAAAGCTATTCCTGCTATTACAAGATTGCAACATATTAAACTTAATATTGCAATTCTACTTTCAAAACACATAGAGGATAGAACGAAAGTAAAATACCTAACGGTTTTGAAGAGCCAATGAAATGATGGTTTCCGTGTTCTTCTATTGCTTCTTTCATTCTATATATGTCCTACCAGCTTTGGATTGATGTATTTCACAATGAAAGTGGTCGAATAACAGTGCTTCGCCATAAATCTGAAGAGTGCTTTTTTTTTTTTTCGGTTTCTCCCAGAACGACTTTTGCTTGGAGTGGTTTTCGAAAAGAAGATGAAGGTGGTACCGCCTGAATGATAACGAGACAGCGGCGGCAGAAGAAAATCTGATGGCAGCGGCGGAAGTAAATCTGACGACAGCAGCGACGGCGGCGGAGGAAAAGACGACGGAGGCAAAAACCCTAAAACATGTTTTATTTCAATTGCAACAAGGAAAACCAAAAAGGGATGTAAGCTTGAGAAAGAGGTCTAGGAATAAATTATGTAGAAAATGACAATTAGGCCCAAGGTTTTTCAACCGGTTGCAGGCTATTGATATTCCTTAACGGTTATAACCGTTATAAATCGTTATCACGGTAATATCTGTTAATATTTTATAGCAGTTATAACCGTTACTAATTGAAACGAAATAAGTGTTACAATTGGGCATGTTTGGTGTATAGTGGACAGACTTACTAAGAGCGCTCATTTCATTCCGGTTAAGAGTAAGTGGACGGCAGCATGGTTGGCAGTAGTTTATGTTCGTGAGATAGTCCATCTTCATGGAGTTCCTTCCAGTATCGTAAGTGATCGTGACCCCATTTTCACCAGTGAATTTTGGAAGAGCTTGCAAGAGGCATTAGGTACACAGTTGTGTTTGAGCACCGCTTATCACCCTTAGACCAATGGACAAACGGAAAGGGTGAATAGAGTTCGTGACGATCTTTTAAGGTTGTGTATCCTAGACTTCGGAGGGACCTGGGAAAAGCATCTTCTTTTAGTAGAATTTGCCTACAACAACAGTTATAAAGATAGTATTAGCATGGCACCCTTCGAAATATTATACGAACGACCCTATAGATCACCGACTTATTGGTGAGAATATACAGAAAGGCTTCTACTTGGACCGAGTATGGTTAGAGAAACTTCAAAAAAGATTGACCTTATCTGAAGGCACATGAAGACAGATCAAGACATGCATAAGTCCTACGTAGATGAGAGAAGGACCGATATTGAGTTTGAGGTGGCAGATGTGGTTTTCATTAAGGTATTACGGTTGAGCAATGTGGTTTGCTTTGGATCTGTAGGGAAATTGGCACAAAGATTTGTAGGGTCCTTTCCCATAACAGAAAGGATTGGCCAAATGGCCTATAGAGTAAAGCTACTAGAGAGACTGTCTGATGTTCATGATGTTTTTCATGTTTCTCATTTACGGAAGTTTTTGCATGATGGTGCATAAGTAGTTGAGCCGAGTATGCTTGAGGAAGTAGAGATAGAACGAGAAGCGATGGTAAAACGAGTTCCTAGTCATATTCTTGGATAGGAGGTTAAGAAGCTACGCAACCAAGAGGTCAAGTTGATGAAAGTTCAGTGGGGAGATAACTAAGAGGATGCAGCTTGGGAGACTGAAGAGAAGATTCGCGCTTCGTACCCTTTTCTTTTCAAGGATATGTTCTTAATTTCCTTTCCGAAGCTTTTATTCATGCTTGTTTCTATCATTTAAAGTATATCTTTTCGATCAAATCTTCGATCTTTAGATAGGAATATCATGGATGCAAACATGTGTTTGAGACATGTTATGTTTGATGGATACAAGTGGATGCAAGTGTTTGCTAGTGGTTGCTCGTGGATGCATATACACACACATTAGGCACTAGACCGGCTCAATCACTCTCATACTGCATATAGATGTGCGTGCATTTTTTTCTTTAATGGATGGAAGTGAGTGTATCATCATATGGATGTTGCGTTTGGATGAATGACTGCGCACGCATATAGAACTTACATGTTATAATAGGATTATTTGCATACATATTGGATTCAGGGCACTAACATACATTGCATTAAGGAGGTCGACTGAATCAGTAGACCGCCTGATCTTTTGCACTTGCATAAGGACATATACACACACCTTTGCATATGTTCATATAAGCATTAGAAATCTTTAAGGACAATGGATACCTGTGATTGGTGGATGAGTAAATGGATGATGGATGTTAGGATAGACATTCTTCTTAACTTAGATATTTCGGGGACGAAATTCTTTGAGTAGAGAAGAGTGTAACACCCGTAATTTTGTAACACATTAAGATGATAAACTAAGGAATACTTAATTAAATATTGAGAATTAAGTAAAATGGACTGCGCATT
The DNA here is from genome assembly GCA_030737875.1 of Allium sativum. Lineage (NCBI taxonomy): Eukaryota > Viridiplantae > Streptophyta > Magnoliopsida > Asparagales > Amaryllidaceae > Allium > Allium sativum. The sequence continues at coordinate 1,000,590,222 of CM060910.1, forward strand.
GCATTCGTCTCGGAATTCTGCTTGAGATAGACTCCGAGTTTGCTTGAAAAGGACATTGTATGAAGAAGTTATTAAGGTCTGAAGTTTGCACATACATAAGCTAATTATATATAAATAAAACAATTTAGAAATTCAAAATAATTCAAAAATCAAGCAACAGAAGAGGGTGGGAATTTTCTCGCTATGGGTGCCCCAAGGGTCGACCCAATAATAAGGGTGTCGACACCTATGTCGACACTATCAAGAAGGTGTCGACCCCCTTGGGATCTGGGCAGAATTCATTCCTGCGTACGTCGACTCCTTTCTTGGCTAGATTCGTTGACCTATGCTGTAAATAGGACCCTATACCTATTGTTTTATTCATCTAAATCAATGACGACGGTGAGATGCTGCTCCAACTCAGATTAAATTAACCTTTTCTTCAACAAAGACGATTCATACGTATTCAAAGATCATTGGTTCAACATCAACACACTTTCCTCGGTTTTCTTAGATCCATTCTCAATGAGTCTACGTTATTTTTAGATATAAATACTTAGAAGTTAATCTTGACATGTTATGAATTGGATATAAGCCTGTGACTAATTGAATCATATCAGATCTTCCATTGTTTGTATAGCTAATTCACTGTTTAGATCTCATATGCCTATTTGTGACATCCTTGTTATGTTAGTTGGCCTAATCATTTTACTATGCCTAATTAGTTCTATTATCACATGTTCATCAGATCTGTTCTTATATGCATATCTTGTTATTATGCCTAATTATGTCACTATATGCTCATTCAGTTGCTATGCCTATTTCTGCCATCATATATTTATCTTGTTATTATGCTTATTTCTGTCCTCTTCCCTTCTTCCTTTCCCTTTTTATTTTATAGCCAGACTACCTTTAAGCCTAGGCATACCGCTGAAATATGCGAACTCGTGAAATTGGGAACGAGGGGAAAACGTTAAAATTGGGGCATAGCTTGAATTGAAAACATGAATATGGATTTGGGGCATAGACCAAACTGTGATTAAAGATCTTAATTTTGGGGAATATGGTACATGACGAATATGACTTAGAAAAGTGGCACGAAAACCTATAATAACAGGGATAATTGTTAAAGGATGAAATGCCTAGACTTACAGTAATTAGAAACTGTAACTGCGCTTAGACACGAGGTTAGATTACACTTGTGGTAGAAGTCTTCCCGGACCAGACCGACATATCCAGCGACCACAAGTGGTGAATCTATTGTGAGGGGTCTAAGTGCATAAACACGTAACGGGTTAAGACATGAGGTTAAGTCCGACTTGTGGAAGAAGTCTGCCCGGACTCGCCCGACATATTTAGCATCCACAAGTTGTAGGCTTAATATGGGAGGCCTAGCACATTATAATCATAAATGAATAAATGGTAATGAACTGGAATACTTAACCTTTTTGAATCCACAGGGACTACATTAACATGTTGACTTGAGTAGGGGCAAATTAAACTTGCTTGAAACAGTGGGAAGGTTAAGTATATCTTTGGGTGGTGGGTAATATTTATATATAAGCCCACAGACTTAACTTGTTGGGGTTATGCTATCTTATTACATTGGTATGGCATAACCTGTGGAAATCCTAGTAGTGGGGATGCAAGCCTAGGGGAAGCTTGTATCATCTTGTGTATGGGACCCCTTTCAGTCAGTAACCCATATATAGGTGTCAAACGAGTACTCCGAACTAGGTCGGAGTCGGGGCACGCTTACTATGCTGATTGTAAGAGATCCAAAGAGGGGATGGTGTGGGAGGCGCATTCCGATTAGGTCATGTGCGTGCATGGGTCCAGACAAGAGGAGGCTAAGACATCGTGACATTGGTATATATGGTTGTGCATATCCTAAAAACGACGGGTCGCCACTTTAGGAAGTGATACATCCTACTGTGGGGCCAGCACAGGGTATTTACGCAGTAAGGAGCCGAACGATTGGGGTAGTAATTTGGGTGCATCTAGTCTCACCTGTTTAGGAGCTCATTATTATCCTTAGGGGTAACGCCGGTATGTTCAGTTTGGCTGCCTATTATTGTATGGGGTAAAACCTCTCACTAGAAGTACGCCTAAGTCTACCATTTTGTTGGGGATCATCTTGTTCATATGATACTAGTATTGGTGCAGAGAAAGAGAAAAGTATTAGAGAAGCGCTATACATATATTTTTTGTTCAATTTATCATGTTTACCTTGTCATACCTGCCCTATATGCTGTTATGCCTCTTATCCAGTTTATATGCCTGTCATGATGGTTTTATTTATTTATATGATAAAATTAACTGGACTCGCCAGACTTATGTCTAGCCTATTTTTTCCTCTTCTTTCTCTTCCGTTTCCCCCTCCCCCCAGGTTCTCAGGATGGGAATACTCAAGCTTGATCAGGATTCTTCTTTCCTTTTGCTTAGAGCTGCTTAGATGAACTGCTTGATTTCATGCCTTCTCTGTTATGGCTATGTTTTTGGGGATTATGCTCTTTTCATGTTTATTGTACTCTGATGATTTTAGTACAAGACAAAAGTTTTAAGTTGATGTACTGGGTTTTATATATTTCAGACTCGTGATGTAACTATATTTTGAACCACGATGTTTTCTATTCAATAAAGTTTTAAATTCTGCTGTTATTTTATATCTGTCTTTTAATATTTCTATATCTGTTTACCTACAATGCTTCACGAAACTTAATGCATTCTCTTAGTGAGTGATATTAACGGACGTGGGGTGTCACAATAATAAGAATAACTATTTAAATAAGTTGTTAATATTTGATAACAATTGTTAGCCTGCTTTGTAATCAGGCTATACAAAGCTAAGGAATCTGTCGATTGATATGCTCAAGAACAAGGGAAGTAGAAGACAAGCCACCAAGTCGGTTTGGACCTCTCAAACCGAATCGTTCTGTTGCACACAACCAGAGAGCCAATTCCAGGTAACTCGACCAGGGTCGGTTCGGCCTACTGCCATCCGATTTGAACCGAGCTTCCTGCTGTGAAACAGTTGCTCCCCATGTTCATGTATATCCAGAGCAGTTACAACCCACTTGCCCACGTTGCCAATGCACTGTCCTTACCACAGAGCATCTGAACCCGAGATTTGCGGGATGGGACCCACGTGGCATCTGACCCGACCTTGGTCCCAGCCTGTAAATACACCACAACACTCCATTTTCAAGGATCTTTTGGTACTCTATCCACTCAAGCTTCATCGCCAATTATATTCCTCTGTTTATTTCAGATTGTACCCAAACTCCTTGAGTATAATCCTATGTATTTAAAGTGGTTATTGATTGTACTAGTGAGAATTGATTGGCTATTTCCATTGTATTTGTGATTAGTCCATCAATGAAAGAAGTGTGAAGTGGACATAGGCTTGTTAATGCTGAACCACTATAAATCTTGTGTTCTTGTTTTTTGATTCATTTTATTTAGAATTATTAGCCAATTGGGTGTTTACTTTTTGGTCTAACATTTTGGTGCTTTCACTGAGAAATTTGAATTCTCAGCATTTCGGATTATCATTCTACTTTTTGGATCCTCGGTTCGAAGAAGTTAGTCCGCTTTTTCCACTATTTCTGAAGTTTTCGTTAATCTCAAAAGAATCAAAGTTCATTCTCGAAGAGATGGAAAGGAACCGTAAGTTTTTCGAGAAAATGAGGCGAGTGAAGATCACCAGGAAATTGTTGTTACCAAGTTGTGTGGGCACGATTTGGAACCGAACCGCTCTAGAGGAACACACCAATCCGAACCGAACATAGAGCACCAAACTGAAGCGATGACGCCAAATCGGCCCAAGCTCAAGGCTTGAATGTTTCTGATAGTGTTCCTCTGAACCAAACCGATGGTATGTCAATGATCTGATCTGAACTGGTTACAACAGTGGCTGGTACTTCTACTCAAGCCACCGCAAATGCTCCAATGCCAGCCACGACAACTAACGATCAACCCTCTGCCTCTACACCTGTCTCACACATGGATTTTTTGCGCCTACTTGATATGTTGGGTAGAACTAATGATACCTTAGAGGTCCAAAGACCTAAAAGTGTCGCTATACGAGAGAACATGAAGGTCATGAGTAGGCAGATAGACGAACTTCGCAGGCAATGAACACCTTCCCCTACTCATCGCCTCAATGCAGATTACTTATCTTCTTCAGAAGAAAGGCGTCCACGTCAAAGGAGACCATATGAAAGACCCGAGAACCTTGAGAAAATGACATTTAGATCATTGGGAGCTCGTGAAGATGCAGCCCGTGTTGGAACCTAATAAACTTAGCTTGAGAGAGCCAATGTTGTTTCCGATGCAAGGATCTCATGTTCTCCCCAGGGACCCAAACATCACTAATCCTACTCAATGACAACTCCTTCAGCCCAGTCCTGTGAATGACCAGGAACATGGGAGGCAGGGAAGTCCCGCACTCATAAGAAGTCAGAAAATTCAACCTGATATGGGAACTGGATATATTAGGAGAACCAAAAGCGCGGATCCTGAACCAACGTTAATCAATGTCGAAATAGAGGCAATGGTACGCCAGATTATGGTTGATAATCGACATTACACCAATGAGGATTAGGGTATTTTGTGTAGTCATACCCCTTTCACTGATGATATTCATGATTTCCAGTTCCCCAAAGGTTTCAACATGCCTATAATGGATCGGTATAGAGGGAGAACCGATCCAAGACAACATTTGATGAGGTATTCATGGTATATGAATGCCGCAGCAGCTCTCGATGCTATAAAATGCATGGCTTTTCCAATATATCTTATCACATTGACGTGGTTTACCCGACTTCCCCATCGATCAATTTCTAGTTTTAAAGAATTAAGTGAAAGTTTCATGTCTCAATTTTGACTCCATGCTCGAAAATCTAAAAGTGTCATTGAGTTGTATGTAATCAAACAAGCTCCTAGGGAGACTCTAAAATCATACCTGAATCGCTTCAATTTGGCAGTCACAGAGGTGAGTGACCCACATGAGCAGACCATCCGATGGCGCTAATAGATGGAGTTGATAAATACACTGAGTTCGGGGGATACTTGGCTGGAAAACCGCCATTAACTAGGGAGCTATTCTATGAAAAGGCAAATATTCGTCTGTGACGAGAAGAAATATATGCTAATTGAAAGAGAAAATATGACGGAGCTCCCAGGAAGGACATTCAGAGCAATGTTGTCATCAAGCAATACGGAGATAGCGTGGGAAAGGTCGAAGTGAATGTTGGCAATAAGAATGGAGGGAATGACCGCCAAGACAGAAATGGTGGTAAGAGAAATAGGAATCGGAGGAATGACTTCAAAATGAGACCTCGATTTTAGACTTTTGAAAACTACATGCCGCTAAGTGATACCTTAGAGAATATCTATCTGGATACTTATAATGTTGTCCAATATAAAAAACCTCCAACCAGGGACTCAACCGAGAAGGAGCGCGAAACTGGGAAATTCTGCATGTTTCATGAAACCTACGGCCACTCTATGAACGAAGGTCATCATCTAAGGGATGTAAAATGCTTCATGCAGGAAAGCTAGATGAATACAAAGTCGCCCCAAAGACGGGGCAAGGAGGACAGGCTCCGAATCAGAATCAACCCGCTTCCAAACCCATTGCTCTGCAAAAGGGAAAAGGTATAGTCATTAACACTACAATTGGGGGACCATACCCTGCCAGATCTAGAAGCAGGACAATGGAGTAGCATGTTAACATAGCCAAACACCCGGAAATAGGAGAGTGTAGCAATCTTAAGGAAGCAGTACCCTCAAAGTAGCAAAAGACAACAACAAATGATGTTATCTTCCGAGACAGAAAGGGTGTCCGGATCGAAGCGCCTAGCACCGATCCATTAGTAATAACTACCATAATCGGACCTGCATTAGTTAAGAAAGTCCTCATGGTTAGCACGAGTTCTGTCAACATCTTGTTTAAAAAAGTATTTGATCAAATGAAGCTAGAAATGAAAGATTTAAAGCCATGTGGAGGCTGGATATATGGCTTTAACGGATCATGAATGGCTCCAACTGGTATGGTGGAGTTATCTAGAAATAGGAGAGGGAGATCGCCGAAGAGTAAGGATCCTCCCATTCGTGATCATGACATTAACTCGCCTTACAATGCTTTCTTAGGCTGACTGGCCCTTGTAGAATTTAGAGCCTATATTTCACCCTGGTGCCTATTGATGAAATTCCTAACTGAAGTCGGGGTGGGAATGGTCCACGGCGACCAGGTCACCGAGAGAGCTTGCTTTATGGCAGAATTAAAGATGTTGCGCAATGGAAAAGATATGGATCCCAAGAACGCTTCGCCTCCTATCGAGGAGGGCTTAGCATAGAAAGTGAAGAAAATGCCGTCGAGGGAGTAACCTGACGACCAGCCCGAGGACCTCGATCTTAGAGAGGACAAAGAGCCATGGAGCAGGAAAGCGACGCCTAATGAAGCAACCATAGACATTCCGATCATAACGATGACTCGACAAAGGTCTTGAAGATTGGATCTCACTTGGATTCTTTCCAGACAAAATAATTAACAGACTTTTTGAAAGCAAACTTGGATGTGTTTGCCTAGACCCACGCCGATATGTGTGGAATCTCTCCTTCAGTTATGAGCCATTCGCTAAGCATAAACCCAAAGCATCCTCCTATAAAACAAAAAAGGCAGAATGCTTGGCCTAGAGAGGACATCCGCCTTGAAAGAAGAAGTAGAGAAGTTAAAATAGAATGGATTCATCAGAGATTCGACATATCCCGGTTGGATTTCAAAAACCGTTCTGTCAAGAAATCTAATGGGAAGTGGCGAACGTGTATTGACTTCTCTGATCTAAATAAGGCTTGCCCGAAAGACAGCTTTCCACTCCCTAGAATTGATAAATTGGTAGACTCAACACCAGGATACGAACTTCTCTCCTTCATGGACGCATATTCGGGATACAACCAGATCAGGAACATACCAGTTTTATCATGGACTTGGGGTTGTACTACTATATGGTAATTCCTTTTGGACTAAAGAATACCGAAGCCACCTATCAGCGCTTAGTGAATCAGATGTTTTACAACTAAATTGGGAAAATGATGGAATTTTATGTAGACGATATGCTCGTGAAGTCAAAGCGATCATCCGACCACATAACAGATTAAGCAGAAATGTTCAGCATCCTCCAACAATATGGATGAAACTGAATCCTCAGAAATTCTCATTCGGGGATGCATTAGGAAAATATTGGGTTCATAGTCCGTTACTGTGGATCCGAGATTAACCCCGATCAAATTACGACAATTAGAAATATTGAAGAACCACGAAAGATCAAAGATATTCAAAGCTTGGCAGGAAAGGTCGCAACACTAAGCGGGTTTATTTCTAAGGCCATAGACAAGTGTGTTCCTTTCTTCGATTTGATAAAACGTGGTAAGCGCAATTTTGAGTGGACCCCAGATTGCGTAGATGCTTTTCAGAAATTGTTGGATCTCCTAGAAAAACCCATGATACTGTCTAAACTAGTGGGCCATGAAGTTTATTTGTATATTTGGCAGCGTCATCTCGTGCCATATGTTCAGCTTTGGCTCACGAGGAAGACAAAGTTCAAAGACCGGTATATTATGTGACAAGAAGTTGGCGGCGGTTGAGCGCAACTATCCGAAGATCGAAATACTAGCTTATAGCCTACAGATTGCTTCTAGAAAACTCCATCATTATTTTCAGGCTCATCCAATTGTTGTATATACTAATCAACCACTCCAACAAGTTCTACAATGATCTGAAGCGTCTGGAAGATTGCTTAAATGGAATATTTAACTAAACCAGTTCCACCTAAACTTTCAACCCAGAAGATCAATAAGGGGGCAGGCATTAGCCGACTTCATCGCTGAATCACGATCCCCGAGGAGGATGTGTTAGATGAAAATGTTGGCCCCTCAGAACTGAAGTTAGAACTCAGCCCTTTGAAACTATACACAGGTGAAGCCAAAAATGATCGACGATCCGGCGCTGGAGTTGTTTTGATGACTCTTGAAGGACGATCAATTTACTATGCTTTGCGGTTGGAATTTTCCGCAACCAACAATGATTCTGAATACGAAGCCTTGATTTCCGTGTTGAAACTTGCTAAGGAATTGGGAGTAACAACATTGAACATTTTCTGTGATTATAAAATTGTCATTTGCCAGATTCGTAAGGAGTTTCAGGCTAAGGGACATCGATTCGTCACTTACTTGGAAACGGTAGAGGAATTACTAGATAACTTAGAGCATTATAGCATGACCCACATTCCACGAGCAGAAAATCGGAAAGCAGAAAGGTTAGCTAAGTTGGCAAGTTTTGACAATCCAGAGGAAACGGAGATGGTCCCAATCGAGGTACTAGGGTCCCCAATCATCAACTAGATGGAAGTCGATCCGGTGCTGGAAACCGAACCAGAAAAAGAGTCATTGATGACACCTATAACTTCCTGCAAAACGGAACACTCTCGGCAAAAAAGAATGTGAGACAGGTCGTGGTTTGTAAAGCTGCAAGATATGTCATGCAAGATGAAGTTCTTTATCGTCAAGAATTTTCAATGCCTTTGCTCTGATGTATTGCACACGATGACATCAAGCATGCACTAAAAGAAGTGCATGAGGGTGAGTGTGGAGATCACACCAGAGTTGGAAAATAATATTGTGATATGGCTACTTCTGGCCGACCATAAATCGAGATGCAGTTGATTATTTGCGACATTGCGATCAATGCCAGAAATTCCAAAGATTCCTAGAGCACCTCCTAGTCAACTTAAGTCAATGGTGAGTCCATGGTCATTTGATGTGTAGGGAATAAACATCATTGGAAGTCTGCCAATCGCTAAAGGTTGAGAAAAATATGCAATCATGGCCATAGATTACTTCACAAAATGGGTGGAACACAAACCATTAACTACGATCACGATAAAGCAGGTGATTAATTTTGTGGTCAGGAATATAATTTTTCGATTTGGGATTCCCAAAACCATTATAACTGATTATATAACTCGGTTCGATAGCACTGAGTTTAAAGATTTCTGCCAAAAATACAAGATCGAGAAGAGATACAGCGCAGCGGCTCATCCGCAATCGAATGGGCAGGTCGAAGCAGTGAACAAGATTATCAAGTGCATTCTTAAGAAGTGATTGAAGCAAGCAAAAGCCATGTGGATTAATGAATTATCCCTAGCAATGTGGGCCTATATAATGACCTATAAATCAATGACTGGTCATACTCACTTCTTGCTTTCATTCAGATAAAAAGAAGTCATTCCAGTGGAATTAGAAGTTCCCTCTTACATGATAACGTACTATGATCCAATGATGAACAAAGCACTTCTCCTCAAGTCCTTAGACGAGATTGAGGAAAAGAGAGATGAAGCAGACTTACATGCCTCGAGGCACCGACACCAAGTTGCTCGATATTACAATAGGAAGGTTCGACCCTGGACATTTGAACCTAGAGACATAGTTTTAAAACGTGTTTTCCCGACCTCCGTCCACATGGGTCCAAAATGGGAAGTACCATACACCATTTAATGGAAACTTGATAAAGGAGCTTTCAAGATGACGACCGTAGATGGTGATGAAATCCCGAAAGTGTGGAATTCCCAACACCTGCGGCACTATTTGACTTAAGATTGTATTATTTCTTTTGTTTTGTAAATTATGTACAAAGTTATGAATTGCCTAGAACAGTCTAATTGATATAAACAAAAAATTATAAAGTGGATGTAGGCAATGATTTAGCCGAGCCACTATAAAATATTGTGTGTCATTTACCTTCATTGCATTTATTTCTTTATATCTTATGATTGTTTTGTTCTAGGCTTAGAATATACAACTTGAATTAGAACTGAGAGCGACGTTGACACTCGAACCGGTGAGACTCCGCCTTAAAGAATAGGGTGTAGAAGGAAAGCCAGAGGGAACAAAACGACCGTTTGCATGATAAATACAAAGGATGGGAAGACGACATCCTAAACTCTAATTCTCATGACTCGAGAGAGAGTATAAAGGACGGGAAGACGACGTCCCAGACTTTAAACATCATGATTCGAGAAGAGAGTATAAAGGACGGGAAGACGATGACCCTAAGGCATGATGGTGCACCACGATAAAGACCGCCTTGACCACACTCTAACCTGGTCATATGACAGGAGAGTATAAAGGTGTTGAGAACAAGTGCTAATGAAAAAGGATCCTTACCCTACTAAAGGACTGGCAGCAATCTAATGTCAAACCTAATTAATCCCAAACAAGCCCTGGCCAGGCATTTTATTCAAGATTGATTGGGGGCATACACATCACACCCCCTGTTGTTTGTTACTTAGCTTAGTAATGATTTTATCTTATCTTGCATAGGTTATTGTTTACAGGGAAGCTCGTATGTGATTTTTGTTTGATCTGTGATGTGATTTATCATCTGTTGATTAAATTAATAATGTTTTGACTACTGATGCACTTAATTGAAATAATTAACAAACTTGCAGATATTTGATATTACAGGGAAACAAGCTACTTTATTTACATGAGTGCAAGTTCATACAAGGAGACTAATCAAAAGATGCGAGGGCCGCACTTGCTACAACAACAGCAGGCCAGTGGAAAACAAAATGAAAAAGCGTGAACCACATTTCACGTAGGCTTCGGGGAGATTTTGGACTTTTTGGCAGCTTTTAGCCTATCTTTCTCCTCTCACAAAGCCTCAGTTAGGACATGTTTCTTTCTCCCTTTTCTACAGGAGGTGCACTTGGATCAATAGGGGACTTCTGAGCTAAACTTCTAGTTATTGATTGAGTAGAAAGCCTGACAACCAATCTTGACTGAGGAGCAATCGCTTGAAGGGGGTTGACATTAAGGGGCTATTTTTATTGGGCTTTAGCTTTCAAAAGTGTATCAGTCTTCGCCTTCATATCAGCCAAAGTCATGTCATCAGCTTCGCCCAAACCTCCAGTTACGGCAACATCATCGTCTCCCTCATTTCCATCATTCCCACTATCGTCCTTTAGAGAATCTATCATGTCTCTTCTCTTGGGAGTTTCGGTACTAGACAACACGACAGCTTTATTAGTGACCTCTTCTTGTTTCTCCTCGGTCTTCTCGGTAGACTTTGAACTCGTGACTTCTTCCTGTTTCTCCTTGGCCTTCTCAGCAAGTTTTTCACCTACAGGATGAGAAGCAATAACTATTAGTTCACGAGAGAAATTGGGTTCATTGATCGTTTTCCCAACAATATGATGAAAAGTTGAGATGGCTTTGACAAATTGAGGCAAAAAGGTGGAGATATCTTTAGGTGACCTTTTGATGTGAGCGGCTGGAGTTTCTGAAATTGTTTCAGCGATTGGAGACAGGAAAGATACCTTAGGTAGTCCTGGATTTTTAGGATCGTACCCCTCTGCTGCGGTGACCCCAGGGGCAGCAGATGAAGAACCAGTTTCGATAGTTTCTTTTCCTTTGAGCCGGTGCGTCTCCTCCTCCATAGCAACAGCAATAAGTCTATACCCTTCAGCCGAGCGTTCCAGCTCTTCACATTTCAAGTATTTCTCATTGAGTTCTTCCTCATCAATGTAGTCCACCTTAAGCTGTTTTTTCTCCCATTCAGTAACCTAATCCCACACGTAAACCAAAGTCATTGGATAGTCCTAGATCTAGGAAATGTCCCGGTAACGGATCACTTGGGCAAAGAATTCAACCATGAGCTCACTGTAGTCATCCAACTCCTTCTGGGCATCGATAAGTTGTAAATTAGCATCCTCGGCAGACTTAATGGCAATACTCGTGTTCCCCTCAGCTAGAACTTCTCTTGATTCAATCTCTGTCTGCTTGACCTCCAGATCAGCATTCTTCTTCACTAACTCTGCCTTCTCCTGCTCAAGGCGAGCACATGTTGACTTCATCTCAATGCTTTCGGACTAAACAACATCAATTTGTTTCCTCAAATCTATATGTTCCTAGCTATGAGATTCAAGTTCGGTGCGGTAGCTCTGTTTTAATTCTTTATGTTGTTTCTTGTAGTTGTCAACATCCCGCTGTGCAAGGGCAAGCTTAGTCTGTGCGCCCTCAACCTCTCTCTCTGTGTCCTTCAGGATGTTCTCATCATTCTCAGCCATTTCTTTGATGTGACCCACATCGGTTAATAAATCTCGAATTATCTTAGAAAGATTCTGTGAATACTAGTACATTTCCTTATAATGCTTATCCACCAAGTCTATTTTTGCCTTGACTTCGTCTGCCCACTTCGAAGGCACTGGCTCGAGAGTAGGAACAAAAAGCATATTCTCGAAGTGATGATCTGGAAATTCTTTCTTTAGAATTTTCAATTTTTCTTTGTTCTCGGAGTCAAGTGTCACCGGCTTTGTTATGGATAGCTCGACTTTTTGTCGCTCAGTAGGTACAAGGGTTGTTTTACCTTTCTCTTGCCCTTTTTCAGAAGCTCTGGTTTAATCCTGTGGGTTGGAATGTTTCGAAGGAGGCCTTTCCTGATGATGTTTTTCCTTCGGAGGATTTGGAACCTTGGGAAGTGATTTATCTCCTTCACACGGTCCTGATGGCTCCTATGTTTGTAGTATCTGACCGATGAGGACAACAGGAATGTGAAGAATAAGGATGATTAGAATCATAATGTCTTTTGCTATCTCTTTCGCGACCATCACCCCGATCATGCTCCGTATCAGAATCAAACCTAAGCATACTTGAGCGAACATCTTTGAGAGGGTAGCGGTAGCGTGTAATTTATCCTGCAAAATGACACAAGTAAATATTAGAATCAGGATTAATATGGAACACGAGTGTTGTGACGTGCAGTGCAAGTGCATTGTGTGTGTCCTAAGTGATCCCCCCAACGGAATAGAGCCTAAAGCTAGTCCTTTTTGTGTAGTATCCCCGGCTTTCACGGGAGTAACATCTTCATCGGAAATGGGAAAGAAAGAATCTGTTCCGAAATCTTGCGATGTGTAAATATCATCGGGTAGGGGAAGCCTCCCCAAACCCTTATATATGGACTTGTCTATAAGAAAATCATTGGCTTGAGACTTGGTAAATGGTGGCATCTCTGGAGAAGATCGTCTTTCGGGAGTGGCAGCGTCCTCTGGAGTAACGTATTGTCACCCATCTTCGATGGGTATGTTCACTAAAACATCATCCTGAATTGGCGTAGGAGAAGGGATTTTTCGGAGCGTACTTCGATCCTCACCCCTTGTCGATCTCTCATCATCTAATTGCAATTCTTGGCTGGATCCTACAAGTTCTTGACCTTTCTAACTCTCTCCCTTCTCGATTAAAGTTTCAGCCTATCCCTTGACTGGAGGCACGTATACATAAGGACCTTCCCTGTGGCTTATGCCACAAGTCATAGCAAGAAGATGATGACGATGAAGATAGTCGTCTACTAGACATTCCATGACGATTAGTAGTTTCTGGTCACCATTAAGCAAGTGGTTCATGCGGTCCAAGAATACTTGATGCATCTCCTTTTTCGGATTAGAAACTACAAAAGAATGAGATAAGTCGGTACATTTATGGAAGCAATTAACTTTAGCACATCGTAATCTAAAGCTTACTTGATTTGAGTCATCACATAGCACATCCTGGTTGCTGCTTAATATAGAACCATTCGGGCTTCGCATCACCTACCTTACTGTTGAACGGTTCATCAATAATCTTCTTTTTAGGCACGGACTCAAAGTACACAAAGTATGGAGTTTCTTTTGTTCAGTGTTTGAAATTGTAGAAAAAGAACACATCTTCGGAAGTAACCAGAATTTCCCTGTGGCGATATATAATGTGTACAAGGCATTGGGATGGAGTTGCATGGGGGCAATTTGCATTAGTCTTAGAAAATCGACGAAGAATGATGGAAACGGAGGGATGGCCCCGACAATACAAATCAACCGGCTAATCGCCACGTATCCTTTGGGTGAATTATAAGGCTGGTCCATTTCATTAGCCACTATGGTATCTTTCCAAAGAATTCCATGTTTCAAACATAGGCGTCTAAATTTAGGATCTTCCATCATCGATTGAACAGAGTCTGCAGGTGCTTCTAACATCGTTGCACCCTCAAATTCATCAGAAAAACGATTGTCTCCTACTCCTCCTTCCTCTTCTTCATCCACAGAAACTTCACTTCCAAATGATTCTGCACTTTCGTGAATTTCTATCTCGTAGTCCGAGCCTGCACTATCCCAGTCTGGGTCTGAAGTAGATGAGACAACTTCGAGATTGGAATTTTCAGATGGCCCTACAGCTTCTTGTCTCTCTGCCAATTTAGTTGAACGTCATCCATACATGATCGTTGCACTATCCAAGAGATAGCAAAGATTAGAGTGTAATTGCCCATGATCCCATGTGTATGTGTGTGTACTAAACAGTGCAGGTGTGTGCAATGTTGAAAGCAGACAATATAAAAGTAAGCAGAAAGGAATGCAGTGTAAAGGAAAGTTAGCAACCATTTGTTCACTCAGTCCGAGAATGTCCAATTATAGAGGCTCTATCCTAACTGTCCACATGTTTATAAGCTATGCTTGGTTTTGGATTAAGTTATACATAAAGTTGTGTGCCATAGGTTCACATTGTCATGGTGTGACACCCCACATCCGTTAATGTCACTCTTAAGAGAATGCATTAAGTTTCGTGAAGCGTTGTAGGTAAATAGAAACAGAAATATTACAAGACAAATATAAAATAACAGTGGAATTTTAAAACTTTATTCAGCAGAAACATCATGGTTCAAAATATAGTTACATCATAAGTCTGAAACACATTAAACCTAGTACGCAGGTTTAAAACTTTTGTCTTGTACTAAAATCATCATCAAAGTACAATAATACATAAAAGAGCATAATTCCCTAAAACATAGCCATGGTAGAGAGGATATGAAATTAAGCAGTACATTTAAGTAGCTTCAAGCAGAATGAAAGAAGAATCCTGATCAAGCTTGAGTATTCCCACCTTGAGAACCTGGGAAAGGGGGACGGAAGAGAAAGAAGAGGAAACAAAATGGGTCAGACATAAGTCTAGTGAGTCCACACACCAGATGATACAAGCTTCCCCCTAGGCTTGCATCCCCCTACTAGGATTTCAACAGGTTTTGCCTACTAGTTTAACATGATCGCATAACCCCAATAGGTTAAGTTTGTCGGGTTTATATGTATAACTTTCCCCCACATACTTAACAAGATTAACTTAACCTACCCATTGATTCAAGCAAGCTTACTTAACCCCTACTCAAGTTAACCAGTTTATGTAATCCTTATGAATTCAAATAGGTTAAGAATTACAAGTTCATCACCATACATTCATTTATGGTTATAATGCGCTAGACCTCCTACATTAAGTCCACGATTTGTGGATGTTGGATATGTCGGTTGGGTCCAGGCAAACTTCTTCCACAAATCGGACTTAACCTCGTGTCTTAGCATCGTCACGTGTACGTTTATGCACTTGGACCCCACACATTAGATTTACCACTTGTGGACGCTGGATTTGCCGGGCGGTTCCTGGTAGACTTCTACCACAAGTGTAATCTAACCTCGTGTCCAAGCGCGGTTACAGTTTCTAATTACTGTAAACCTAGGCATTTTCAGTACTAAAATTTTTTCATGTTTATTATGCCCCAAATCCCCATCCGTTCTATGATACAAGTTATGCCACAATTTAAGATTTAGACCAAGATATAGATTATACCCCCAAATCCCTAGTTTTGGTTCAAGGTACAAATTATGCCCAAAATTCCCAATCATGTTTACAATATGAATTATGCCCCAAATTAATCATTCCCAATCGATCCCGAATTCGTACGTTCGCGTATTTCAGTGATAGGCCTAGGCTCGAAGGTAGCCTAGCTATATAAAAATAAAAAGGGAAAGAGGGAGAGAAGAGAACTAGAATAGGCATAGTAAATAAAACAGGCATATAATGAAAATTAGGTAAACTAGCATAACAGGCATAAGGTGACATGATTAGGCAAACTAAAAAAATAGGGATATAATGAATAGGAATATGAGATCTAAGCAATAAATTAGGTATACAAGTAATGGCAGATCTGTTATGATTCAGGTTACTAACAGGCACAGGCTTAGATCCAAACTTATAAACATGTCAAGATTACATTTTAGGTGTTTATATCAAAAAGCAACATAAACTCACTATGATTAGATCTAAAGAACAGAAAATTAATTGTAGATGATGTAGCACAGTTCTCTGAATTTGTATAACTTGTCGTTGAAGAAGAATAGGCTATTTTAATCTAAGCTGGGGTAGCACCTAGTCGTCGCCATTGATTTAGATGAATAAAACAACGAGAATGAGGTCCTATTTATAGCCTAGGGTCAACGAATATAGTCAAGAAACGAGTCCACGCTCAAAGAATGAATTCTTCCTAGATCTGGCAGGGGTCAACATGGGGGTCGACATGGGTGTCGACGCCCCTGTTGTGGTGTCGACCCATGGGCCGACACCCATAGGGGCGGGGTCGACCCATAATGGGCCGATTTCCCTCCCCTTCCCGCATCTTTTGATTTTGAATTCTGAAATTGTTTTATTTATATATAAATGGCTTATATGTATATAAACTTCAAACCTTAATAACTTCTTCATATGGTGTTCATTTGACGCAAACTCGAAGTCTATCCTAAACAGAATTCTAAGACGAACGCAATGGCGCAGTTCGTTTTACTTAATTCTCAATATTTAATTAATTGTTCATTAATTTATTATTTTAATGTATTAGAGTTATGGGGTGTTACATTCTCCCCTACTTAAAAGATTTCGTCCCTGAAATCCCTAAGCTAAGAAGAATGTGTATCCTAACATCAAACATCCATCTACTCATCAACCAATCACAGGCATCCATTGTCCTTAAGAGATTTTCTAATGCTTATATGAACATATGCAAAGGTGTGTGTATATGTCCCTATGCTAATGCGGAAGATTAGGCAGTCTACTGATTCAGTCGACCTCCTTAATGCAATGTATGTTAGTGCCATGAATCCAACATGTATGCAACTAATCCTAACATATCACGTAAATGCTATATGCATGCACAATCATCCATTCAAATGCGTCATCCATATGATGATACATCCACTTTCATCCATTAAAAGAAGAAAAATATGCACATGCATCCATGCAGTATGAGAGTGATTGAGTCGCGCCAAATGCGTGTGCACTCCACAAGCAACCACTAGCAAACACTTGCATCCACTTGCATCCATCAAGCATAACATGTCTCAAACACATGTTTGCATCCATGGGATTTTTACCTAAAGGTCGAAGATTCGATCGATAGGATATACTTAAATGACCGAAACAAGCATGAATAAAAGCTTTAGAAAAAGAAGCTAAGAACATACCCTTGAAAAGAAAAGGGTACGAATCACGAATCTTTTCTTTGGTTTCCTAAGTTGCATCCTCTTGGTCACCTCCCCACTGAACTTTCATCAACTTAACCTCTCAATTTCGTAGCTTCTTAACCTCTGATCCAAGAATACGGGTAGGAACTCATCAAACTGCCGACTCCCGTTCCACCTCTACTTCCTCAAGCATACTCAACTCAACTACTTCTACGGTATCATGCAAATATTTTCTTAAATGGGAAACGTGAAAAACATCGTAATGCCGGACAATATCTCTCGTAGCTTCACTCCATAGGCCATTTGGCCTATCTTTTCTGTTATGGGAAATGGCCCTATAAACCTTGGTGCCAATTTCCCTACAGATCCAAAACGAACTACATTCCTCAATGGTGATACCTTGATGAAAACCATGTCTCCTACCTCGAACTCAATGTCAGCCCTTCTCCTGTCTGTGTAGGACTTCTGCCTGTCCTGAGCTGTCTTCATGTGCCTACGGATAAGATCAATCTTTTCTGAAATTTCTCTAATCATCTCAGATCTAAGTAGAAGTCTTTCTGTAGACTCCCACCAACAAGTCGGTGATCTACAGGGTCGCCCATATAGTACTTCGAAGGGTGCCATGCAAATACTAGCCTGATAACTATTTTTGTAGGTACACTCTACCAAATGAAGATGCTCCTCCCAAGTCCCTCTGAAGTATAGGATACATAGCCTTAAAAAATCCTCAAGAACTTTGTTCACCCTTTCCGTCTGTCCATCGGTCTGAGGGTGATAAGCGGTGCTATAAGACAACTGTGTACCCAATGCCTTTTACAATCTCCTCCAAAATTCACTGGTGAAAATGGGGTTATGATCACTTACGATACTAGAAGGTACTCCATGTAGACGGACAACCTCGTGAAGATAAACTGCTGCCAACCATGTTGTCGTTCTCTTGCTCTTAACAGGAATGAATGAGCGTTCTTAGTAAGCTTGTCCACTATAACCCAAATATTGGTGTTGCCTTTTCTCGATCTAGGCAAACCATCAATGAAATCCATCAAGACGCTCTCCTACTTCCACTGTGGGACCGCTAAAGGATGAAGTAAACCACTGGGCTTCTTTTGCTTAGCTTTGACTTAAGTGAAAATCAAACATCGAGAAACGAACTCTGCTACATCCTTCTTCATTCTAACCCGAAAGAAAACCCTCTTCATATCTCTATACATCTTGTCACTGCCTGGATGAACAGTCATCCTAGAATGATGGGCTTCCTCAAGGACTGTCTTTAACAGACTCCCAACTCGGGGAACACAAAGCCTTCCATCTTGTAACAACCACCCTCTATCATCCGTGGAATATCTATTGAGGTGACTAGAAGTCTCCCCCTACTGAGCCTATCCAAGATATCTACTAGCCATGGGTCCTCTCGCTGCGAAGTCCCTATTTGGTCCAACAGAGAAGATCGTACCTCTAATGATGCCAATAAACCAGGTGAAAACTCGGTGGAGGGTCTGAAATCAAAAGTCGATATAAACTCCAAGCTTTTCCTCTCCACAAACAGAGGACTAAATGTCATCCTCTGCCTACTCAATGCGTCCACCACCACATTACACTTGCCATAGGTATAAGCAATCTCAAAATCCTAGGACGCTAGGAACTCCATCCATCTTTGTTGCCTTAAATTATGATCCTTTTGCGAGAACAAGTACTTGAGAGATTTATGATCGGTGTACAACTCGAACTTCTCTCCTAGTAGATAACGGCTCCAAGTCTAAAGCGCGAATACTATGACAGCTAACTCCAAATCATGGGTAGGGTAGTTCTTCTCATGGACTCTTAGATGTCTACCTCCATAGCATACTACCCTTCCCCTAGAATTAGAACCGCATCAAGCCTTGTACCACATGCATCAGTGTATACTTTGAACACCTTGTTCCCGTCAGCTAAGGTCAAGACTGGGCCTGTTGTTAGAGCCCTCTTCAATAGTTGGAAAGCTACGTCACAATCTATATCCCATGAAAATGTCATATTCTTCTTCGTCAGTCTGGTGATTGGGGCTGATATCTTTGTGAAGTCCTTAATGAACTTCCTATAATAGCCCACTAATCCAAGAAAACTCCTTATCTCCGTTGCATTCTTTGGAATCTGCCAATCTTGAACTGCAACTACCTTCGCGGGATCTACTGCTGTCCCATCTTTAGAGACCACATGCCCTAGAAATCTCACTTCCTTTCTCCAAAAATGACATTTGAAGAAATTTTGCCTTAAGCTGATGTGCACGGAGAGTTTTCATAACCTCCCTCAAATGTAGGGCATGCTCTTCCTCGTTCTTCGAGAAAATCAAGATATCATCAACAAAGACCACGTTGAACTTATTTAGAAACTCCCGAAACACCCTACTCATTAGGTCAATAAAATAGGCGGGTGCATTCGTCAACCCAAAAGGCATGACAAGCCACTCGAAGAAACCGTCTGGATTTCTAAAAGTGGTCTTGTCTATATTGTCCTCGGCCACCCTCAACTGATGAAACCACATGGCCAAGTCTAACTGGGAGAAAACAGATGCACCAACAAGCTGGTCAAACAGATCATTTATCCTCGGAAGTGGGTGCCTACTTTTCTTAGTGAGCTTATTCAACTCTATATAATCCACACATAAGCGAAATGAACCATCCGCCTCAGTGGAGAATACTGCCAGAGCACCCCATTCAGATATGCTTCGCCTAATAATCTGTTTCTCAAGTAGCTCCCCTACTTGCTAAGCTCCCTCCTTTCTCTTGGAGCCATGTGGCACACAGGCAATGCAACTCGCTTTGCATTGTCCACCAAGTATATACAAAAATCAATCTCGTGCCTCAGAGGTAAGTCACGAACTTCCTCAAAAACATGCGGATACTCACAGACTACTGGTACTGTTCGACGACGAATATTCAATGAATTAGAATACCGTCGCAAAGTGTAATAAACCGCAAGCGCACAACATACACTTGTAGTACGTTAACGAATACGAGTCGATCCACGGGGAAAGAAGCAATTCTAATTTTATTCTATCAAATTAAACCAAATTCGACGGAAGATTTAACTAATAAAAACTAATGAAAACTATAAACTAAGTTGAGAGCTAAATATGAAATGAAAACAATTTAGAGGCAAATAAACTCTCACATTTATGTAAGTTATCAAAAGTACAATTTATGATCTCCGTTAAGTGATATAAATGCAATATTTAAACCACTTATGATTCTCATGAAAATTGAACTAAAGCAAAACTATTGTAAGTATGGCCTATGAATTATTAACTAAAACTATAGACCATCAAATTATGTTCTTACTTTTATTTCATCATCAATAACAACTTAGCAAATATTGATGTAATTTGTGTTTACATTGACTAAGCATAGCCTATTTTGTTGTCAACAAAAATAGACTGTCAAAACCATTTGTATAAACTTACATCAACATTCACTAACATGAAGCACAAATAGAGATCATAAATCATACAAATGTTGAACTAACATAAAGTTAGAGAGCATCATTACCCCTAAATCAGGCGATTAGCCACTCTTATGTGTTATCATATCAACACACATAAGTTTCAACATTAGAAAATAAAACAAAATGAAAGAAAAACTAAGTAGAACTAGACTAGAACTAAACTAAGAACATGAAAGTAAATCTAAGCTATGAACATGAAAGTAAAGAGCATAGAAATTAAATTGCATTAAAATAAAGAAGTTACATAAGAAACATGGCTAAGTAGCCATGGAATTACAAGAGAGCTTGTTCTCCTTTCAACTAAACTAAAGAAGGGGATTAAAAGAGAAGAGATAAGATTTTATTTACATCACATAAATAGGTATATATATACATGTTTCTAACCCTAAAACCCTAATCACTTATAATGAAAAATCCCCAAAATGCCCACTTCATGAAGCTTTTAATCCTATCTTAGCCATTAATGAGTCATGTAGGATGCATGAGACCTTTTGTCTTATTCAATTAGTCTTTAATAAGAAGCTTAAGAGAAAGAGAGTAATTTGAGAGGTGGGGTCCACCATGATCATGTATGAGAACTATTTCCTCTTCATTCCTTTGTATGCATGCATTTGTGCTCCAAATCTTCATGTGTGTGCATTATTTGTGCTCCAATATATAAGAGACAAATACAAAGAACAAAAAATGCAATCACAAATTAAAACATGCACAAGTGACCATTTTTCCCAAAATGAGTGATTATTTTGGAAATATTTAAAATATGGTTTGATCGTATAAAATACCCAAAAATGTTCATTTATTTAATTAAACAAGTATAAATATGTGAATATAATGTGCATTTTTACGTTCCCATCAGGTACAGATCGCAGATCATCGATATATGCATCAAGAGACTCTAGGAAACTAAGCGTGGCAGACCCTTTAGGGTCATAAGAAATCTTAAGGGTCCTCCCATAAACCTTTTTAAAAAAAAAATCAAAATCTTTTATCCGATTAGGAAACCTTCGGCTCTGATACCAAATGTGACATCCCACGTCCGTTAATGTCACACTTAAGAGAATGCATTAAGTTTCATGAAGCGTTATAGGTAAATAGAAATATAAATATTACAATACAGATATAAAATAATAGCGGAATTTTAAAACTTCATTCAGCAAAAAACATCGTGGTCAAAATATAGTTACATCATAAATCTGAAATACATAAAACCTAGTACATCAGTTTAAAACTTCTATCTTGTACCAAAATCATCATCAGATACAATATTACATAAAAAGAGCATAATTCCGCAAAAAATAGCCATAGTAAAGAAGATACGAAATCAAGTAGTACATCTAAGCAGCTCTAAGTGGAATGAAAGAAGAATCCTGATTAAGCTTGAGTATTCCCACCTTGAGAACCTGGGGGAGGAAACGGAAGAGAAAGAAGATGAAACAAAATGGGTAAGACATAAGTCTGGCGAGTCCAGTTACTTTTAGCATATAAATAAGTAAAAGCATCATGATAGGCATATAAGTCGGAGAGAGAGATAACAATGTCATAAGGCAAGTATAACAAGGTAAATAGGATAAACTGAACAAAACATGCTTTGCGCTTCTTTAATACTTTTTTCCCTCTGCACCAATACTAGTATAACCGAAACAAGATGATCCCAACAAGTACCAGATGGTAGACTTAGATTTACTTCTAATGAGAGGTTTTACCCCATACAATAATAGGTAGCCCAATAGAACTGACGGGTGTTATCCCCAACGATAGTAACAGGCTCCTAAATAGGCGAGACTAGATGCACCCAAATTACTACCCTAATAGATCGGCTCCCTAACCCGTAGATACTCGCGTTGGCCCCACAGTAGGACGTATAACTGTCTAAAATGGCAACACTGTTATTTCCAAGATGCACTGTAACAACCCGGATTCCGACAGACCGATTTTTTTTCAAAAATCCCAATCCATCGAAACCCGAGTTGGTTTGCTCTAGTATCCTACAGAAAAGACAGAGACATAGAACATGTCAGAGCTCAGAAAAATATCTCACAGCGGAAAGGATAAAATGTAGTATAATCAAAACATAGCCTTACCATATTACTAATATTGCCTAACCAGTATCCAAAGCTATCATGTCTCTGCCACAATCTAACTTGCGAGTGTGTTATTAGGAGGGGGTCAGAACACAAATTCTGGTGACTGGATTTAAACTATACACTTTGGATAATCTTACATATACCGTTCAATCATATTTTCTTATTTATTAGGTTACTTGGGTTAACAACACTCAAGGCTTACACACACGTCATACCCGTTTACTTCCCTGTGAATTAACGTAATACAGTATATGTAGCTATCTCTCAATATTGAGATATACCCCATGGTACCCCCACTCGCACGGTCTCCACTGTATCATCGCAGGAATATAGCAGTCCCTAATTCTACGCCTGAATGTCATACAGATTTTTGTATATATGTCAACACTACTTCTGCAAAGAACCACTACTTCTATATTACGTAAGCGTTTGGACTGCCATCTTTGAACCATTCGATCAAATTAGGTTCCATCCTCGAATAATGCCCTCTACTCTTGTGATACACCACCCAGAGCGACATGAGTGTACCTAGACTTTCCCGCGTACATATCGTCAATCGTTCTCGATGTCTATTGCACATGTTCTCTATATATGTGCCTGAGTCCCGTAGCAGGGCTAATCAAGAAACACAAAACTCGGTCGGGAGCTTTCAGATATCTGTCGATTGCAGATGCTAAGGTCTGCTTTTACAGTGGCTATGGTCCCACTAGACCCCTCCCTCAACTAATGAAAGGCATCCAAGAATATCAAAAATGAGAACTTAACCCTAGCCCCCTATGCCCTTCAAACCTATTGGCCAACCTCACCCATAACTAGAAAGCAAAGTATATGGTCTTTTGCAGTTCTCCGCCTTTCCGCTTTACGCACTGACTGAAGATGGTAGGTAGACAACGAGTTGCTATCAAAGGGCACTAACTGGTCTCGCTGAATCACGCTGGTCCATCTTAGTCTTTTGATTGCCCCTTATTATTGCAATCAAGGCATACTCATTGGTTCACCCACGCAGACCTAACCTCTGTGAGCACAGGATGATCATCTGCCACTCACAGAGGAATACCAAGAGTAACCTACATCCCCGGAAGCCGCGTGCTTCTTAACCCAGTCTGTTCGAGCCTACAAGAGTATCTAGTTGGACATGCGCTACTCTTTGTGTCTTTTGACATCCCGATGGTCTACCCCTTAGGGTTATTCATCCTCTAACGTATGGACTGGTCCAAGCACCTCAGTTTTGTATGTCATTAGACCCTACGTCTAACCATTAATTACACGCTTGCGCCACCTCGTGAGTTTTCTCGATTAACTTGGTTATTTTTTTTCGCATTGACTTCCTTTTCAAGTTTGCCAAGTTACCCTTGCTTATTGATTCAATTTACAACTTAACCCATTTAAGTTTATTAATAATCTTACAACATGTTATTCTCTAGATTGTGGCCCAAGGTCTATGATCCATAATCCCTTTTATATTCTTATTTGATTTCAATAACATGTTTTACTTAATATGTAATTAAGTATATCCAATTCACATGTTTCCAATTAACATGTCACTTACCATTTATGATTAAATATAACTTATTTCATTTCATAAGGTTTCCTCATCCTTTCTCATTTAATCATAATCCCACTTTACGCCGTCAATACGATTTACCATTGTTTACTTATTAACTTAGTTCTATTAACTAAGGCCCATTAATAAGATTCTCTACCCATTTATTACAACCAATGTTTTAATTTCCCCTTGTCCCTAGGACAAGTCTAAACATGTTATTCTTACCATCGGGTTTCAGACTCCCAGACTACTTAATTTATAATTAAGTACAATATATTTTTTCCCTTTTTCTTAACTGGTTTCAGGTGTTCCCCTTTTCTGATTACTTAATTTACAATTAAGTGTCACTTAACTTAATTCACCTGTTATCCCATTCCCTTACTAGTTTATTATAACTTAAGTTATAGTACTCACTTGTCCTTAGGACAAGTCTATCTATTATACAACATTTTCATTAATGTTATTTATTTATAATAGGTCATTATCATTCCGCTTTTAAGCCATTTACTGTTGTAAACCATTCTTCTTCATCTCTGTAATATATGTTCCTTATTATATTTAGGAAAACACTTCATGCACCTTATCAGTTTGATAGAAGGAATCAATGATTTATTTTCATAACGTTTTCCCATCTAAATCCATGGTAGCAAGTAATTTCTTTACTTTTCTATATTTATTGTGGCTTATTTGCAACAACGTTTTCAAAAATAAGTCATTTAGGGAAATACATCACACTAACTCGGTTCAATACATCCCTTCCTTTCTTATTTTCTGAGTTAGACATTTAATTACCATCCTTTCCATTTATTCATATCTTGTTATATACATATATATATATATTTATATATATAAGCACTAGACCTCTCACATTAAGCCTACACTTGTGGACGCTGGATTTGTCGGGCGGGTCTGGGCAGACTTCTACAACAAGCTGACTTAACCTCGTGTCTTAGCACATGTTGTTAATTCTTGCATTAGGCCTCTCACATTAGGTTCAGCATTAGTGGCTGATGGATATGCCGGTCGGGTCCGGGCAAACTTCCGCCACTAATGTAACCTAACCTCATGCCATAAGTGTATTTACGATTTCTAATTGTAATCCTAGGCATATTCATTTTCATTCAATCACTTATGTTCATATCAAATTGCGCTTCCAAATTAAAATCTCAAAACATAATATATGTTATGTTCATTACATGAAAATTTTAGATATATTATCCTTTTTACTGTAATATAGTTTACAGTAATATAATTTACATGTCATCCAATTTTTGCCTATATTTTGTCGCATGTCATTTTCAACATATGTTTAATTCTACTAGGACATGTAAACATTCAATCGGATAATTATTTTAACATGTCGTTCAAACAATAATATGTCCCAAGTAAAGCATGTAATTACAATCATTGAATTGGCTATTCATATCCTAACAAGTTTATTTTCTCCAACATGTAAACATTCAATAACTTAGCCAATTCAACATAGGAATTTCCTAACATATTCATATCAACATTTCAATTCGTTACAATAGCAATTTATAATTAAACTGGCCATTTCAAAATTTATTAAAAACGGGAATGTTAAACGATAGTCATAGCATTATCTAAAGGCTATAGCTTAAACATACTCACCTTTAAGCTTTCCCCAAATTTTGGATCTAATCCGTTCTATCATCCATGGTTTTCCTTTTCCCTTTAATTTGATTCACGACCTAACGACCATGGATTTTTTATTTCATGAAAAGAGAAGGGAAAGAGAAATAATTTAAATAGATTGGTTCTTAGAGGTTTACCTTGATTTTATGATTCAATAATCTTTTTTATTAACGCTGATTCCCTCTTCCAGATCTGAATTCATAATCCTCCTAGGCTAACATTTTAATTTCAGAATAGATTTGAGAAGAGAGAGAGAGGGAGCCATGGCAGAGCTCTAGCATAGCTGTTGAATTATGATGTTTAGGGTTAGACCTAGGGTCTTTATTAATAGGTGCTCAAGACCTTATCGTACACGCAGCGTTGAGTCAGCATTGAAACCAGTTAAGAAAATAGTCCAGGTTCGCAGATGAATCTAGCCAAATCTTATCGTACACGCAGTGCCGAGTCAGCATTGGGTCCCGCAAGCTATTTTGGCGCAGAAATTTGAATTTCGAATGTTTGAATTGTTTTGGCGTAGAAATTTGATTTTTGAACTTTAAAATTTCTGGAATTTATTTAACTGTTTTATTCACATTAAATATTCTTATATGTATACAATTCCTCTACCGACCATTTTACACGTATATATATACGCACAATTTTCGTTTTGTTTTCAAAATTCAAACGATGTTGCACCGTTATTTGATTCTTGCCATATTTCATTAACTGTAGCCTTATCTTGAATTTTATCTTTTGTATACATATATTTATGCATATATATATTCTCATATATATACATATATTTTCTTTATTTCCTTATATGTATATTCTTATCCTTTCAAATTTTGAATTTATATACGTACATATATTTGCATGTTCAGTTGGCCCTCTCTAAAAAAAAGATAAAAATTATGCTACCGCCAAGGTTTGAACCTCGGACCTCCATGTTACAAATCCAATGTCTTAACCAACTGAGCTATGAAGTCTTTTGTTAATAAGTCTTAGAACAATGATAATTATTGTTCTCTCCTTACTTCACTTTTTCATGTTAGTTACAATACTTAAATTAAACCATTGCATGAATCTTTTTCTTTTAATGTTAATGCATTATGTTTGCAAATCAATGCATGCAACATATTTACATTACATGCAACCATTTTTTTATTTCTTCCACTGCATGCATTACATTTTTTAGTGCATGTATTTATTACATGCAATCCTTAATTTATTCCTTATTTTACATTTTAATTTGTTTGTGTGTATATATATATTTCTCTTGTGCGTATACAAACTTCTAGGCTTAATAACTTCTTCATATGATGTCCGTTTTATGCAAACCAGGTGTCTATCTTGACCAGAATTCCGAGACAGACGCAATGGTGTAGTTCGTTTTACTTAATTCTCATTATTTAATTAAGTTATTCTTATTTTATTATCCTAAAAATACGGGTGTTACATTCTCCCACCCTTAGGAAATTTTGTCCCCGAAATTTAATAAGGGTAAAATCAGTTAACCCCTCACATAATATACATCCATCATGTGTGTATCCAATTTTAGCAAACATTGTGCACTTGTGCAAAGTGAAATATAACATAATAATGCATGTATGCCTAAGCGGTACCTCCTATGCGTATGCAAATTTCTCAAAAATCCTTTTTAAAATATGATGCTCACATCCTAGATATACTGGCAGTTCTACATGAATGCAATGTTTTGAAAATCAAAATGTTTTTTCATCCAAATTTTCCCACACTCTTACTGAGTAAGAGCATAGTTCATCCAATTGTTGCATCCACAATCCTACCAACCAACTTTATTTTTCGAATTTCAAAAAAATCTAATTTTCTAAATTCGATTTCTTATGTTATAAAAAGGTGGAAAATGGAAAATTTCACACCTTCCGTTTTTCTTTTATATACCTTTTTCCAACCGTACTTGGATTTTATGAAATAATGTATAAACATTTCCTATTTTCCTATCCAAGCACATCCCACATAAGAAAATTTTCTTTGTTGCAACTTTTCTTTTTCGTCTTAACTTGCAAAAAAAAAAAAAAAATTCAAATCGCAAGACTGGAGTAGATGCGAACAACTATTTTCCTTAATCAGGTTTATGACTTGTTCTTACCTATAAGGTCGATTCAGTCTCCTACTACAAGGTGCCAACATCCACTCTATTCTCATTATCTACAACTTATTTTGTCCACCCAACAAAATTATCTTTTAAACAATTTATCAAAAATAATTGTCAAAAGAATAGAGACTTCGAAACTTTCTTGATTAAAAATTATTTTATGAAATATAACAATAAAAACTAGCGAGCTATACATGCTCTATAATATGCACCTTTTACTGAGAGAATTTTACTTTAAAACTCAATATGTACTTCTTTACACATTTTAAAACTATATCTTTTAAGATTAAAACTTGAAAACACCATAAACTGTTTTTTTCAAACTTTTATAATCTCGAGTTCTTAAAAGTTAATAATGGGTTTAGACTCAAAGCGGGTTTCCAACTTTTCTAGGTTCTCCTAGACACTCCCCAAGGTCAATTCTCTCAACTATATATATTCCTAATCCATTTTTCTCTGTTCTACCTTTTCCAATTTTTAAGGTTTTACTGCCAAACCCACTAACCCAAAATACTAATCATATGGGATTTACTTTCCTTTCGTACAAAGTATATTATACACTTCCCAACCAAACTTCCTAAGGGTCTCAAATTTCCTTATCCATTCCTTTAGTGTACAAAACAAACATCCCATTTCATACCATATTATACTATTTCTATTTAGTGGGTTCCTCTATGGATCTAGGTATATATATAATATATTTATATTTTTAAAAATACAAATACGTTCACTCACTATTTATATAGGAATCCTAAACCTAAGCTCTGATACCAGATGTAACAACCCGGATTCCGACAGACTGATTTTTTTTCAAAAATCCCAATCCATCGAAACCCGAGTTGGTTTGCTCCGGTATCCTACAGAAAAGACAGAGACTTAAAACATGTCAGAGCTCAGAAAAATATCTCACAGCGGAAAGGATAAAATATAGCATAATCAAAACATATCCTTACCGTATTACTAATACTGCCCAACCAGTATCCAAAGCTATCATGTCTCTGCCACAATCTAACCTACGAGTGTGTTATGAGGAGGGGTCAGAACACAAGTTCTAGTGACTGGATTTAAACTATACACTTTGGATAATCTTATATATACCGTTCAACCATATTTTCTTATTTATTAGGTTACTTGGGTTAACAGCACTCAAGGCTTACACACACATCGTACCCGTTTACTTCCCAGTGAATTAACGTAATATAGTATATGTAGCTATCTCTCAATATTGAGATACACCCCATGGTACCCCCACTCGCACGGTCTCCACTGTATCATCGCAGGAATATAGCAGTCCCTAATCCTACGCCCGAATGTCGTACGGATTTTTGTATATATGTCAACACTACGTCTGCAAAGAACCACTACTTCTATATTATGTAAGCGTTCGGACTGCCATCTTTGAACCATTCGATCGAATTAGGTTCCATCCTCGAATAATGCCCTCTAGTCTTGTGATACACCACCCAGAGCGACATGAGTGTACCTGGACTTTCCCACGTACGTATCGTCAATCGTTCTCGATGTCTATTGCACATGATCTCTATATGTGCACCCGGGTCCCGTGGTAGGGCTAATCAAGAAACACAGAACTCAGTCAGGAGCTTTCAAATATCTGCCGATTGCAGATGCTAAGGTCTGCTTTTACAGTGGTTGTGGTCCCACTAGACCCCTCCCTCAACTAATGAAAGGCACCCAAGAATATCAAGAATGAGAAATTAACCCCGGCCCCCTATGCCCTTCAAACCTATTGGCCAACCTCACCCATAACTAGATAGCAAAGTATATGGTCTTTTGGAGTTCTCCGCCTTTCTGCTTTACGTACTAACTAAAGATGGTAGGTAGACGACGAGTTGCTATCACAGGGCACTAACTAATCCCACCGAATCATGCTGGTCCACCTTAGTCTTTTGATTGCCCCTTATTATTGCAATCAAGGCATTCTCATTGGTTCACCCACGCTGATCTAACCTCTGTGAGCACAGGCGGATCATCTGCCACTCACAGAGGAATACCAAGAGTACCCTACATCCTCGGAAGTCGCATGCTTCTTGACCCAGTCTGTTGGAGCCTACAAGAATATCTATATGGGCATGCACTCCTCTTTGTGTCTTTTGACATCTCGATGATCTACCCCTTAGGCTTATTCATCCTCTAATGTATGGACTGGTCCAAGTGCCTCAGTTTTATATGTCATTAGACCCTGCGTCTAACCATTAATTACGCGTTTGCGCCACCTCGTGAGTTTTCTCAATTAACTTGGTTATTCTCCTTTACATTGACTTCCTTTTCAAGTTTACCAAGTTACCCTTGCTTATTAGTTCAATTTATAACTTACCCATTTAAGTTTATTAATAAGCTTACAACATGTTATTCTTTAGATTGTGGCCCAAGGTCTGTGATCCATAATCCCTTTTATATTCTTATTTGATTTCAATAACATGTTTTACTTAATATGTAATTAAGTATATCCAATTCACATGTTTCCAATTAACATGTCACTTACCATTTATGATTAAATATAACTTATTTCATTTCATAAGTTTTCCTCTTCCTTTCTCATTTAATCATAATCCCACTTTACGTCGTCAATACGACTTACCGTTGTTTACTTATTAACTTAGTCATATTAA
Organism: Allium sativum; assembly: GCA_030737875.1. Lineage (NCBI taxonomy): Eukaryota > Viridiplantae > Streptophyta > Magnoliopsida > Asparagales > Amaryllidaceae > Allium > Allium sativum. The sequence continues at coordinate 1,000,621,082 of CM060910.1, forward strand.
CAAAGGCCCATTAATAAGATTCTCAACCCATTTATTGTAATCTATGTTATAATTTCCCCTTATCCCTAGAAAAAGTCTAAACAAGTTATTCTTACCAATGGGTTTAGACTCCCAGACTACTTAATTTATAATTAATTACAATATATTTTTCCCATTTTTCTTAACTGGTTTCAGGTGTTCCCCTTTTCTGATTACTTAATTTACAATTAAGTGTCACTTAACTTAATTCACCAGTTATCCCATTCCCTTACTAGTTTATTATAACCTAAGTTATAATATTCACTTGTCCCTAGGACAAGTCCATCTATTATACAACATTTTCATTACTGTTATTTATTTATAATAGGTCATTATCATTCCCCTTTTAAACCATTTACTGTTGTAAACCATTAATCTTCATTCTCTGTAATATATGTTCCTTATTATATTAAGGAAAACACTTCATGCACCTTATCAGTTTGATAGACGGAATCAGTGATTTATTTTCATAATGTTTTCCCATCTAAATCCATGGTAGCAAGTAATTTCTCTACTTTTCTATATTTATTGTGGCTTACTTGTAACAACGTTTTCAGAAATAAGTCATTTAGGGAAATACATCACATTAACTCAGTTCATTACATCCCTTCCTTTCTTATTTTCTGAGTTAGACATATAATTACCATTCTTGCCATTTATTCATATCTTGTTATATACATATATTTATTTTTATATATATAAGCACTAGACCTCTTACATTAAGCCTACACTTGTGGACGCAGGATTTGTCGGGCGGGTCTGGGCAGACTTCTACCACAAGCTGACTTAACCTTGTGTCTTAGCACATGTTGTTAATTCTTTCCCTTAGGCCTCTCACATTAGGTTCAACATTAGTGGCTGCTGGATATGCCGGTCGGGTCCGGACAGACTTCCCACTAATGCAACCAAACCTCGTGCCATAAGTGTATTTACGATTTCTAATTGTAATCCTAGGCATATTCATTTTCATTCAATCACTTATGTTCATATCAAATTGTGCTTCCAAATTAAAATCTCAAAACATAATATATGTTATGTTCACTACATGAAAATTTTAGACATATTATCCTTTTTACTGTAATATAGTTTACAGTAATCTAATTTACATGTCATCCAAACTTTGCCTATATTTTGTCGCATTTCATTTTCAACATATGTTTAATTCTACTAGGACATGTAAACATTCAATCGGGTAATTATTTTAACATGTCATTCAATCAATAATATGTCCCAAGTAAAGCATGTAATTACAATCACTGAATTGGCTATTCATATCCTAACAAGTTAATTTTCTCCAACATGTAAACATTCAATAACTTAGCCAATTCAACATAGGAATTTCCTGACATATTCATATCAACATTTCAATTCGTTACAACAACAGTTTATAATTAAACTGGCCATTTCAAAATTTATTAAAAAGGGGAATGCTAAACGATAGTCATAGCATTATCTAAAGGCTATAGCTTAAACCCACTCACCTTTAAGCTTTCCCCAAATTTTGATCTGATCGTTCTATCATCCATGGTTTTCCTTTTCCATTTAATTTGATTCACGTCCTAACGACCATGGATGGAATTATTTCATTTACTCTCTTTTCCTTTTATAACAAAATATATTACAGGTGAAATTATTTCATTTACCCTCTTTTCAAAACATACCATGTCGGTTCATCGTATTCAAGTGTTTATTAACTCCTACCAATACAATGGATCAAACTGATTGACCAGAACTCATAAACAACTTAATCAATAAATCTCCACAATATAAAATCATTTTATATTGAACAACAAATACGCGCTCAGATATATACACTCAAACTCAATCTAGGGTATTACTAACCCTATCTCTACCGAGTCACGCCACAGAGCCAAGGTAATTACTTAACCTTCAGCTCTGATACCAACTGTAACGACCCGGATTTTCGGGATCCCGGTTATCAACATAAACTCAATGTCGACTATCCAAGCATCGGAAATACCAGATAGTTAATGAAAGAAATTAGAGGGTGATCAGGATAGATAAGATAGAAAATTAGAATAGAAGAAGAAGAAGATACAATATCAGAGTAAATACGAATCTCACAGCGGAACGAATAAAATATAGTATACAACATAACTTGGAAATACAAATCTGTCATTTGAGTATAACACTTACATCACAACGGAAATAAATAATAGCTATATAATCCTAAAGCCTCCTACTCCAGCACTCCAAGTATATCTGTAAAAACTTGACTACTTGACTGCCCGTACAAAATTGGGCACCTAAGAGTTTAGGGAAAACAAAACAAAATAAACTATGGGTCAGTCATGGGACTGGTATGAGTAAAACCATTTTAAATAGTTTAAGTAGTTAAATGATATCTCATAATACCACGCCGTATAACGGGTTTTTCCCTTATGAGAATCCAAAATACTTAGTCCAACATTCAAAAACCTTTTGAAAGGACGATAATCTTTGTATCAAACTCATTTGATATTATAATAATGTCTATCAACCACAATATAATAATCATCTAGCAGAACGCTTTCATCTCATGTTCCACATACATAATATATAATCAAAAACCGCGGGCGCTTATTGGGTAATGAATTACAACAGGCAAGGTATGGGACCACCTTCCGACAGTGTATCTCTAGAGAGGAATTCACCGGGTTCAACAAGAACATCTTGTAACCCAGACTAAACATCACTGGTCACTCATTTTTCTTGAGTGTACCGAATGTATTATCACCAATGGTTGGGATCAGCAACCATTTCCCGAAAGGGACAACATCGAAATAGATATAAGAAGTAAGTGGAATTTCTCTAGATTAGGTGACAATACATCCTAATTGGCAGCTAACCACTTAGCCATGCGATCTACCCGATTTTATACCATTTCTCAGTTGTGAGGCTAGAGGCCATAACGTATCCTTTTACAAGCAGCGCCTTTCTTCACTTTGAATGTCACATCGTCATACCCGCCAAATCAGACATTGATTTCTCCAAATATACCACGGGTAAACAGCTAAGAGAAACGAATTCCTCCGCCACCAAACATAAATACATTTGAAAAGATCAACTTACGCGATCTATTAAATATACTCTGCCATACATTCTTTAATACAGGTTGTTCTGGGACTGGACAAACCGAAGGCACTATTCTGTAAATCCATCTTAGGCAATTTCTACCTAGGATCGCTAGAACAGTCCTTGCATAACTCCGTCTTCAATTATCTTCATCATATTTGATTCGCTACGCTAACGCCCATACAAAGTGGTTTTTAGATAATGAATCTGCTCCCAGTCTCTCCGTATTGACGACGGAAAAATGGTCAAAAACATTGACAGTCGGTGATTTAACTATCAAAGAAAAACATGTGTACAACAACGGTCGTATTTCCAATTGGAAATCTTACCGATCAATCATCAAACAACTTTTTCTCTTTTTAAATTAATTCATCATTAATTTATTCAGTTACCCATTTCCATATCTCCATAATTTCTTATTTTCTAAATTTAGAAAATATACCTTATTAACATTGGAAAACGTTTCCATTTCTCATTCACGCTCAACTATCATTTCACGTCCATCAGTCTCTAATGCTAAATAAGTAAGAGAGTGATTCCCTAAATATTAATCCTGAAGGCCGAAACCAACGTCAGATCGATACCCCATAAATCATTCAACTTAACTAATCCCTAGTCAGTTTCTAATTTCTTTAACTCTATTTCTTATCTTTTTATCAAATCATTGCTTACGCAACTCTTGGATTCAGTTTATAAATAACGTTCTTTCGTATAAAGATAACGTTATAATATCTACTTTCGATATAATCTTACTCCAAATTATACTGTTATTTCTTAAATTGAATAATAATAATTTATTAAATAAATGAATTTTGATCTAAAATCGGAAAGTAAATAGTACCTTTCTACATTCGATATAATCGAATCCCAATGTATAATTCTCTTTCGAATAAACTATATTCAATTTAACTCTATTTCGAATAACTAATTTCCCTTAACTCTTTTCGAATAACTAATTCGATTAACACCTTCCGAATAATTAATTCGATTAACTCCTTTTTCAAATGATCTACCTTCAATTTAATTCTCTTCTCAATAACTAATATTCGATTAGCTCTCTTCGATATTCACTACTGAATTTACAATCCAAATTATCCACTGATAATTATTTTTAATTTATTTATAAATAATGTTTATAAATGAAACTACTTGTTTTTATTATTAAACAAGTTATTTATTCTGTGCCATTTGAAATTTCGTTTCTATTTGAATTCCTATTTCAAAAATCCGATCTTCTTTATAATTGTTTTTATTTTCAAATCATTTATTTAAATCCACTATTCATATTCAATATGAATAACATTTCTTTTATAATCTTCTTCTTTGCAAAAATACTTGCCTTAATCCATTATTTGTATTTAATATGAATAATATATTCTTTGTATAATTAAAATAGTTTGGTTTCGTATTTAAAATATTATCTTATTTTAAATATTCTATTTATGCTTCTATTTATAAACAATTCATATAAAATCTTATTTTATATTCAACACTTTAATAATTCCAATAATGAGTCATGTTAACACTATGTTCATATTCAGTTTCAAATATCGATGTTAAAATCGATTCTTACTTTCTATATAAGTTCTGACTTATATATTCCATTTATCCAATGATAAATATTTTACTTAATTTCTAAAATATTATTTATAAATTAATCTGCTCCATTTATCTGTTTACTTCTTTATATAAGTTCAGACTTATATATCTTTATTTATCAAATGATAAATATTTTCCTTAATTTAAAAACATTATTTAAAAATCATTCTTCTTAATTTATTTGTTAAAAACATATTTTTATTTATTATCTATTTTAAATAAATCAATTCATATCTCGATTATAACTCGAAATTTTCTTTTTATAATTCTATTTTTTTTCAAATATTTCCTTTTATAAAATCTGTTGATTTTATAAAATTCCTTTATCTCAATATTCACTTGAAATCTCTCTTTTAAAATCCCTTGATTTTATATAATAATTTATTTCAATATACGCATTGAAATTTCCCTTTTTATAAAATCTATTGATTATAAATAATATTCTTATTTCAATATACACACTGAAATTTTCCTTTTTACATCCCAGGGTTTCTTATGGTATTTAAAATATCAAATGACAATGATCAATATCATCCAAACACACATAATCAATAACAAAAAATATACTCAATCATGTATCACAATATATGAAAACAGTAAAATAAATGTTGAGGAATCCAGTTGGATCCCTCCAACCTGTTTCTCTGCATTCACAGATGTTAAACAATACAATATAACATCGATTTCATTTCAATATGAAATATTCTAATAAACAGAATCAATATTTGATTAACGATTTATATATAACATTATCTATTATTTTAACAAATAAATAAGCAATTCAACCAAACAATCATCACACTGCAGTCAATCAGCATTTATCATTACTAGAAGTACATTATAAAAATATAAACTGATCAGAGTTAGTGAGTTTTACTCACATTGGATGGTCATCGTTAAATAACGATAATTGTCGATTGATTCAGACAGACAATATATTTCGCTATAAATTGTAATGAGCTCCAATTCACTCCTATTCAGTTCCATTGTGTAGCCGTCTTCCATATGATCCTAAGGGATCCTGTTTTGTTCAATTCTGGCATCGTGTGATAATGATATTAAATTTACAAGTTTATCCACAATTTTGAATTAAAACAAAACCTAATTTATTCATTCTTATATGGGCTTACTAATTTAAAAACAGCCCATGATTAAACCCAGACCCGCACCCCTGAAATTTTGCCTTCTTCCCCGATTACATCAAACGCAACTGATCCATTACTTGCCATTTTGCCGATCTTTTCCAGCTCCCATCTCCTCCTTCTTTCACCTTGAACACAAACTGAATATACCAAATACCTTCTCGTCGAAAACTCGCTCGATATAGGGTCGCGACATTTATGATCACCGAAAATCACAAAACTCTACGTACAAGTGCAGTGTACACCCACGGATCCTAGTATACCCTTCGATTTGTTTATTGATGCGCCAAAAATCCAAAATCACTAACCCTGCTCATAACTGATGAACGCTGGAAAAATGTTGAGTTCGATAATCCATGTCGCACATGGTGAAACTCATATGGGAAGGATGGAAATATCACAAGGGATTCATATACATAAGTTTCGGAAATTATAGATTTTTATTTGCATGTTTTTTTTGGATTTTTGAATCCATTTAGGTTTGCTGTGTGAATTCTTTCTAGCGGCCTGAACATCTTTTGGCCACGTAGAAAAATTTTAGGGTTAGCAAAGAGTGAGAGGTATTTACAGTATATATTTTATATTTTTTATTGACTATTATATTTAGTTTTAATCAACCATTATATGTACTTATTATTTATAAATTCGTGTGATCACATAAAACATCCAAATATCATGAAAATGGGCATGCAGCTACAGTTCGACATTACAGATCCAATGAAACTTGTTTCATCGAATTCCGACTCCGTTTGCTCAAACTGCATATTTTTAAAGTCAAATTATTGACTGTTCTTAACATTAAAATACCGTACGGTCACATACTGACTCCAAAAATCATGAAAATTGAAATCTAACAATAATTTAATATTCTGGATCCAACAAAATTAGTATCGTCGAAAACGGAGTTCATTTGCAAAATTGATTCCTAAGGCCTAAATAAACCAATTTAAATATTAATATATTTAAAAATAATTAAATTTAATATTTATAAATAAAAATTATCATATATGTTTACATAAAATATCATACAGCTCCAAAATATTTCTATCTGAATTTATAACTCATCATTTCAAATCCAGATTAAATCAGTATTCAATTTATATTAAAAATCCCTTTATAATATAAATAATCGTTATAAATTATAAAGGGTGTGAGAATCCGTAACTTCCCCGTGAAGGAAAGAGCGAATACTTTGAGAACAACACACAATAGAATGCAGACAGAAGAACATTTCATTGTTATTACAACAATTCCATCAGATACAAGAATATACAGAGTATTATTGAATAAATTACATTCGATAAATATCATAGATTACAATAAATTACATAACAGCAGAAAATAATACAAGCACAACTGAAGGTGATATACGGATACAGAGCTTTCCGGATATCATTCCAGCTGTAAACCAGGATCCTGTGAATATAAATCTACAAAACCAAAACTACTAGCTGCCCGTGTCGAAAATAGGGGCACCCAGAGTTTAGGTTAAAATAATAAACTCCGGGTCAGTCATGTGACTGGTGTGAGAACTAAAACAGTTATTTAAAACTTTACTTTAAAAGAGAGTAATTCAAGGGACCACGCCGTATAACACGGAACGGGTTTCCTCCCAAGAATACCAGTGCATAGAATAAACAACGCAATGCTTTTCGAAAAATGAAGCTGTTATAAGACCCAGGTCCCATCACACAATGCAACGCAAGCCGGAGGATAGGGTTTTACCTTATAACAGCCAAACATGCTTGGTACGTTTAAAAACAAATCATTTGATACTATAATTAGTGTATAGTGTCAAAACAATTTCAATCATAAATATAAATCATAGACGACATAGCATCCCATGCTACTATGTCGCCATACTAGGCTCTACAAATAAAGCTGAAATATCTCGTATTGGAAATTGGATTTCCGTCATGAGTCGAGGCAAGGGGCAAGCTCCTCCCCGCTTCGAGACACCCTAGCAAATGTCTCGGGACTACACACTCTGGGTAACCCCTGGAATCGGCTGGGCCGGTCCTCTCTTACGTTTGAGGATTGGCAATTCCTAAACACACGTTTCCCGGTCCTTACAGACCTATAATCGAGGCGCCTCATTCCAACAACCACAAAGGTGAAAAATATATAAATGTCAGGGCTGGTAAGTCACTGACACCACCAAAGCTAGAAAGAAACGTCGTGTTCTCCCAATGGTCCGTATCCCGTTTTTAACTCATACTGAGGTGTGAGGCTCGCAAATTCACGTTATACACAAAGCTGCCACGTAGGCCGTGCTTTGATCATCAACCACAAGACTTTGCTTTTCAATAGAAGCCTTGATCCATGCAACTCAGCGTGCCACACAGGCAATTCATGCCATGCGATTGATATCTATCGATATATAACATCTAAGCTCGTACGTCTCAGAGAAGGGCGTTAAGCAAGAGAATAAATTCTCCGCCGCCAAACAGGTATATCTTTAACAGAAATCAATCAACACAAAATAAAATGCAATGTCAGACACACAATCCATTTACAAGTTCGTTCTGGGTCTGAACGAAACCGGAGGCACTTTCCTCGCATATCCATCGATCTCCAAGTATGTCTGGACGACCACCAACTATTTCCATCCTCTTGGGTGTACAGCCCAATCAGGATCATCAGTAATTATCAAAACGATGTGAAGACTTCCGGTCTTCAACCACCGTCTTCATCTTCGACTTATCGTCGAATCGGTTATTCAGAATGGGTATAAACCCGGCCTTTCCGAACAACCCGCGTATATTAAAAACAAATGTTACACAAACACAACATACGCCTCATTCCAATTCAGCAGCCACTAACCGCAAATTAGCAAGAGAGAAATTCCCCAAATATTAACCCCGAAGGCCGAAACCAACATCAGATCAATACCCAGGAAACCATTCTTCTTAACTAACCTACAGCTAGTTTCTAAATTTTAATTCTTAGGGAAAGGTTCCCATTAATTTTATCAAAGATAAATTCTTTAAATTTATTCTTTAATCTTCCTTTGGATGTCATTTCAAACCAAATTATGGTTTTCCAAACTAGTCGAGATTAGCGAACCACACCGAAGTAATTATTTATTTTATTTCCCAATCCCAACCTATTCATCCCATGAAGCAAAACTGGTAATACTCCATATCTAACACCACGGTGTTATCAGTAAAATTAATTACCATTTCACGTTCAAATCTAATTAAAGATTTAACTATCGCTTGGGGCAAAACTGGTGATACTCCATTCTCGCTCATTTTCCAAATTTGATAATTTAAATTATCAATTCACATTTCAATCTAATTGCAGATTCATTAAAACTCCTTTTACTGGGTTAAAGAACTAATGTCATTTAAAACACAGTTCACGATAAACCCAAATCACATTCTATTTATTATCGGGTTAAAGAACAAGTGTCATTCAAAACACCCTTCACGATAAACCCACAAATCAATTCTATTTATGACCCATTTCAAATCCAATTTATTTATTTAAAAATAAATGGGTTTTAATTTTAGTTCAAAACTAGTTTATTTCGATAAAAATCTATTTTTATCTTTTCAAATATGGAGTTTTTCATCCCAATTTTTCCCAAATAATTTCTTATGATTTTACACGAATTATTACTATTTTTAATAATTTTATCAAGGCCCGTACAGTCGATTTCCATCAACGGCCATCGAACTGCACTTACAGCGACCTTTTCCAAATTTGATTTGGACGTATCTCCAAATCCAACCGTTAGATTTCAAATTTCTAATATTCGTTAGAAAGCTCTTTACGATATAAACCCAACAGTTCCGGTTTTAGGAGAATCCGACGGTCGGATCTCCCGTAATGTCCGTTCGAAGTCAATGGTCGAAATTCATGAACTGCCGCGGCGCAGCGCATTCTATTCAGGCCATTATATTATATATATAATATATTTCGTCGATTTCTATTTAAAATGAATTTTATAAATAGTTTTAAATTCGTTTCAAAAACAATTTCAACTTCCATTTCATTTCAAATCAAAAATGAATTTCTCCTTATAAATTCGTTTTAAAATTCGTTTCTATTCAATTCAATTTGAATTCATTTCAATCGTTTTCAATTCAATTCGAATTCGTTTTCAATTCAATTCGAATTCGTTTTATATTCGATTCAATTCAAATTGGTTTTCTATTCGATTCAAATCAAATTCGTTTTCTATTCGATTCATTTCAAATTGGTTTTCTATTCGATTCAAATCAAATTCGTTTTCAATTCAATTCGAATTCGTTTTCAATTCAATTCGAATTCGTTTTATATTCGATTCAATTTAAATTGGTTTTCTATTCGATTCAATTCAAATTGGTTTTCTATTCGATTCAAATCAAATTCGTTTTCTATTCAAATCAAATCAAATTCGTTTTATATTCAAATCAAATCAAATTCGTTTTCTATTCAATTCAAATTATAAAAACAAATATAATCGATGTAAATATCGTTCACGTCAAAATAGCGCATCTCTAATCAACACGGCTTTATATATTTCAATAATTCCGTTATTCTATTCAACAAATGAATATTTATCCTATTCAATACGTGAATCTATATTTTTGTCAACACAGACTAATCTCAACGAATGAGTACTGTCCACGTGTGACTCTTTTTGTTATTTAATATATTTTATATAAAAATTATGGTATTTATCGTCTGATTTGAATCAGACTCCAACCATAAATTAGTAAGAGAACGATTCCCTAAATATTAACCCCGAAGGCCGAGACCAACATCAGATCAATATCCAGGAGACCACTCATCTTATCTATTTTCCAGTTAGTTTCTAATTTTCTACATGATAAAGATGTAAATTTTATTGTCAAAATATTTCGTTCAACACATGACTAATCTCAACGGATGAGTACTATCAACACATGAACCTTTATTTTATAATATAAAGATGTAAATTTTATTGTTAAAATATTTCGTTTAACACATGACTAATCTCAACGGATGAGTACTGTCAACACATGAACCTTTATTTTATAATATAAAGATGTAAATTTTATTGTTAAAATATTTCGTTCAACACATGACTAATCTCAACGGATGAGTACTGTCAACACATGAACCTTTATTTTATAATATAAAGATGTAAATTTTATTGTTAAAATATTTTGTTCAACACATGACTAATCTCAACGGATGAGTACTGTCAACACATGAACCTTTATTTTATAATATAAAGATGTAAATATTATTGTTAAAATATTTCGTTCAACACATGACTAATCTCAACGGATGAGTACTGTCAACACATGAACCTTTATTTTATAATATTCTTTATTTTCCCGATTGGAATGAGGCCCAATCAATTACCATATAAAGTTAATTATATGGATTCCATACAACACATGTATATAATAGCAACGATAAATAATCAACCATCATCCAAAGTGCACTACACTGTATAAGCATCAAATATAGATATCTAACGCTTATAACAGCCTGTCAATCCACCGATCGACATACAACTAATTATTGGGATTGGTGTATGTCATACATTATCCCAATACCCATGTGGGGTTTCAAACAATCAAACACAGATTTTATTTGTGTAGTTGGGCGATGTGTAAAATTTTATCGACCCAATCAATATCAGTCAAATCGGTGCATATAAACAAATCGGCCGATTTGTTTATAAATATTTATTTATTCACATTCACGTTAAAAATTATATTTTTAACGATAAAATATTTTTAACTATATAAATATTTTATTTCCTTTCAACTATCTACATTCTATTTTCGATTTCACATCAACATCACAAACAATTTTCACAACACATCAATCAAACAAACAAGCCATCCATGGTCTGTGGATGACGGGTGTCGGGTGCTACTAAACACCGTCTACATCCTAGTATATATTATAATATAACTAGAAAAAGAAAATTTAAAAGGTGAGAAGTTCTCACCAATAGCTAATCCAATCATCTCGACTCTTCTTATGTAGAAATCTTCGTCGTTCTCGTCTTTTGTCACTTTCGTTGCCCGTAGCCACTACATGTATAAAAATCGAATTTTTACTTCGCTATTCAATATATAAAAAACGAATTTTTACTTCGCTGTTCAATATATAAAAATCGAATTTTTACTTCGCTATTCAATATATAAAAATCGAATTTTTACTACGCTATTCAATATATAAAAATCGAATTATTACTTCGCTATTCAATATATAAAAATTGAATTTTTACTTCGCTATTCAATATATAAAAATCGAATTTTTACTTCGCTACTATCTATACAAAGATTTCGCCCTTTTCAATTTCATCATTATAAAAATCACATTTTTATTTTGCTACACATATAAAGATGATATTTTTATAATTTTAAAAATATAAAAACTATATTTTTAATACTCTACACAAGTAAAAATCATTTATAATATTAATAATATGATTTATTTACCTCTTTAAAACCCTACACTTACATAGATAATTCAAAATAAATCAAGGGAGACTCACAGCGATGGTTTTTAGCGAAGAGGAGGGGGTTTTTGCACGCTGAACTGAGGAGAGGGGTGTTGTGCTCGGTGCTGGCGCTTGGTGGAGGGTCGGAGTGGAGCCGGGGCTGCTCTGGCGAGGTCAGGATGCGACTAATGGAGGGAGGGGGTGTTGCGTCGGATCTTGGGGTGCTCGAGGGTTTGAGTTGGGCTCGGGGTGGCTACGGGTCTCGCGAGAAGGGGCATCGGGTCTGTCGGAGGCGGCTAGGGCTGCTGGTTTCGCTAGAGGGGCTGGAGGGGGCTGCGCGCAGGCGGTTAGGGTTGCTTGGGTACAGGTTTTGAAGAGAGGAGGGAGAAGAGGTAGCGGAGGAGAAGGAGAAGGGGAGGGGGAGGCTCTGGTGGCGGGCGCGCCACCTGGGGGGCGCGATACGGTGGCGGCGTTCATCCCCCCCGTCGCCCCTTTTCATCATTTTTTTTATTTTCTTTTTCTTCTGATTTAAATCGAACGGGGGGGGGGGGGGGGCAGAGTATAAGGGGAGAGGAGAGAGAGAGGAAGTTAATTATTTCATATTATTTAATTTCTAAAAGTTGACTTTTACATACGACCTCTAAACGAGGCCCACCGCCTGTCGTCCATAGCGTTTGACCCCCATTCCGAACACAATGGGATATGTACCATAAGCTGATTCGACTGTTTCGATCAGTCTTCATCAAAATCAACATATAACTCTATATATTGAATTTGGACGCGCACTTCAATTTACCGGGGTCACATACGAACTCTATAAATCCTAGAAAAATATTTTCTAGCTTCGTACTGACGATACGGTCCTAACAAAACTAGTTTCGTCGAATTCTGAGACCGTTTGAAAAATGGCCAATTTCTAGTCGATTAAAATCAATTGAAACTGGTCAAACGCGTTTTCCTTTGCCACGCTCACATATTGATTCAGAAAAATTATGAAATTTGAAACCTAGCAATAATTTGACATCACGGATCCAACAAAAGTGGTTTCGTCAAAATCCGAGGTCGTTTGCAAAATTCCCATTTTTAAGGGCCTGAATTCCATAACGACTATTCAGAATTTTCAACTGGACATATCTTTTGATTCCCATTATGAAATTTCAATTTTTCGGATTTGTTGGAAAGATATTCACAATTAGATTCCATTATTTTTGGTTTCACTAAAATCCGGATTGTTTTGCACCCGGTACATTCATTTGAAGTTTGAAATCGAATTATCGAACTACCGCGCCATTTTCAATTCTATTTATAATTATATATAATTATTTATATTCTAACGACGACGTATATAATATATACGTTCTAATTATATTCAAAATAAATTTCTCGTCGATATTATTTAAAATAATCTATTTTAAATATTCAAAATTCGCTAAAATTGCCAAAATAAAAATTTTAAACTGGCCCAGATTTTCGGGTTGTTACAAAGGGATTCCATAAAGACTTTTCGAAAATTTGATTTGGACACAACTCACAATCTACATGACGAAATCTCAAATTTTATTTTCCATTAGAAAAATATACTTCACCAGCTCCGAACGTTTCTTGTTTCACATAAATCCGACTTAAAACGGATTATGTATATTCGTTTAAAGTTCGAATCGCCAAATTACGAACTGCCGCGCCATTTCGAGCTCAATTATAATTATAATATAAATTATACGTTCAACTGACATTAACAAATAAATTCGTTAAAATAATTCAATTCTAAACTGAATTATATATTTTAAATTGTCCAATTCGCACAATATTGTGAATTCTGCTATTTTCGATTATTTCAGAAATAAATATATTATTCTATTATTTATATTAATTAAATATTCAATATTATTTAATTAAACAACCATTTAAGTCTCTAAATCACTATTTAAATAATTAAATAAATTAATTTATTATACCATAAAAATACGGGACATTACACCTTGTAAATATTAAGAAACGTGATTCCATGAAGCATCATGACCCTTTCGACAAATACGACCTTTGGTTACCGCTCATTCACTAACAGATATGTAAACAACTCTTCGAAGCACGTCTTACTTTCAATAAAACGTACTTCGAGGGGGCAAAATGTTAGCCTGCTTTGTAATCAGGCTATATAATGCTAAGGAATCAGCCAACTGATACGCCTAAGAACAAGGGAAGTAGCAGACAAGCCATCAGGTCAGTTCGGACCTCTCTAACTGAACAGTTCTACGGCACACAACCAGAGAGCCAATTCCAGATAACTCGACCCGGGTCGGTTCGTCTTATTGCTATCTGATCCGAACCGAGCTTTCTGCTGTGAAACGGTTGTGCCCCACATTCATGTATATCCGGAGTAGTTACATCCCACTTGCCCACGTTGCTAGTGCGTTGTCCTCAACATAGAGCATCCGAACCGAGATTTGCGGAATTGGACCCACATGGCATCCAACACGACCATGTTGCCAGTCTGTAAGTACATCACAACACTCCACTTTCAAGGATCTTTTGGCACTCTATCCACTCAAGCTTCATCACCAACTATATTCCTCTGTTTATTTCAGATTGTACCCAAACTCCTAGAATATAATCCTACAAATTTGGAATGATTATTGATTGTACTAGTGAGAATTGATTGGCTATTTCCATTGTATTTGTAATTTGTTCATCAATCAAAGAAGTATAAAGTAGGCGTAGTGTAACACCCCTGAAATTTGTTAATATTAAAGAGGATAAATTAAATTATAATTAATTTAATATTTGGAATTAAGGGAAACAGACTGTGCCATTGTGTCCGTCTCGAAATTTTGGTCAAGATAGACATTTGGTTTGCATAAAACGGACATCATATGAAGAAGATATGAGAGTTTTAAATTTGTATAAGCACATAAGGATTATATATATACATATGAGTCAGAACCTTAACCAAAATAGTTCAAAAATCAAAATTGTTTAAGGCGGCAAATTTCCCGTACTAGGGGGTCGACCCCCCTGGGGGGGTGTCAACACCAGGGCCGACCCCCCTATAGGGGTGTTGACACCCCTAGGGCTGAAGTGGCATTCGGTTTCAGAGGGGCTGACAGCTATAAATACATGGTCATTTCTCTTGTTTTCTTCATTGGAAATCATGGAGGCCAAATGCTGCCGGTGTTTGAACTAAGATGGATCCTTTCTTCAACAACGATCAACTTTTGCAGATCAAACTAAGAGATTCGAGTGTAGATCCAACCTCAGCTATTTTCTACCTTTTCTTTTAATCCAAACACTGTGAGTTCTAAGTTACTTTTAGATTTAAATGATTAAAAGTAAAGCGTGATAGTACTATGATTTGGATCTGTCTTGGATCATGAATCTATATTATTCTTGGATCTCAAATTTTATTATGTTACATCTATTTTTATAGATCTAATTCACTTGTGATTTGTTTATCATGTCACCTCTATGGATCTGAACCTTTGTCAAGTTCGTGGCTAATTTGGGATTATCATTATATGGACAATTGCACCTTTGTTTAGACCTAGATCATCATATTATGATTAATTGAGATATGTCATTATTGGACATATAAATTCTTATTTGGATCTGTTCATCCTAAGTATATTGGATCTTGTTTTATCATTACCCTTTTCACTAGATTTGCTTTTATATCCACCTTTTTATGCCTATTACTTGTCTATGCCAGTATATATGTTTATGTCACTTTTAGAATGATCACTATTGTCCTTTTTCCCATCACCATTCCCTTTTTATTTTCCATGGCCAGGCTACTTTCTAGCCTAGATGCCGCCAAATATATGCGAATGCGCTAGTTAGGGAATTGGGGGAAAAAGGTTTAAATTGGCATAACTTAAATAAGGTTTATATGAATTGGACATATAATTCAAAATGGGAAAAAAGGGGCATAATCCTCTATAAAGGCATAGGTAAGAATTGGATAAGAATGAAATGTCTAATAATTACAATTAGAAATTGTAATTGCACTTATGACACGAGGTTAGGTAGCATTAGTGGTGGAACTCTGCCCGGACCCGACCGGCATATCCAGCAACCACTAATGTTGAACCTAATGTGAGAGGTCTAAGTGCTCAAATACTAATCGGGATAAGACACGAGGTTAGGCCCAACTTGTGGAAGAAGACTGCCCAGACCCGACCGACATATCCAGCATCCACAAGTTGTAGGCCTAATGTGGGAGGTCTAGCCCAGTATAAACCATAAATGGACATGGTAATAAATTGGACTACTTAACCTAATCTAATCCATGGGGATTGTATGATTATGAACTAAAGTTAGGGTTAAGTAAAATTGGTTGGACAGTGGGTGGGTTAAGCAAATCTGAGGGGATTGGTAATATTTACATAGGCCCACAAACTTAACCCAATAAGGTAATGAATTAAAACACATATCTAGAACACTTTTTGATTCTGGCGCTTCACATTCATTTATATCTAGTTCTGTGGTTGAATCTATGCCCTTAATTACTAGTAGGGTAGTGGATCCCATAGTTGTTTCAAACCCCATTGGTAGTTCGGCTTATTTGTCTATGATTTGTCGGGGTTTGAAAATATCTGTGTTAGGCGTCGAGTTTGAATGCGACACATATGTGCTCGGGTTTACTGGCTATGTGTTGATTCTAGGAGTGGATTGGCTTACCATGTATGGTGCCATTCTGGATTATGAGAGGAGGTCGTTAGGCTTCTGACTTGTTATGGGAGGACCCTCGAGATTTCTTGTGACCCCCAAGGGTCTGTTATGCTTAGTTTCCTAGAGTCTCTTGATGCATCTATCGATAATATGCAATCTGTTCCAGTAGTCCGAGATTATTCTGATGTTTTGATGAGGTATGGGGTTTACCTCTGAGGCACGAGATCGATTTTCGTACATATCTGGTGGATAAGGCAAAGCCAGTTGCTTGGCAGTGTGCCATATGGCTCCAACGGAAAGGAGGGAGCTGTGTAAGCAAGTAGAGGAGCTGCTCGAGAAAGGATTTATCAGACAAAGCATATCCGAATGGGGTGCTCCAGGTGTATTTGCAACTAAGGCAGATGGTTCGCTTCATTTGTGTGTCGACTAAAGAGTGTTGAATAAACTCACTAAGAAGAATACGCACCCGCTCCCTAGGATTGATTATTTATTTGATCAACTTGTCGGTGCCTCGGTATTCTCTTAGTTAGACTTAGCCATGGGGTTTCATCAGTTGAGGGTGGCTGAGGATGGCATAGATAAGAACGCTTTTAAAACTCTGGATGGTTTCTTTGAATAGCTAGTTATGCCTTTTGGTCTGACGAATGCACCTGCCTATTTTGTCGATCTGATGAGTATGGTGTTTCGGGAGTTCCTAAATAAATTTGTCGTAGTCTTTGTTGATGATATTTTGATCTTCTCCAAGAGCAAATAAGAGCATGCCCAACATTTGAGAGAAGTTTTGAAAACTCTCCGTGACCATCAACTTAAGGCAAAGTCCTCCAAATGCCATTTTTGGAGAAATGAGGTAAGATTCTTAGGGCATGTAGTCTCCAAAGAAGGGATAGCTGTGGATCCTACGAAAGCAGTTGTGGTGAAAGATTGGCAGATTCCTAAAAATGAAACAGAGGTGAGAAGCTTTCTTGGGTTGGCAGGTTATTATAGGAAGTTCATTAAGGACTTCGCAAAGATATCAACCGAACTTACTAGGTTAACGAAGAAGAACTTGGCATTTTCATGGGATATAGATTGTGATGTTTCTTTCCAACGTTTGAGGAGGGCTCTTACAATAGCCCCAGTCTTGACTTTGCCCGATGAGAACAAAGTGTTTACAGTTTACACAGATGCATGTTGTACAGGGCTTGGTGCGGTTCTGATGCAAGAAGGAAAGGTGGTGTGTTAAGGGGTAGATAGTTGAGAGTTCATGAGAAGAACTACCCTACCCAAGATCAAGAGCTAGCTGCCATAGTATTCGTGCTAAAAACGTGGCGTCATTATTTACTTGGAGAGAAGTTCGACACCGATCATAAATCTCTCAAGTATCTATTCTCACAGAAGGATCTTAATTTGAGGCAACAAAGGTGGATGGAGTTGTTAGCTTCTTATGATTTTGAAATCGCTTATACCCCTGGCAAGGGTAATGTGGTGGTTGACACACTAAGTAGGCAGGGGAAGGCCTTAAGTCATCTGTTTGTGGAGAGGAAAAGCTTGGAGTTCATATCAACCTTTGATTATAAACCCTCCATCGAGATTTTTCCTGATTTGTTTGCATCGCTAGAAATACGACCAACTCTTATGGATCAGATAAGAGCTTCGCAGCAAGGTGACCCACAAATTTTAGACATCATGAATAAGCTCCGAAAAGGGGAGACTTCTAGTCACCTCAATCGATATACCATAGATGAAAAGGGGTGGTTGCAACGAGATGGAAGGCTTTGTGTTCCTCAAACTGGAAGTTTGATAAAGGCAGTCCTAGAAGAAACCCACCATTCTAAGATGACTATTCATCCATGCGGTGATAAGATGTACACAGACATAAAGTGGGTTTTCTTTCGGGCTGGGATGAAGAAAGATGTGGTCTAATTTGTTTCTCGATGTTTAGTTTGCCAGCAAGTTAAAGCTGAGCAAAAGAAGCCTGGAGGTTTACTTCATACTTTAGAGGTTCCTCAGTGGAAATGGTAGAGCATTTCTATGGATTTCATAGATGGTTTGCCTAGATCGAAGAAAGGCAACACTAGTATCTGGGTTGTGGTATATAGGCTCACTAAGAGCGCTCACTTTATTCCAGTTAAGAGTAAGGGAATAGATCATGGTTGGCAGCAATTTATGTTCGTGAGATAGTTCATCTTCATGGAGCACCTTCCAGCATCGTAAGCGATTGTGACCCCATCTTTAAGAGTGAATTTTTGAGGACTTGCAAGAAGCATCAGGTACACAATTGTGTTTGAGCACTGCTTATCATCCTCAGACCGATGGGCAGACGGAGAGGGTGAACAGAATTCTTGAGGATCTTTTAAGGTTGTGTATCCTAAACTTTGGAGGAACTTGGGAAGAGCATCTTCCTTTAGTAGAGTTTTCCTATAACAACAGTTATCAAGCTAGCATAAGCATGGCACCCTTCGAAGCATTGTACGGATGACCCTGTAGATCACCAACTTATTGGTGGGAATCTACAAAAAGATTATTACTTGGACCGGATATGGTTAGAGAAACGTCCGAGAAGATTGACCTTATTCGACGGCGGATGAGGACAACCCAAGATAGGCAAAAATCCTACATAGACAAGAGAGGGACTGACATCGAATTTGAAGTAGGAGACTTAGTTTTTATTAAGTGTCACCTCTGAGGAATGTGGTTCACTTCGGATCAGTAGGGAAGTTGGCACCTAGGTTTGTGGGACCATTTCCCATAATCGAAAGGATTAACCAAATGGCCTACAGAGTCAAGCTTCTAGAAAATTTATCCAGTGTTCATGATGTTTTCTACATTTCTCATCTGCAGAAGTGCTTGCATGACACCGCGGAAGTTGTTGAGCCAAGTATATTAGAGGAAGTAGAAGTGGAACGGGGGGCAACAGTTAGACGATTTCCTACCCGTATTCTTAGATCAGAAGTTAAGAGGCTCCTCAATAAAGAAATCAAGCTAATAAAGGTTCAATGGGGAGATAACCCAGAGGACGCGACTTGGGAGACCAAAGACAAGATTTGTACTTCGTACCCTTTCCTTTTTGAGGGTATGTTCTTAACTACTTTTTCCAAAGTTTTATCTACGCTTGCTTCTATCATTTGAGTATGTCCTATCAATAACTTTCTCGACCTTTAGATAGGAATCCTATAGATGTAAACATGTGTTTGAGACATGTTATGTTTGATGAATGCAAGTGGATGCAAGTGTTTGCTAGTGGCTGCCTGTGGATGCATATACGCACACATTAGGCACTAGATCGGCTCAATCACTCTCGTACTACATATGGATATGTGTGCATTTTTTTTCTTTTATGGATGGAAATGGATGTATCGGCATATGGATGTTGCATTTGGACGAATGAGTGTGCACACATATAAAACTCACATGATAGGATTATTTGCATTCATATTGGATACATGGCAGTAACATACATTGCATTAAGGAGGTCAACTGAATCAGTAGACCACCTGATCTTCCCATTAGTATTGGGACATATACTCACATCTTTGCATATATTCATATAAGCATTAGAAATCTTTAAGGACAATGGATGTCAGTGATTAATGGATGAGTAGATGGATGATGGATGGTAGGATATGCATTCTTCTCAACATAGAGATTTCGGGGACGAATCTTTTAAGTAGGGGGAATGTAACACCCCGAAATTTTGTTAACATTAAAGAGGATAAATTAAATTATAATTAATTTAATATTTGGAATTAAGGGAAACAGACTGCGCCAACTTCCATCTGTCTTGAAATTATAGTCAAGATAGACATTTGGTTTGCGTAAAACGGACACCGTATGAAGAAGATATGAGAGTTTCAAGTTTGTATACAAGCAGAAGGATTATATATATATATATATATATATATACATATGAGTCAGATATGAGTCAGAACCTTATCCAAAATCATTTAAAAAACAAAATTGCGTAAGGCGGCAAATTTCCCGCTCTAAGGGGTCGACCCCTAGGGGGTGTCAACACCACGGTCGACCCCCCTACAGGGATGTCGACACCAGGGTCGACCCCTTACAGGGGTGTTGACACCCCTAGGGCTGAAGTGTCATTCGGTTTCAAAGGGGCTGGCAGCTATAAATACATGGTCATTTCTCTTGTTTTCTTCATTAGAAATCATGGAGGCCAAATGTTGCTGGTGTTTGAAACGAGACGGATCCTTTCTTCAACAACGATCAACTTTGCGAATCAAACTTAGAGATTCAAGTGTAGATCTAACCTCAGCTATTTTCTACCTTTTCTTTTAATCCAAACACTGTGAGTTCTAGGTTACTTTTAGATTTAAATGATTAAAAGTAAAACGTGATAGTACTATGATTTGGATCTGTCTTGAATCATGAATTTATGTTATTCTTGGATCACAAATTTTATTATGCTACATCTATTTTTATAGATCTAATTCAATTATGATTTGTTTATCTTGTCACCTTTGTGGATCTGAACCTTTGTCAAGTTTGTGGTTAATTTGGGATTATCATTATATGAACAATTGAATCTTTGTTTAGACCTAGATCATCATATTGTGATTAATTGAGATCTATCATTATTGGACATATAAATTCTTGTTTAGATATGTTCATCCTAAGTATATTGGATCTAGTTTTATAATTACCCTTTTCACTAGATCTGTTTTTGTGTCCACCTTATTATGCTTATTACTTGTCTATGCCAGTATATATGTTTATGTCACTTTTAGAATGATCACTGTTGTCATTTTTCCCATCACCATTCCCTTTTTATTTTCCACAGCTAGGATACTTTCTAGCCTAGATGCTGCCAAATATATGCGAATGCGCTAGTTAGGGAATGTGGTAAAAAGGTTAAAATTGGCATAATTTAAATAAAGTTTATATGAATCGGACATATAATTCAAAATGGGGAAAAGGGTAAAGACATAGGTAAGAATTGGATAAGAATGAAATGTCTAATAATTACAATTAGAAATTGTAATTGCACTTATGACACGAGGTTAGATTGCATTAGTTGTGGAAGTCTGCCTAGACCCGTTCGGCATATCCGGCAACCGCTAATGTTGAACGTATTGTGAGAGGTCTAAGTGCGCAAATACGAATCGGGCTAAGACACGAGGTTAGGCCCAACTTGTGGAATAAGACTACCCAGAACCAACTAGCATATCCAGCATCCACAAGTTGTAGGCCTACGGTGGGATGTCTAGCCCATTTTAAACCATAAATGGATATGGTAATAAATTGGAATACTTAACCTAACCTAATCCATGGGGATTGTATGATTATGAACTAAAGTTAGGGTTAAGTAAAATTGGTTGGACAGTGGGTAGGTTAAGCAAATCTGAGGTGGTGGGTAATATTTACATATAGGCCTACAAACTTAACCCGATAATGTTATGTAATTAAAGACACCTAGTGGTATACATAACCGGTGGAAATAATAAAGTTATGTAAATAAAGACACCTTTTAGGATAAAGCATAACTTGTAGAAACGATAGGGTTATGTAATTAAAGACACCTAGTGGTATACATAGCCAATGAAAACCTTGTGGGGGATACAAGACAAAGGGGAGAGCTTGTATCATATTGTGTGGGACTCGTTTCATCTAGTAACTCGAAGTGGGTATCAAAACATGTACTTTGTACAAGGTCGGAGAAGGGGCATGCCTACTGGACTGATGGTAAGTGATCCAAACGTGGAGGACGGTGTGGTTGGCGCAAACCGACCGAGCCATGTGCGTGCATAAGCCAGGAAGAGAGGGATAAGACGACCGTGACACCTGTAGACATGGGGCTTTGCATATCAGCGGAGGGTTGCCACTTTAGGAAGTGATACATCCTACGGTGGGGCCGGCACATAGTATCTATGCGGATTAAGGAGCCAATTGATTAGGATAGTAATTAGGGTACACTTTGATGTATGCCTAAGTCTAGCACCTTATAGTGGAAGGGATCATCTCATTTTGGATATACTAGTAATAGTGCAGAGTAGTCATTAGAAGCGTATACACCCTGTTCTGTTTACCTTATCATATCTTCCTTTTATGTAGTTAACACTCTCTTATCCACTTTATATGCCTGTCATGCTACTTTTATTTATTTACTTGCTAAAATTAAATAGACTCGCCAGACTTTATGTCTGACCCTTATTGTTTCTTCTTCTTTCTTCCTTCTTCCCCCTCCCCCCCTCCACCAGGTTCAAAGGGCAGAAACACTTAGGCTTGACCGTGATTCTGCTTATTTTTGCTGGAGTTGCTGATATGTATAGCTCAAGCTCATATCCTTGTTGTTATGGCTATATTTTGTTTTTGGGAAATTTTATTTCTTTTATGTAATCTAATATTTTTGAAGTACAAGACAATAGTTTTTATGTTGTAATGGGCTTTTGTATTTCAGACATGTGATGTTTTTGGACCACGGTATCCTATGATAAATAAGGTTTTTATTCCGCTGTTATTATATTTGTCTTTATTGTAATGTTTCCGTTCTGTTTACTATAACGCTCCAAGAATCTTAATGCATTCCCTTTGTGAGTGACATTAACAGACGTAGGGTTTCACACGTAGGCTCATTAACGTCGAACCACTATAAATCTTGTGTTCTTGCTTTTCAGTTCATTTTATTTAGAATTATTAGTTAACTGGGTGTTGGAACAACTTTTTAGTCTAACAACAATAATCGTTAATGTTTAAATCGATAAAATTATATTTAAGAACTCTTTTGTCAAATTATATTTGTTAAGTAATGTTTATAAAAAATAATTTATAATTTAATTTGTTAAGTTAAACGTTATTACATTTTGTTGATAATATGTTAGGCTATCGTCGTTTTTTATCGAACTAATTATCGGATGTTTAAGTGATAAACAATGTACTAGAAAACTTGAAAATGTAACGGTTGTAAGGCGTTGTGGACTAGTAACATCCACAAGTATGGCCAATAGTGTCGCTAATGTTCCCATGGTATATGCACGTGGATTTGAGAAAGGCAAATGGTTTTGGGATGGTGGTTCATGTAATGGCACCTTGTTTGTTCATAAGCATTCTAGGGAGGACATATATCCTAGGAAAAATGATCATAATTCCCTCATCATAATGCTATAAAAGAAGGACGTTAGCTTCATTTTTTCTCTCATCTCATTCTCTAATTCCTTCTTCTATATTCTCATATCTTCCCTGATACTTTTGACAATTGTGCCTCCTTCTCCTTGGATAAGTTTCGGCAAACATCAACGCCACCAACAACCATCCCTCCTCCCCCAAAACATCACCACTCCACCTTCTTTTTCCCCATAAAACTCGGCTTACGCCCTATTTCCACCACCTCCCCACCTCCTCCTTCACCAGCCACAGCCCCACCTCCTCCACCTAAGTCTGACCAACCATCCCACACCACCATCTCCATACACCACTACCTCATTATTTTTTCCTCATCCCAGGGCACAAACTTCCAGGGTCCATAACTCCTCCAAAATTAGTCCAAATCATATAATACTTTTTTTTTCCAGATTTTGTATTTTTTCAGTGCCCACAACTTTGTAGTGAAACACTTTTCTAAATTATGAGCATAACTATTCCAAAAAGCTGAATCTTTGAGGAGCATATTTTCTAGCTTTTTTTGTTGAACCTAAGGAACACCTCTGCCATTATGGTCATATCTCCCTCAAAAATAATCATAATTGCGACATTCTTTGTAACATCCCGCATTTTACATATCGGAGGATCGTAAAATATTTTTAATTTACTCCCTAAGGGTTGGATCATTCTCATATTTTAATATGTTGCATATGGGGATGTGAGACATGTCCATAAATTTTACCAATTTTGTTTGTAACCATCTTGCCCCTGTCAGTCTTGTACAGGGAATAACTTTTGACTCATGTCGAATCAGGTGGTGAGACATGTGCTATTGGAAAGGAAATGATGATTGCCTTTCCGTAGAGTAGTTACATTATAGATTTAGCTCAGCGGTTTGGGAGGAATCGTTGTTTTAAGGTTTAACAGTTGGTTGTTCAAGTTTGTGAAGTCTTAATGGGTTGATTTGTAGAGGCCCATTAGTGGTCTGGTGGAAAGCTATAAAAAGAGGGTGAGAGATATGAGAAAAGGTTTAATTTTTCTATTATCTCATTTGGTGGACTATGTTCCTCCTTCCTTTAACACCTTTCCACCATTAAAAATCGAAATCTAAGAAAGCAAATCGAAGATCTACACCATATGAGGCTAGATCTATAACGTTTGAAGTGAGAATTCATTAGACCAAGGGGTTTGGTTCGAGTTGCTTGTTGTCCGAAATCTTAATACATTGATTTGGAGAATCGGTGAGTGATTTACATCTCTCACATGGATTCAATGAAGTATACGAATGTTTCATCATGTTTTTCATCAAATTCAAGTGTGTTACCATAGATATGTACCTTGATAAGTCCATTTTCATATGAATCACCATAGGATTCAATTTAGTTAGTTTACACCGATATTACTATGCAATTTCATATGATAATGCAAGTTAGATCCGCAATCTAGTTCATATGTTCATTTATCATGATTCTGGAGTGATTTGCATAATTTTAGTGATAATCATCATATTCATGTTTTTAGTGACTTCATAACATGCTTATGATTGTGTTGAATGAATTGGACGAAGATATTTCATCGATTGTGTCGATTGTATAAGTTTTGGTCGAAACTGGAGTGGCATTGGGGTGGTGCAAGTTTTGGGTCCTTCATGGTAGGTAGGTCGGTCGCACAAGGGTGTATGTCTTGGAGAACTAGACATGACTGGGATCGTTCATACGTGAGAAGTTGGGGCGGATCGAGCAGGCTAGAAGGGTCGAGCAGAACCAGGTCAGTCGAGCATGTGTGGGTCAAACTGCCTGGGCTCGAGCAGGGTATGGTCGAGCTGTCTGGGGATGAGCATGGTTGGGTCGAGCAGAGGCCGGTTCAGTCATGCAGCTTGTGTACGGGTCGAGCATGCCAGGGTCGAGCATCAAAACCAGGATCAGGTCGGTCGTGCATTAAGGCCAAGGTCGTTCGCACCAATGAGTGGTCAGGCACCAGAGGGCCAGTCGTACAAGGTTATTTTCTAAAAAATTGTATTTTTCGAGTACTACCCAGATTTGAAGAAAAGAGCTTGAAAAAAAAAATCTTTGGCAACCCCCCGTACCCTAGCCGTAGTGCAATGATGTAATTTGGCTCGGTAATGGTGTAACTTCGAAGTAAATTCAAGTAGGAAGGTTTGAAGTGTTGAAAGGTGTTCATTGATCGGTGAAGAACATCGAATGAGGTGACAACTCAAAGGTCGTGAGTTAATGGATAAAGGTTGCTTTGGCTATTAAAAGTCGTCGGGTTGGATGACTAGAGATGAGAAGGCCGAGAGATTATCGTTTTCGTAAGTTCTAACAGGCTTAAAGCAGGGGTATGATAGGGGCACCTAAAACACCGGATGTAGGTCGAGTACCCTGGGTATCATTGAAAGGCCTAATTGTCAAGGTTGGACATACATACGTATCGTTAAAAGGCATACAGAGTTTATGCTGGAACTGGGGTTACCATTATCCCTGGACATATGGCAAGTTTGGTCGTCATACGATTAACGATGGTTTCAAAGAAGGGTTAGCAGCGATATCCAGAGTCAATCATGGATGTCTGATTGTTAGGATGCTCTGTTTGTACCATCTCATGTAGATTGTCCAATGTCGAAGGATGTTCCTTAGGTACTTGTCTGATATTGATTTAGGCCTCTGGGGATTGTGCTTGAGGGATGTTGAATTTGATTAAGATGGTTTACATGAGATAAATAATCTAGATGTCATGAGTTCTTTACCATGACTGAATGAGTGTTCAGGTTTCCATGGATGAATGGTTGAATTGTTTAATGTAAAGGCTATCGTTGTCCGATGTGGGGAAGATAGGGTTGAGTTCTTCTCTGGTGTTGTGGGTAGATTAGTATGTTTATCCACTACCCATTCTCATATACTTTATTGTTGATGTTTGTTAGCTGTTTTATCGCTCACTAAGACTGTTGTCTGACTCAAGGTTTTATGCTTCCCTCTTATTACCCTGGGATGTTCATCCTGTTATGGATGGGAAGACTAGGTGGCAGGTAATAGGTGATTAGTAAGGATGGTGTTGCAGTTTGGAGGCGAGCTAGAGGCTATCGTACCAGTTTTATTACTATCTACTATTTTTGTTTCTGCTGTTTGAGTTACTCTATGAGTGTTGTAGTGAGGCTTTATGTACAGACTTTGATATTTCCTATGATGTTTGGATAATCTTTCAGGATGTTGTGAAAGTTTTAAAAGTTTTTATACGATGTTTCACTTCTATTACCTGTTGTACATTTTCTACTATATTTTATCCTTGCATTATAAGTTCCACGACAGGTATCAATTGTGTTTACTTACCAATGATGTTCGTCCATAGTTGCTTGGCACACCTTTTAGCGCATTATTCCTTTTGTTTAGTGCAGGGGTTGTGGGCGGTCGTCACATTCTTCATTTAAATTGAAGGGAAAATAATTCTCTACAAATTTGTAATTGGGAACTTTTTCATATTCAGAGTGTAGCTAGTCCAAAAACCAGAAGAAAGTTAGTCTATTTTTCAAGTTAGAAAAAATAAAGCTACGGTGCATGGAAATTCTATCTATCGATGTTCGATAAGATCGCCTACCGTGAAGATAAGGAGCTATGTTGGTGAGAACTCCTTAATTTTGTACACTAGTTTAGTAAGAACTAATTAGTAAAGATTAATTTGTTTATAGTTCATTTGGTTAACTAGTGTTGTTAAACTAAATTGTTCATGGATGATTAATGATTGTTGATTGTTTATATGTGATGATGGATGATGGTGTGTAGATTAGAACACACGAACACAATATTAAGTGTTAATCGTTATAATGCTTACACACAATTATTATTTCCTTAATGATATTGATAATGGTTGTCATGGATGGTTATAATGTTTTTAAATGATGTGTAACACACTATAACACTTCAATTATGGTAATGCATCGGTGATTGATTGAATCTCCTTCACAGTTGGAAACGTAAACGAAATTATATCATTATAATATATAGAATTTGGTTAAAAAAAATTGGTTTCAAATTTATATTTGAAATGATTCAGAAATGAAAAGGAAGTGTATATGAACGACTTTCGCAATGGTGAACGTTTTATTAAACGAGGTTTTGATATAAAACAAGGCTTAGTTTTAAATCGACGAAATCAAAGTCTGTTTTGTAGAAGTGAAGTTTGGTTTTCCTATCTAGGAAATATTTTAATTTGAATTGATTGCGCCAATGGTTTTATATTATTTTTATATTTACTTCTGCAAATTTTGAAGTTAATCAGACTAATTTTTGAAAAATAATATTATTTTATTAATATAGTACTATTGTAATATTCAATTTTAAATATAAATTGAATTTGAAGTCAAATATTTGAAATGTCATTTTCCAATGAGTCTTTATATATATTTATTTATTTATTTATTTAAATGTTTATAATCGCATGTGAAGTAATTCTAACAAATTTTTATTATATGTCGCTAATTGGTCTCAACAGGAGTAGTCGCGCAATGATAGTTCGCGAATTTCGACCAATAACTTTAAACACTTGTAGCTTGAGCATTTTAAATCGGATTTCAGCAAAATAAAAAAAGATTTGTTTTTCAAAAAACATTGGTTTTCAGGTTAAAAATAAAATTTTAAATTCCATTATATATTTTTCAAGTTATGTGTAAAATAATTTTGAAGAAGGTTGTTATAAGTGAAGATTTTATTAATTATCGATTGATAACAATTTTTACAAAGAATAGCATATATATATATATATATATATGTATATGTATATGTGTGTGTATATATATATATATATATATATATATATAGACTTGAAGCCTAACGGTACAATACTTATTTTAGGCAAGAATTAATTTAGGCAAACTGTATAGGTGGGCTGAATAATGGGCTCAGCTTAATGCTGCATAAGTAATGGTTGATGTATATTGTATCAGATAACCGTGTTGAGCACGTGAGTCCATTACCTATAACATTCCCCCTTAAACTCGGTTTGGGTTTCTGCTGCTTCCATTTCTTTGTTCATTTTGTTCAATGTTTCTTCTTGACACTGATTTCAGCTAATTCTCTGATGTCTCCGGTCTTTTATTTGTTTCAGGCTTCATTTCATGGCTCTTGTATGCTTCGATTTGTAGCTCCTTCCTTAATCAGGTAAAGTTTGTAACAGATAAGGATTTTTTAGGATATCGGCCTTCTGAAAAAAGGAAGTTTATGTGGTTTACTTTTAATTTCCATTAATAACACGTTCTAGAACAAAATACAAGTCCAGTTCTACATGTTTTGTTCGTGAATGAAGAATTAGGTTTGCTGTATGTGACATGTACTTAAATTGTGTAACACCCCACATCCGTTAGTGTCACTCACAAAGGGAATGCACTAAGTTCTGTGGAGCATTTAAGGTAAAAGATGCAGATAAATTACAAGACAGACAAAATTAAAACAGCGGAAAATAAAACTTTACTTATTGATAAAATAGTTTGTACAACAATTGCTTTCCAATACCAGAGTATCATCTGTCTTACAAAATAAAGAAGCATAAAATAACATTTATATTCCGCAATGTAGCATAAGCCACCCATAGCAGCAGAAAAGAGAGTCTGAAGCGATATATCCAAGAGTCTTTAAGCTTGGAAAGAGTAACAGTCCATATTAAGCAGAGCTATTCCCTCCCTGACTACCTGGGGGGGGGGAGGGACGGAAGAAAAGAAGACGAAAGAAAAACAGAATCAAACATAAAGCCCGAGTAAGTCTAGTGGCCTTTAGCACGTGAACAAGATAAAGTTTATGACAGGAGTAAACTGGAAAAATGGGACAGTACCAGAATGACAGACCAATATAAACCAAAGCAAGATAGTTTAAACCGAATATACTATCACACCCCATTCTATATCTCTGCACCACCTAACTAGTATCCCAACTAGTAATCTGTATAAAGATGATAACGTGATCCCAATCCCTGTAATTGCGGTTGCCTTTAGGTATACATCTATTATTTATTACCTAGATCTAATCTAGGGTTTTCTTATCGAGCGCTTCCTAGATTCAACTAGGGTTTATGCGACTTATCTAATACTTCTCGGATTCAGGATTTATGCCACCTAGGTCCAACTAGGGATTATGCTACATGTCGAACAATGCCCCTAGTCTAGGACGCACTACCTAGAGTGGTATGTGTTCCCAGACTTTCCCCACGTATGTGTCGCGAATCGTTTATCGCTGTCTAGATGCACATATCCTGAAATGTGCGACCTGAGTCCCGTGGTAGGGCTATTCTAGAAACACGGAACTCGGTCGGGAGCTTTCAGATATCTGCCGATGCAGATGCAAAGGTCTGTTTTTCCAGTGGCTATGGTCCCACCTGACCCCTCCCTCAACTAATGAAAGGCAATCCAAGAAAATCAAGCATGAGAACTATACTCCTGCCACTTATGCCCCACTTTCCTATTGGTCAGCCTCACCCATAACTAGATAGCAAGTATATGGTCTATTGGGAGTTCTCTGCCTTTCCGCATGCGTATCTCGACTGACTCAAGATGGTAGGTAGACGATGGGTCGCTATCATAGGGCCATTTGTCCCGCCGAATCACGTTGGTCCATCCTAGTCTTTAGCTTGCCTTATATTGCAACCAAGGCATACACTTTGTTCTTCTAACGCAGACCTTAACCTCTGTGAGCCCAGGCGGATCATCTGCATTCTCACAGAGGGATACCAAGGGTACCCTCACGTCCCCCTGAAGCCTCGGGCTTCGAACCCAATTCGTTGGTGCCTTCTTTAAGATCAGATGAACGTTCGCTCCTCCTCGTGTTATACTAAGAATTACTACTTAATTTTCCTAACTAAGGTTTACCACTTAGTTTCCTGAATCGTTGTTTTCTTAACTAAGGTTTACTACTTAGCCCTCTTTCTCGTCAAGTTGGATTGGTTAAGTGTCATTAGTCAATTCAAGTTAGCTTAACCCATTCCTTTGTCATATTAAACTGGCTAAGTGTTATCAGTAGTTCATGTTGACTTAACCCTATCACAAACCAAGTTATATTGGTTATGTATTTCTTATTACTTAACCCTACCCATTCATCTTGTATTGGTTAAGTGTCCCTTTTAACCTAACCTTGCCCATCAGTTTTAACTAACATGTTATAACGGTTAAGTGTTCCCTTAGTTAACTTAACCCTAACATCTGTTTAATTAACATGTTCTAATGGTTAAGTATTGTCCCTTCATGTTTTAACTTAACCCTGTTCAATTTATCACACTATGATGGTTAAGTGTTCTAAGTTTACTTAACCCTACCCTCTAGTCCAGCTAACATATTAAATTGGCTAAGTGTATTTACTTAACCTCAACCTCTAGTCTAGTTAACATGTTAAATTGGCTAAGTGTATTAAATTTACTTAACCCCAACCTCTAGTCTAGTTAACATGTTAAATTGGCTAAGTGTATTAAATTTACTTAACCCCAACTTTTAGTCTAGTTAACATGTTAAATTGGCTAAGTGTATTAACTTTACTTAACCCCACCTTTTAATCTAGTCAATTTGGCTAAGTGTTTTCTTAGTTACTTAACCCCTACATGTCTTGCCTTGTTAACATGTTAAGTTGGTTAAGTGTTTTAGTTAACTTAACCCTACCAGTCCTAACTTAGCTTTAATTGTATTATTAAAGCACCAACCACTCACATTAGACAGGTATTGTTGTGGTTGCCTGTATGCCGGTCGGTTCCGGGCAGTCTTACGCCACAACTCAGTCGAACCTCGGGTCTTTATTGGGCTCTATGCCTTAACCTCTCACATTGGATATGTATTGTTGTGATTACTGGACAGCCGGGCGGGTCCGGGCAGGTTTACATCACAACTCAATCCAACCTCGGGTTAAGCATATTCGTATTGTCTAAATTTACATTTTAATTATGCAAATTATTCAAATTCAAGTTACTGCCAAATTTGTCTCTAATCAATCTCATTAGTTTAGGTATATAATTAATACCATTTTATGCCATAGATCACTTATGTGATTTTTAACCAATTTATGTCAAGTTTCCTATAATTACCAATTTTACCCAATGTTACCCCGTCTAAATATTAGGCTAACAATCTTAGCCTAATTTTCCGTCCGCATGATTTTGACATATAATATTAGGCTAAAAACTTAGCCTAATTTAGCATACACAAAAATTGGCATAAAAATAATTCATTAACATAAACATGTCATAGGTGTAAACTTGCAAAATAATCGACATGAATATCATAACATTGCATAACATGCCACAAACTTGCGTATAAATATTGGACCTAGTTAAATAGGTGTCACATGAATCATATAGTTTTAGCCTAACATAAAGGTATAACATAGTATAACCTAATAGGTGTCATATGAATCCACTAAAACATGGTATAACATGTTAATGCATAGGTCTAGACATAACCTCAAACATAAAACTGGCGTAAGACAAAACTATATGTATAACTTTGACAACCACTTAAGGGTGTGAACTTGCAACACATATGTATAAACATAGATCTAACAATAAACTTTCATATGAATCCTAAATGGATCTTGACATGGATCCAATTAAAAGTTCTCACTTGCATAAAAACATGTGAATATAGATCTATTCTAGTCATGTAGGCACAATTGGTTTAAACATATATACATAGAGCCTACATGAATGATATAAATATTTGTGTAAATCTAACATGCAACCTATAACTTGCATAAGCATATATTTAGATCTAACTGTATATATACAATTCGCATAAGGTGTTGATTGTTTGATTCATAATACATAAAGACTCAATCACCGCAACATTCAAATTATCACAAATAACAAATATAAAACAACAAAATCAACACTGATATAATTCCATATTACAATTTACATCAAATCATGCCTTAATCGCATTCCCACCTAAAGAGCCACTATACTTACAACGCAAGATGGTCTTGTTTTCTGAGATCTGAGGTTCTGAAATTGAGATGCGTTCCTTTGGGTAGACGTTGTTTTGATTCTTAGTTTTGAATTAGATTTGTTCTAGCTTTGTTTGTCTTTAAGCTTTAGGCGGCGGCCATTCCAAGCTATCATACAACAGCGTGACAGCTCCAAGTTTAATTGTGTGAATTAGGTTAAGAGCTAGGTTGTATATATAGAATTTTAGGATTAATTTAGGCCATTCAAGATAGAATTGTCCTATTGACTCAGCAATGAGTCAGAAATGACTCAGCCTTGACTCAGCATATTAAATGTTCATTTTTTCATAAATGACACATTGGTTCTTTCCTACCATATCATAACCAAAAGGACATTTTTTTTATTTAAAACAAAACATTAGCTAAATGAACATTTCTTAACTGAAATGTCAATTTAATCTGAATAAACATTTTAATCTAAATATATATTTCTTAACGAAATGTTATTCTAATTTTAACATAACAAAAGTGATATTCTAATGTTCATCTTTTCTTTTTATTATTTATTGTCAATCAATTCAAACGTAAATATGTATTTAATAGATACATTTTCCCTTTACCGTTTACATTAATTACCCATATATATATATATATATATATATATATATATGAAATAATCTTTTCTTACTTTTAATTTGTCACAAATCCAATTGGGGAAGGCCATTAAAAAAAACAATGCTTGACAACCAAAAATGCGCAACGTACGCTACATGATGCGTACACGTCATATATATATGCGTATATATATATATTATATATTCATTTTTTTTCTTTTTATCTATCTTCCCAATTACCCATTTTCACACTAAACCACTTTTTGAACTGCGTTCACACTAGGTTATTTTAAGCCATTCCCCTAAAACAAAAATAGGGCGCTGGCGAGGATCGAACTCTGTACCTCTTGTATGCAAGTCATGTGTTCCAACCAAATAAGCTACTAAGTCTTTTGCTTACAAAAGTTAGAACAATGCTAAACATTATTCTTTTCTCGTTCCTCTTTTTCCATGTTTTGCTGCAATATTTAATTTAAGGATATCTTTTTCATACGGAGTCCAATTTACGCAAACTCGGACTCTATCTCAAGCAGAATTTCGAGACGAACGCAATGGCGTAACCCGTTTCCCTTAATTCTTCTTCTAAAATTTAATTATACTTTAATTTGTGAAACTTAATGTTATAGAATTACGAGGTGTTACATTCTCCCCTTCTTAAAAGGATTTCGTCCCCGAAATCTTCAAGTTAGGAAGAATGTGTCCTACCATCCAATCACCCATCTACTCAACCATTCAATCACAGGCATTCAATGTCCTAAAAAAAGATTTCTAAATGCTTTCATATTTATATGCGTAGTGTGTGTACATGTCTTTATCTAATGCAAAATCAGGCAGTCTATTGATTAAGTCGACCTCCTTAATGTGAATTATGTCAGTGCCATGCGTCCAATCATGTACACAATCCTGATGATACATATCATTTCTATATGAGTGCACAACCATTCACTCAAATGCAACGTCCATATGATAACACATTGAGTTCGATCTATAAACAAATACATATATGCGAATGCAATATGAAAGTGACTGAGTTGTCCTAGCGCCTATGGTGTGTATATGCATTCACGAGCAACCACTTGCAACCATCAATCATAACATGTTTCAAATACATGTTTACATCCATTGGCTTCTACCTAAGGATCGATGATACGTTCTAGAGGATATACCTTAAAAGCTAGAAAGTATGCATAGAAAAAGAGATCAAGGATATACCCTTAGGAAAAAGGGTATGATGCTCGTGTCTAGTCTCCAGTCTTATATGTCGCACCTTCTCGAGCTTCACTATACGGTACCTTATCTAATTTAACATCATGATTGCGAAGCTTCTTCTCCTCCATTTCCAAGATAAACAGATGTTAACCTTGATACTAGTGTATATACTAAGATGATTAGAGGTCTCTCCTCTACTTAGATTATCCATCATGTTACAAATCTGAGGGTCTAAAGCTAAAGGTTGCTATGTACTTTTTACCTCTCTTAAGGTCAGTCTTTCTTCCTACCTAGGGCACCTGCCACAATTATTCATCTTCCACCTTTACCATCCTTGTGTAACATGTTTACAGTTCTATTTAAAGCTACCTCTATCGCACAAAGAACCCTACAAAGCTTGGAAGAAAATTTGCCCCAGGTGGAACTACCGCGACTATAGATGGAAGTCGGGCACTGCTTCATCCTTCAATAGGTATCGTAGTCTTATCAAGCTTACGGAACCATGATGCGATGAGGTTACCTCCCAGAAAGCCTGGAGCCCCGAAGACTCAAGAAAGAAGGGGACAAGAATTCAAACAGAGAATCAGAAGATAGTGCGTATGGCTTTGGGGAATATGCCTTTAACCAAATCTTTTCTTTTGAAAATGCTTCTTTTTTTAAAACCGTTTTGAAAATAATTTTTCAAATCTTTTATCTGATCTGGTAACCTTCAGCTCTGATACCACGTATAACACCCCACATCCGTTAGTGTCACTCACAAAGGGAATGCACTAAGTTCTGTGGAGCATTTAAGGTAAAAGATGCAGATAAATTACAAGACAGACAAAATTAAAACAGCGGAAAATAAAACTTTACTTTATTGATAAAATAGTTTGTACAACAATTACTTTCCAATACCAGAGTATCATCTGTCTTACAAAATAAAGAAGCATAAAATAACATTTATATTCCTCAATGTAGCATAAGCCAGCCATAGCAGCAGAAAAGAGAGTCTGAAGCGATATATCCAAGAGTCTTTAAGCTTGGAAAGAGTAACAGTCCATACTAAGCAGAGCTATTCCCTCCCTGACTACCGGGGGGGACGGAAGAAAAGAAGACGAAAGAAAAATAGAGTCAGACATAAAGCCTGAGTAAGTCTAGTGGCTTTTAGAATGTGAACAAGATAAAGTTCATGACAGGAGTAAACTGAAAAAATGGGACAGTACCAGAATAACAGACTAATATAAACGAAAGCAAGATAGTTTAAACCGAATATACTATCACACCCCATTCTATATCTCTGCACCACCTAACTTGTATCCCAACTAGTAATCTGTATAAAGATGATAACATGATCCCAATCCCTGTAATTGCGGTTGCCTTTAGGTGTACATCTATTATTTATTACCTAGATCTAATCTAGGGTTTTCTTATCGAGCGCTTCCTAGATTCAACTAGGGTTTATGCGACTTATCTAATACTTCTTGGATTCAGGATTTATGCCACCTAGGTCCAACTAGGGATTATGCTACCTGTCGAACGATGCCCCTAGTCTAGGACGCACTACCTAGAGTGGTATATGTTCCCAGACTTTCCCCACGTATGTGTCGCGAATCGTTTATCGTTGTCTAGATGCACATGTCCTGAAATGTGCGACCCGAGTCCCGTGGCAGGGCTATTCTAGAAACATGGAACTCCGTCGGGAGCTTTCAGATATCTGCCGATGTAGATGCTAAGGTCTGTTTTTCCAGTGGCTATGGTCCCACCTGACCACTCCCTCAACTAATGAAAGGCAATCCAAGAAAATCAAGCACGAGAACTATACTCCTGCCACCTATGCCCCACTTTCCTATTGGTCAGCCTCACCCATAACTAGATAGCAAGTATATGGTCTGTTGGGAGTTCTCTGACTTTCCTCATGCGTATCTCGACTGACTCAAGATGGTAGGTAGACGACGGGTCGCTATCACATGGCCATTTGTCCTGCCGAATCACGCTGGTCCATCCTAGTCTTTAGGTTGCCTTATATTGCAACCAAGGCATACCCTTGGTTCTTCTAACACAAACCTTAACCTCTGTGAGCCCAAGCGGATCATCTGCGTTCTCACAGAGGGATACCAAGGGTACCCTCACGTCCCCTGAAGCCTCGGGCTTCGTAACCCAATTCGTTGGAGCCTTCTTTAAGATCAGATGGACGTTCGCTCCTCCTCGTGTTATACTAAGAATTGCTACTTAGTTTTCCTAACTAAGGTTTACCACTTAGTTTCCTGAATCGTTGTTTTCTTAACTAAGGTTTACTACTTAGCCCTCTTTCTCGTCAAGTTGGATTGGTTAAGTGTCATTAGTCAATTCAAGTTAGCTTAACCCATTCCTTTGTCATATTAAACTGGCTAAGTGTTATCAGTAGGTCATGTTGACTTAACCCTATCACAAACCAAGTTATATTGGTTAAGTATTTCTTATTACTTAACCCTATCCATTCATCTTGTATTGGTTAAGTGTCCCTTTTAACCTAACCTTGCCCATATGTTTTAAATAACATGTTATAACAGTTAAGTGTTCCCTTAGTTAACTTAACCCTAACATCTGTTTAATTAACATGTTCTAAGGGTTAAGTATTGTCCCTTCATGTTTTAACTTAACCCTGTTTAATTTATCTCACCATGATGGTTAAGTGTTCTAAGTTTACTTAACCCTACCCTCTAGTCCAGCTAACATATTAAATTGGCTAAGTGTATTTACTTAACCTCAACCTCTAGTCTAGTTAACATGTTAAATTGGCTAAGTGTATTAAATTTAACCCCAACCTCTAGTCTAGTTAATGTAACACCCCACACCCACTAAGGTCACTCACTAAGGGAATGCCTTAACTTCGGTGGAGCATTTTAAGTGAATATAGAACAGAAAAATTACACAAGACATATATAAATACTTGAAATTCTAAAACATCATTTCATAGCAGCAGAAGGTAAACATGTTTAGTTACAACACCATAAAGAGTCAAGTACTAAATATCCATCCTGATAAAAACATAAGTACATAATCCCACTACATAAACAATAGCCATAAAAGAAAAGATAAGCTGGGCTTTACATCACGTTCCAAGCTCCAGAAGATAGATAAAGAAATCTGATCAAAGCCCACTAGTGCTAGGCCCAACCTGAGGACCTGAGGGGGAAAAAGATAAAAACAACGGGGTCAGACATAAGTCTGAGTGAGCCCTATAACTTTAACAACACAATCATTAAAGTAATTAGGGTATGATATAAACTTGGTACGGGATGACTGGGGATAAATGACTACACTAAGTAGCCAACTAGACATAAGGGAACTAGGATAACGGTAAAGACGCGTCTACCCACCCAAGGATAATTACTAACTGCACCACACCAGTCATTCCTACTTAAAGGTTGATCCCACCCAAGGACTTAGAGAATTTACCCAGTAGTTTCGTGTACCCCTAGCTGACTACATAGGTGCTGTCTGCCCCTATCTCCACTAGGTGTACCCACTACTCCCAAGCGATCGGCTCCCTACCGTAGATACCCGTGCTGGCCCCACAATGGGGTGTATCACTCCCCAAAGTGGCAACCCGATACAACAAATGGTGAACGGCTTATACCTACACGATGCAACAA
The DNA here is from genome assembly GCA_030737875.1 of Allium sativum. Classification (NCBI taxonomy): domain Eukaryota; kingdom Viridiplantae; phylum Streptophyta; class Magnoliopsida; order Asparagales; family Amaryllidaceae; genus Allium; species Allium sativum. Next base: position 1,000,659,431 of record CM060910.1, read on the forward strand.
CGTCTTACCTACCAGCGCGGGTCCACACATGCATATGAAACCCGTTGGACTCGCGTTGCCACCGCTAACCCATTTTGGCCTCTTATAATCAAGCCCAGTACGCGTGTCCCGTCCTCGACATGGGTCGAGCCCAATAAGATACATATGGGTTACTGGGTGAAATGGGCCCCCACAAGCTACCACCTAAGCTTGTCATTATATCTAGTGCATCCCACTTAACCCTTTAATCATGTTTAATTACATGTTTCCACTTGGTTAAGTATTCTAATCGTATTTTCTATTTCCACCCAAGGCAACCCACTAGATTTCCTCATGCCACCCAAGGCACTTACTTGATTTCCACATGCCACCCAAGGCACCCACTTAACCCCTCATGCCCACTACATGCTTATCTGGTTAAGTGTTTCTTAATTGATTAAGAATGTAACCGTTGTAAAGACCTCTCACATTAGACTATCTTTTATGGCAGCTGGATTTGCCGGTTGGGTCCGGGCAGCCTTACGCCATAACCGAGTCTAACCTCGTGTCTTTACACTTGTCACGTATATAGTTTGTGCCTAAGACCTCTCACATTGGGCCAATCATTTGTAGCCGCTGGATTTGCCGGTCGGTTCCGGGCAGTCTTATGCTACAAAAGGGTCCAACCTCGTGTCTTAGTCGATTAATTACACCTAATTAATCACCCCCGAATTAATTTTCCCTAATTAATTCCAATTTTAACGATGTACATAATTGACTCAATTATGTCCATCACTTTATGGTATGCATAATCATACCAACTTCACACCATTTCATTAACATGTATATTAACCCCATCTTTCCCCACGTAATTCGCTAACATGACATAAAAGGGAAGATTCATCATAAATATAATGGGTTCAACTTGCATAGCATTAGCATCAACATGGGTTTAAAGGTGTCAACATGCATATAGCATCAACCCAACTAGCATAAATAATCAACCCAAACTTGCATGAATCACATATGTCATAAGGAGGTTAACTTGCATAAGTTATTTATGTCATACAAAGGGGTAAACTTGCATATGTATGTATGACATACAAAGGGGTTAACTTGCATATGTATGCATATCATTCTAAGGTGTAAACTTGCACATGTTACTTGCATATCATCAAACACCAAACTTGCATAACATGTCATATGTGAACTTGCATATAATCATACACCAAACTTGCATAACATATCATATATGAACTTGCATATAATCATACACCAAACTTGCATATCATGGTGTCATAATGGATCAATGTTTCTCATATGACTTGCATAACATCACAAACACATAGCATATGACTTGCATAACTTGCATAACATCATGAACATGTAGCATATGACTTGCATAACTTGCATAACATCATGAACATGTAGCATATGACTTGCATAACTTGCATAGCATCATTAACATGTAACATATGACTTGCATAACTTGCATAACATCATGAACATGTAGCATATGACTTGCATAACTTGCATAGCATCATTAACACATAGCATATAACTTGCATAACATGCATAACATTATTAACACATAGCATATAACTTGCATAACATGCATAACATCATTAATACATAGCATATAACTTGCATAACATGCATTGATCCACATTCATAGCCATAACCTCATTATATCCTATCATAATCATTTCAATAATTGGTCATTAAGGCTATAGAAAACTCACAACTTGTTGATTAGCACTCCTAAGAAGAAGATTAAGTTGCTAGAGTTGATTAGAGATTGATTTGAGATGCTATCTTCTTCTACAAATTGATGGAGGCTCCTTCAAGTTACATTTTGACGGCATGACGGCATTGTATCTATTTTTAGTATGAATTAGGTAGTCTTAGGGTGTATTTATAGAATAGTTAGGTGTTTTAGGCCATTAGATTAACCCTAAATCAGATTAGAGCCGTCAGATCTCGTCCTAGCCACCAAAACACAGCCCAAAAGCCAAACTGATGCACCCAGGTCACCTGGGCTCGACCAGGGAGGTCGACCCCCAGGTCGACACTAGGGTCGACTCCCCAGTCGACCTGGGGGGGGGGGAGGTCGACTCCCCAGTCGACCCCCTGGGTCTGGCGGGATTTTTCCCGCCACTTCTGAAAATTGAAAATTTTGTTTTTAAATCTGAATTTAAATTTCTGAAAACTTCTTTGGGCCTTATCTGGGTCATACGGACTCCGATTTTCGAAAACTCGGACTCTATTTCGCGTATTTTTCCGAGACGAACGCAATGGCATAGCCCGTTTCCCCTGATTCAGAGTTTTAAATTTAATTCTGCCCTGTTTTATATTATAGCAAGTTATTCAACATACGGGGTGTTACATTCTCCCCTACTTTAAGGATTTCGTCCCCAAAATCTCTAAGTCAAGAAGAACGTATCCTACCAACCAAACAACCATCTACTAAACCATCAAACACTGGCATCCATTGTCCTTAGAGTTTCTAATGCTGTATGAACACATGCAAAGAGTGTGTGTATATGTTCTCTGTCTAATGCAAAATCAGGCGGTCTACTTATTCAGTTGACCTCCTTAATGCAAACCATGATAGTGCCATGCATCCAATATGTATGCGAAAGAACCTTATCGACACATACCATTTCTACATGAGTGCACAATCATTCACCAAAATGCATCATCCATATGATAGCACAACCATTATACATCCATTAATATAGCTACCTACACACAATTTTATGCAATATGCAATATGAAGTGATTGAGCCGATCTAGTGCCTAGAGTGTGTGTATATGCATCCACGAGCAACCACTAGCAAACACTTGCATCCACACGCATCCATCAAACATAACATGTCTCAAACACATGTTTCAACCATAGGTTTTACCCTATCTAAAGGTCAAAGGTACTAATGAGAGGACATACTAAAGATAAGATAAGTACTAGACAAACGATAAAGGAGAAGTTAAAAGACATACCCTCAAAAAGGAATGGGTATAGTGAACGCATCTTCGCTTCTGTCTCCCAAGTAGCACTGCTCTCATCCTCTCCCCATTGCACTTTGACTAGTCGCACCTCTCTGTTCCTCAACTTCCTAATATCTCACCCAAGGATGCGGGTAGGAGCTCGTCGAATAGTCGCATCACGCTCTACCTCCACTTCTTTAAGTAAGCTCGGCTCTACCACCTCTACGGTCTCATGTAGGCACTTCCTCAAATGTGATACATGGAATACGTCATGTACCCCACTAAGTCTCTTGGGTAAATCCACTCTATATGCCATCCGTCCAATCCTTTCCTTAATAGGAAACGGCCCAACAAATCTTGGAGCTAACTTCCCAACGGACCCAAAGCGAACTACATTCCGTAATGGAGATACTTTGACAAAGACCATGTCCCCAACCTCAAACTCCAGATCCGTCCTCCTCTTTTCCGCATAAGATTTTTGCCTATCCTGCGCTGCTTTCATCCTTCTTCGAATCAAATCAATCTTTTCCGAAGTCTCCCTAACCATATCAGGCCCAAGCAAGATCTTATCCGTAGATTCCCACCAACATGTAGGTGATCGACAAGGCCTTCCATAAAGAGCTTCGAAAGGAGCCATATCAATACTGGACTGAAAGCTGTTATTATATGCGAACTCCACCAATGGAAGATGCTCTTCCCATGTACCTCCAAAATCTAAAATACAAAGCCTCAAAAGGTCTTCCAGAACACGATTCACCCTCTCGGTCTGGCCGTCCGTCTGAGGATGATATGCGGTGCTCAGACACAATTGAGTCCCCACTGCTTCTTGCAAACTTTTCCAGAACTCGCTAGTGAAGATAGGATCTCGATCACTCACTATGCTAGAGGGTACCCCATGCAATCGAACTATCTCTCGAAGATATACTGAAGCTAGCCATGGAGCAGTCCTCTTGCTCTTCACAGGTATGAAATGGGCGCTTTTAGTAAGTCTGTCTACCACAACCCAAATTCCCGTATTACCCTTTCTCGATCTGGGTAACCCGTCAATAAAATCCATCGAGACGCTATCCCACTTCCATTGCGGAACTTCCAATGGGTGAAGCAACCCACCTGGTTTCTTTTGCTCCGCTTTCACCTGTTGGCACACCAAGCATCTAGCGACATACTCGGCCACATCCTTCTTCATTCCGGCCCAAAAGAAAACTCGCCTCATGTCTTGGTACATCTTGTCCCCACCGGGATGAATGGTCATCCTAGAACGGTGTGCATCATCAAGAATAGCCTTCCTCAAACCCTCGTCTTGCGGTACACAAAGTCTATCGTCTCTACGCAAGCACCCCCTATCGTCTAGGGTGTACCTACTCAAATGGCTGGACGACTCCCCCCTTATGAGCCTCTCTACCAACTCAACCAACTATTGGTCGTCCCTCTGTGCTTCTCCAATCCGCCCCAAAAGAGTAGGTCTGACCTCCAAGGATGCTAGCAAACCGGGTACATAATCAACGGAAGGTCTGAAATCAAACATCGAGATAAATTCCAAGCTTCGTCGTTCCACGAACAATGGACTCAAGGACAACCTTTTTCTACTCAAGGCGTCCGCCACCACGTTACCCTTGCCAGGGGTATACGCTATCTCGAAATCATAGGATGCTAAGAACTCCATCCACCTTTGCTGTCTCAAATTCAAATCCTTCTGAGAAAACAAGTACTTCAATGATTTGTGGTCAGTGAACAATTCGAATCTCTCTCCCAGAAGATAATGGCGCCAAATCTTAAGCGCAAAAACAATAGCGGCCAACTCTAAATCATGGGTAGGGTAATTTTTCTCATGCTTTCTCAACTGCCTTCCACCATAGGCTATTACCCTTCCCTCTTGCATTAAGACTGCGCCCAGTCCAGTCCCACAAGCATTGGTATAGACAACAAATGGCTTACTCCCATCTAGCAACACTAAGACTGGAGATGTGGCTAAAGCTCTCTTTAATCGTCGGAACGCATCATCACAATCTATGTCCCATGCGAAGACTAGATTCTTCTTCGTCAAGCGAGTTAATGGGGCTGATATCTTCGCGAAGTCCTTGATAAACTTCCTATAGTAGCCAGCCAACCCCAAGAAACTCCTCACCTCGGTAGCATTCTTCGGAACCTTCCAATCTTGGATGGATACTACCTTCGCGGGATCCACAGCTATCCCTTCCTTGGAGACCACATGCCCCAAGAACCGCACTTCCTTCCTCCAGAAGTGACATTTAGAGAATTTAGCCTTAAGGCTATGCGCTCGAAGAGTCTCCAACACTTCCCTAAGATGTAGGGCATGCTCTTCTTCACTCTTAGAAAATACTAAGATGTCATCCACAAAGACCACCACGAACTTATTAAGGAACTCCCTGAACACCCTACTCATCAAATCAACAAAGTATGCAGGGGCGTTCGTCAACCCAAATGGCATCACCAGCCACTCATAGAAACCATCCGGAGTCCTAAAGGCAGTCTTGTCTATGCTATCCTCAGCCACCCTCAACTGATGAAACCCCGTGGCTAAGTCCAACTGAGAAAATACTGAAGCGCCAACCAACTGATCAAAGAGATCATCAATCCTCGGCAATGGGTGTCTATTCTTCTTTGTGAGCTTGTTGAGTTCTCTATAGTCTACACAAAGTCTGAGGGACCCATCCGCCTTCGTAGCAAAAACTACTGGAGCACCCCACTCCGATATACTTCGTCTTATGAACCCCTTCTCAAGCAACTCCCCTACTTGCTTATGGAGTTCCCTCCTCTCACGAGGAGCCATGTGGCGCACTGGTAAAGATACAAGTTTAGCATTATCCGCCAGATATATTCGGAAGTCTATCTCCCGCTTCGGAGGTAAGCCCTTCACCTCCTCAAACACATCCGAGTATTCCCGGACCACTCTAACAGATCGCAAACTCTCGACCGAAGCTTCAAGCGATTCAAGATAACTTAGCATAACAGATTCCATGGGATTATAAGAGATCTCAAGAGTGTTCCCCAAACGGGTCATAAGCCTAACAACTCTCCTTTCGCAATCAAGAACGGCACCATTACTGGATAACCAGTCCATGCCCAAAATCAACCCATAGCCCGTGAAGCCCAAAACAAAAGCATTACATCTAAACTCAATGCTAAGTATAGAAATCTTCAAACCCAAACATATCATGGACAAATAAGTGGAGCCCCCAATTGGGTTTGAAACAACCAAGGGATCATCTACTAGACTGGTGTCTAAGTGCAGTGACTCAACTAATGATGATGAGATAAACGAATGCGATGCGCCAGAATCAAACAATGTACGGACAGGATAATCAAATAGAAAAACCAGACTTTCAACGGAAATAGTTCTACCTCTTTCCTGAATCGGTGGAACCGCGGGAGCCTGAACTTGCCCCCTTGCCTGACCCGGTGCCATAAGAGCTTGCACCTGTCCTCCTGAGGTAGATCCCGTCCTTTGCCCCTTCTTAGGGCAGTCCTTCACTAGATGCCCTGCTTCACCACAGTGGTAGCAGCCAGTCTTCTTCTTCTTCCGACAATCTTTGCTTAGGTGGCCTGGTATCCCACAATTGAAGCACTTCTTCTTCCCCTTGCCACCGTTGCCTTTTTCACCCTTGTTTTGCTGTTGTTGTGGTCTCTTTTGATCTCCTTTCTTCTCGGGTGCCTTATTAGCATTGGGACCCTTCTCTTCCTCATGCATGAGTGCCATGTCAACTAGCTTCTCAAAGGTGGCCCCCATAGGGATGTGAGTCATAGCTAATCCATGCATCGGTTCATTCAAGCCTTTAACGAACCTCAAAGCCTTCTTCTCCTGTGTATTCACCATGTCTATGCCAAACCTTGCCAATTGATTAAACTTGTTGACATATTCCTTCACCGAGAGATTTCCTTGCTTTAGAGTCAAGAACCTTTCCATATACAAATTTTCCTCCGCCCTTGAGAGAAATTTTGCCACAAATCTTTGCCTGAAATCCGCCCAAGAGTCAACGGGGCATTCTCCATTAGTGACCTCCCACCAGAATGAGGCCTCTCCCTTCATTAACCAAGCAGCTAACTTGACTTTCTTTCCTTCTTCCATCTCAAAGATGTCTATCAACTCTTCCACCTCCTTAAGACAATCTCTAGCCTCCACAAAAGTTTCTGATCCTTGAAAAGGTTTCCCTCCCATAGCTTTAAATTCCTTGCAAGTCTTAGCAAAAGTATCCGTACGAGGAGGAGGAGGGGGAGGAGGAAGATCGGGTGCTACGGTTGGTGGAGGGACATTTGCTGGACCCGCAGTGGCGGCCCTAGCCTCCATCAATCTCCTATACCATACTGGTATCGTCACACCCTCCGGAAAGTTAAGATCTTCAGCCATGCTGAAACGAAAAAGGAAAGATTCAAAACGGAGAATTCAAAAGATAAAGATATGGCTATTGGGGATTATGCTTTTCTTTCAAAAACTTTTCTCTTTAAAGACATGTTTTTGAAAATATTTCTTCCAAAAATGTTTTTAGAAAAATAGTTTTCTAAAAATTTTATCTGTTCCGGTAACCTTCGCTCTGATACTATGTGTAACACCCCACACCCGCTAAGGTCACTCACTAAGGGAATGCCTTAACTTCGGTGGAGCATTTTAAGTGAATATAGAACAGAAAAATTACACAAGACAGATATAAATACTTGAAATTCTAAAACATCATTTCATAGCAGCAGAAGGTAAACATGTTTAGTTACAACACCATAAAGAGTCAAGTACTAAATATCCATCCTGATAAAAACATAAGTACATAATCCCACTACATAAACAATAGCCATAAAAGAAAAGATAAGCTGGGCTTTACATCACGGTCCAAGCTCCAGAAGATAGATAAAGAAATCTGATCAAAGCCTACTAGTGCTAGGCCCAACCTGAGGACCTGAGGGGGAAAAAGATAAAAACAACGGGGTCAAACATAAGTCTGAGTGAGCCCTATAACTTTAACAACACAATCATTAAAGTAATTAGGGTATGATATAAACTTGGTACGGGATAACTGGGGATAAATGACTACACTAAGTAGCCAACTAGACATAAGGGAACTAGGATAACGGTAAAGACGCATCTACCCACCCAAGGATAATTACTAACTGCACCACACCAGTCATTCCTACTTAAAGGTTGATCCCACCCAAGGACTTAGAGAATTTACCCAGTAGTTTCGTGTACCCCTAGCTGACTACATAGGTGCCGTCTGCCCCTATCTCCACTAGGTGTACCCACTACTCCCAAGCGATCGGCTCCCTACCGTAGATACCCGTGCTGGCCCCACAATGGGGTGTATCACTCCCCAAAGTGGCAAACCGATACAACAAATGGTGCATGGCTTATACCTACACGATGCAACAATGTCTTACCTACCAGCCCGGGTCCACACACGCATATGAAACCCGTTGGACTCGCGTTGCCACCGCTAACCCGTTTTGGCCTCTTATAATCAAGCCCAGTACGCGTGTCCCGTCCTCGACATGGGTCGAGCCCAATAAGATACATATGGGTTACTGGGTGAAATGGGCCCCCCACAAGCTACCACATAAGCTTGTCATTATATCTAGTGCATCCCACTTAACCCTTTAATCATGTTTAATTACATGTTTCCACTTGGTTAAGTATTCTAATCGTATTTTCTATTGCCACCCAAGGCAACCCACTAGATTTCCTCATGCCACCCAAGGCACTTACTTGATTTCCACATGCCACCCAAGGCACCCACTTAACCCCTCATGCCCACTACATGCTTATCTGGTTAAGTGTTTCTTAATTGATTAAGAACGTAACCGTTGTAAAGACCTCTCACATTAGACTATCTTTTATGGCAGCTGGATTTGCCGGTTGGGTCCGGGCAGCCTTACGCCATAACCGAGTCTAACCTCGTGTCTTTACACTTGTCACGTATATAGTTTGTGCCTAAGACCTCTCACATTGGGCCAATCATTTGTAGCCGCTGGATTTGCCGGTCGGTTCCGGGCAGTCTTATGCTACAAAAGGGTCCAACCTCGTGTCTTAGTCGATTAATTACACCTAATTAATCACCCCCGAATTAATTTTCCCTAATTAATTCCAATTTTAACGATGTACATAATTGACTCAATTATGTCCATCACTTTATGGTATGCATAATCATACCAACTTCACACCATTTCATTAACATGTATATTAACCCCATCGTTCCCCACGTAATTCGCTAACATGACATAAAAGGGAAGATTCATCATAAATATAATGGGTTCAACTTGCATAGCATTAGCATCAACATGGGTTTAAAGGTGTCAACATGCATATAGCATCAACCCAACTAGCATAAATAATCAACCCAAACTTGCATGAATCACATATGTCATAAGGAGGTTAACTTGCATAAGTTATTTATGTCATACAAAGGGGTAAACTTGCATATGTATGTATGACATACAAAGGGGTTAACTTGCATATGTATGCATATCATTCTAAGGTGTAAACTTGCACATGTTACTTGCATATCATCAAACACCAAACTTGCATAACATGTCATATGTGAACTTGCATTTAATCATACACCAAACTTGCATAACATATCATATATGAACTTGCATATAATCATACACCAAACTTGCATATCATGGTGTCATAATGGATCAATGTTTCTCATATGACTTGCATAACTTGCATAACATCACAAACACATAGCATATGACTTGCATAACTTGCATAACATCATGAACATGTAGCATATGACTTGCATAACTTGCATAACATCATGAACATGTAGCATATGACTTGCATAACTTGCATATCATCATTAACATGTAGCATATGACTTGCATAACTTGCATAACATCATGAACATGTAGCATATGACTTGCATAACTTGCATAGCATCATTAACACATAGCATATAACTTGCATAACATGCATAACATTATTAACACATAGCATATAACTTGCATAACATGCATAACATCATTAATACATAGCATATAACTTGCATAACATGCATTGATCCACATTCATAGCCATAACCTCATTATATCCTATCATAATCATTTCAATAATTGGTCATTAAGGCTATAGAAAACTCACAACTTGTTGATTAGCACTCCTAAGAAGAAGATTAAGTTGCTAGAGTTGATTAGAGATTGATTTGAGATGCTATCTTCTTCTACAAATTGATGGAGGCTCCTTCAAGTTACATTTTGACGGCATGACGGCATTGTATCTATTTTTAGTATGAATTAGGGTAGTCTTAGGGTGTATTTATAGAGTAGTTAGGTGTTTTAGGCCATTAGATTAACCGTAAATCAGATTAGAGCCGTCAGATCTCGTCCTAGCCACCAAAACACAGCCCAAAAGCCAAACTGATGCACCCAGGTCACCTGGGCTCGACCAGGGAGGTCGACCCCCAGGTCGACACTAGGGTCGACTCCCCAGTCGACCTGGGGGGGGAGGTGGGTGGAGGTCGACTCCCCAGTCGACCCCCTGGGTCTGGCGGGATTTTTCCCGCCACTTCTGAAAATTGAAAATTTTGTTTTTAAATCTGAATTTAAATTTCTGAAAACTTCTTTGGGCCTTATCTGGGTCATACGGACTCCGATTTTCAAAAACTCGGACTCTATTTCGCGTATTTTTCCGAGACGAACGCAATGGCATAGCCCGTTTCCCCTGATTCAGATTTTTAAATTTAATTCTTCCCTGTTTTATATTATAGCAAGTTATTCAACATACGGGGTGTTACAGTTAACATGTTAAATTGGCTAAGTGTATTAACTTTACTTAACCGCACCTTTTAATCTAGTCAACATGTTAATTTGGCTAAGTGTTTTCTTAGTTACTTAACCCCTACAAGTCTTGCCTTGTTAACATGTTAAGTTGGTTAAGTGTTTTAGTTAACTTAACCCTACCAATCCTAACTTAGCTTTAATTGTTTTATTAAAGCACCAACCACTCACATTAGACAGGTATTGTTGTGGCTGCCTGTATGCCGGTCCGTTCCGGGCAGTCTTACACAACAAATCAGTCTAACCTCGGGTCTTTATTGGGCTCAATGCCTTAACCTCTCACATTGGATAGGTATTGTTGTGATTACTGGACAGCCGGGCGGGTCCGAGCAGGTTTACATCACAACTCAATCCAACCTCGGGTTAAGCATATTCGTATTGTCTAAATTTACATTTTAATTATGCAAATTATTCAAATTCAAGTTACTGCCAAATTTGTCTCTAATCAATCTCATTAGTTTAGGTATATAATTAATACCATTTTATGCCATAGATCACTTATGTGATTTTTAACCAATTTATGTCAAGTTTCCTATAATTACCAATTTTACCCAATGTTACCCCGTCTAAATATTAGGCTAACAATCTTAGCCTAATTTTCCATCCGCATGATTTTGACATATAATATTAGGCTAAAAACTTAGCCTAATTTAGCATACACAAAAATTGGCATAAAAATAATTCATTAACATAAACATGTCATAGATGTAAACTTGCAAAATAATCGACATGAATATCATAACATTGCATAACATGCCACAAACTTGCGTATAAATATTGGACCTAGTTAAATAGGTGTCACATGAATCATATAGTTTTAGACTAACATAAAGGTATAACATAGTATAACCTAATAGGTGTCATATGAATCCACTAAAACATGGTATAACATGTTAATGCATAGGTCTAGGCATAACCTCAAACATAAAACTGGCGTAAGACAAAACTATATGTATAACTTTGACAACCACTTAAGGGTGTGAACTTGCAACACATATGTATAAACATAGATCTAACAACAAACTTTCATATGAATCCTAAACGGATCTTGACATGGATCCAGTTATAAGTTCTCACTTGCATAAAAACATGTGAATATAGATCTATTCTAGTCATGTAGGCACAATTGGTTTAAACATATATACATAGAGCCTACATGAACGATATAAATATTTGTGTAAATCTAACTTGCAACCTATAACTTGCATAAGCATATATTTAGATCTGGCTGTATACATACAATTCACATAAGGTGTTGATTGTTTGATTCACAATACATAAAAGACTCAATCACCACAACATTCAAATTATCAAAAATAACAAATATAAAACAACATCATCAACACTGATATAATTCCATATTACAATTTACATCAAATCATGCCTTAATCGCATTCCCATATAAAGAGCCACTATACTTACAACGCAAGATGGTCTTGTTTTCTGAGATCTGAGGTTCTGAAATTGGGATGCGTTCCTTTGGGTAGATGTTGTTTTGATTCTTAGTTTTGAATTAGATTTGTTCTAGCTTTGTTTGTCTTTAAGCTTTAGGCGGCGGCCATTCCAGGCTATCTTACAGCAGTGTGACAACTCCAAGTTTAATTGTGTGAATTAGGTTAAGAGCTAGGTTATATATATAGAATTTTAGGATTAATTTAGGCCGTATGATTAACCCTAGAAATGACCACAACCGTTCAGTCAAGATAGAATTATCCTACTGACTCAGCAATGAGTCAGAAATGACTCAGCCTTGACTCAGCATATTAAATGTTCATTTTTTTCATAAATGACACATTGGTTCTTTCCTAACATATCATAACCAAAAGGACATTTTTTTATTTAAAACAAAACATTAGCTAAATGAACATTTCTTAACTGAAATGTCAATTTAATATGAATAAACATTTTAATCTAAATATACATTTCTTAACGAAATGTTATTCTAATGTTAACATAACAAAAGTGATATTATAATGTTCATCTTTTCTTTTTATTATTTATTGTCAATCAATTCAAACGTAACTACGTATTTAATAGATACATTTTCCCTTTACCGTTTACATTAATTACCCATATATAAATATTTATATATATATATATATATATATGAATAAATCTTTTCTTACTTTTAATTTGTCACAAATCCAATTGGGGAAGGCCATTTAAAAAAAACAATCCTTGACAACCAAAAATGCGCAACGTACGCTACATGATGCGTACACGTCATGTATATATATCCGTATATATTATATATATATATTCATTTATTTTCTTTTTATCTATCTTCCCAATTACCCATTTTCACACTAAACCACTTTTTGAACTCCGTTCACACTAGGCTATTTTAAGCCATTCCCCTAAAACAAAAATAGGGCACTGGCGGGGGTCGAACTCTGTACCTCTTGTATGCAAGTCATGTGTTCCAACCAAATAAGCTACTAAGTCTTTTGCTTACAAAAGTTAGAACAATGCTAAACATTATTCTTTTCTCATTCCTCTTTTTCCATGTTTTGCTGCAATATTTAATTTAAGGATATCTTTTTCATACGGAGTCCAATTTACGCAAACTCGGATTCTATCTCAAGCAGAATTTCGAGACGAACGCAATGGCGTAACCCATTTCCCTTAATTCTTCTTCTAAAATTTAATTATACTTTAATTTGTGAAACTTAATGTTACAGAATTACGAGGTGTTACAAATTGTCACACCATATTACCGATCTTCTGTTGGTTTTGATAGTTAATTCACTAAATAGTGATTCGATCCAAATTATCTCTGATGTTGCACTTGCTAGACTCCTAAATTTTGCTTCTGTAGTGGAACGAGATATTGTTGTTTTCTTTTTAGCACACCATGAAATTGGATTGTCATCCATGTAAGTACAATATCTTGTGGCAGATTTTCTGTCATCTAAGTTATTTGCCCAATTTGTATATGCAAATCAGTGATATTTAGATTTTTGTTAGCTCTCGTATTTAATCCATAATCCATTGTTCCTTTTAAGTATCTTAGGATTCTTTTAACTTCTTTCCAATGATATGTTAATGGATGTTGCATGAATTGACACACTTTATTTACATGGAATGATATATATTGTCTTGTAATTGTGGCATATTGAAATGCCCCCACCACACTTCTATATTATTTGTCATTTGAAATTGCTTCTCCTCGATGCTTTGTCAAATTTAGATTGCTTATCATTGGTGTGGGTAATGCTTTTGCTTTATCCGTTCCAGATTTGCTGAGTATATTTTCTATGTATTCTCTTTGACATTAATGTAGTTATGAACTTGATTTTCTTCTGATATTTATTCCTAGAAAATGATTTAGTTCTACCAGATCTTTTATAGAAAATTGGCTGTCAAGTTGTTTAACAAGCTTATTGATTTCTTCTTCACTGGTGCATGTCACAATAAAATCATCCACATAAATTAGTATATAAATGGTTACTCTATTGGGAACTTTAATAAATAGAGAATTATCAGATTTGGTTGGTTAAAAACTCAATTTAGTCAGTATTGATTTGAGTTTATTAAACCAAACACTAGGAGCTTGCTTCAGTCCATAAATAGCTTTATTGAGTTTGAACACTATGTTGTCATTGCCATTGCTGAATCCTATAGGTTACTGCATGTATACTTCTTCTTCTAGCACTCCATCAAGAAATGCTTTATTCACATCAAGTTGTCTAGTTTACTAGTTATTGTGTAATGCAAGTGTCAGTACAATTCTTATTGTAGTTGGCTTTACAACTGGAGAAAATGTTTCATTGAAATCTAGGCCATGCTCTTATGTGTAGCCTTTTGCTATGAGTTTTTCTTTGTATTTTTGTATTGTTCCATCTGAATTCTTTTTTATCCTATAGGTCCATCTGTTTCATACTATATTTTTGTCCTTCAGTTTTTCAACTAATTCCCAAGTTTTGTTTTTCATAAGGGCATTGATCTCTTCTTCCATTGCTTTGTTCCAATTGTCATTGCTCACTGCTTATTGCAGATTTTTTGGTTCTTCTATTTCTAGAATTATTTTGTATATTTTTTGGGTTTGAAAATCCACACTTTGACCTAGTAGTCAGATGATGTACAGATTTTTGACTTGTTGTTGCAGCATCTGCATCTTCGGTATTTCTTGACTGACTTTCAGTTGTTGGTTCTATACCTTGATTGCTCTGCACCTTGATTTCTTGGTGTAGTACTAGCATTGAAATCTAAAGGCTCAGATGTAGCTTCAGGCACATGATTTTCACTGTGATCATGCATGCTTTGTGGTGACCTAATATGTGCTGGTCTTCTTCCCTGTAATCTTGATACAATGGTATGTTAGCCATTGAAAATTGACGATTGTACACTTTTTGGTATGTTTTAATTGTTTTTCTAGCAAATGGAAATACTTGTTCATTAAATACAACATGTAAAGATATTATTATATTTCCATTGCTAGTTAAACATTTGTAACCTTTTTGATTACTTGCATGTCCTAATAAGGTACATGGGGAAGACGTTAATTCTAGTTTATGCTTACTAAAAGGCCATAGATGAGGTAAACACAGGCAGCCAAATACTTTCAGCATTGAATTATCTGGTTTTACATGACATAATTTTTCTGTGGGGCTTGAACTATTCAACACTTTGCTTGGTAATTTGTTGATAAGATATACTATTGTGTTGAATGATTCAGGCTCGAATTCTAATCGTAAATGGGCTTAATTCAGTAATGTAAGCCCAGTTTCTACTATATGCCTGTGTTTCCTCTTGGCTAATCCATTTTGTTCAAATGTGTAGGGACAAGTTACTCTGTGAATAATTCCTTTTTTCTGGAAGTAGTCACAGAGTGGTTTGTACTATGTTCCCCCATCTGACTGAAGCATTTTCAGTTTATGTCCAGTAAGCCTTTCAGCTTAATCTATAAATTACATAACTATTTTACCTGTTTCATATTTATTTCTAAGGAAAAATATCCAGGTGTACCTAGAGTATGCATCAATGAAAGATATATAGTATTTAAAACCAAAGCCAGTGTTGAATGGTGCGGACCCCATAGGTCTGTTACAACCAGTTTAAGTGGGTGATGATATTTGGTTATTGAGTTATCAAAAGCAAGTTTGTGACTCTTTCCCATTTGACAGAAAGTGCAAACATAATGTAAAGCAATGCTACAAAGTTTTATATTACTATTATTCAAAGCTTGTTTTATAATGTTTATATTGGGATGTCCTAATTTGTAATGCCATATGTCCACGGTCTTATTACATTACAATTCAGATAAGTTACTACTTATTTCTCTATTCTGAAAATTTCCTTGTTGATTTTCATATTCCTTGGCTTTAATATCTTGTAATCTAATAAAGTTAAATCTGTAGAGACCATTCCACTCTTCACCCTGCAAAAGTGTTTCATTAGTTTTCATATCTTTTACAAGACAATATTTGGGATAAAATATGAAGTATAAATTATTGTCACTTGAAAATTTAGAAATACTTAGCATATATTTCTTTATTTATGGTACCGTAAGTAAGTTATTTAAGAATAGATGTTTTTCACCATTTAAACAGGAAACACCGGTATGTGTTATTTTAACAGACTGACCATTACCCATGGAAATAAATTTGTTACCTTTGTACTCCTTATTGCCAATGTCAAGATTTTCAAGGTTGTTTGTTACAAGATTGGTTGCACCACTGTCTGGATACCATGCTTCATCATTAATGTCATAAATGCTTGTTGAATTGTGGGTTGTAGCTTTGTTGTTATTCTGCATTCTTGTGATATTTGCATGTAATTCCTTGTATTGTTGTTAGAGTTAGTTGTAGTTCGTTGCTGTCGTCCTTTAGCATTGTTTTGACTAGTGTTTACATTGTTATCAATCCAGAAGTAGCACCTATTTGTTGTGTGTCCTAGTTTTTCACAATTTTGACACCTGGTTCTGTAGTGGTTGTTGCCATACCTGCCACCTCGACCTCTGTCTCTTTGACGTTTCCACCTCTTTGGAAATTCTGATTTCCCCTTTGATAATTTTGGTTGAGGTTTGATTATTTCTTTGATTATTTGAGTTGAAATTAGGATTTTTGTTCCTTGTCTGAGATTATGTGGCAAGATTTACTGACATATCCATATTGAGTTTCTTTTGTTCAATTCTTCCTTCATAAGACATCAATGTTGAGTGAACATACTCTATGTTAGGTACAGTGGGTAGAAACAAAATAACAATTGTCACAGCTTCATAGTCATCATCTAGTCCATTCATGATGTATAATACTTGCTCATTGTTGTATTTTGTTACCAGTGGATTCTAACAGATCACATAATGAGTTCATTTTAGTCAAGCATTCTCTTAAGGGTAGGTTGTCCTTCTTTAAATTATGATTTGTCTTTTATAATATAGAATTTTTGCTGATGATTGAGTATTTAAGATTTTCTCTATCTTTGATCAGATTTCTTGGGCAGTTTTGCAGCCTACTATTTATGGTATGAAACTGGCTCCAATAGTAGCCAAGCACTTAGCAGGCTGTCTTGTCTGATGTATTTGATGTAGTCTTCGTTACTTAGCATTTTTCCATCAACTTCAACAAACTTTAGAGGTGAAAAGGTAGGGTGTGTACGACTTGTGCAGGATCTATAATATGGCTATGCGGAAGTAAATGATAATCTAAATTATACAATAGCTACACAGGTAAAAATTCGCAAACAAGAAATATATCACTAACAAATATAAATGCAATAAGTAGAGTAAAGTAGAGTAACGACACCAGAATTTTTATACTGGTTCGGACCTCCCGTCCTACGTCCAGTCCCGAAGCTTCTCTTCGGCTTTTCACTAAACAACACCCTCGCTTCACCCGGAGGAACAGGTTCACAACTACTTGATTTACGGGCTACAAGTTTACCCACTTGATTTCACGGGCTACAAGCTTACCCACTTGATTTACGGGCCACAAGCTTACCCACTTGATTTACGGGCCACAAGCTTACCCACTTGATTTCACGGGCTACAAGCTTACCCACTTGATTTCACGGGCTACAAGCTTACCCACACAGGACAATTACAAGAGTTTGACTTCTGACTGTGTTCTTCTTTCAACACTGATTAGCCAACGATTGAGTACACCCTTCCTATAATCTTATCCTCAAATGAAATTTGATGTTTAGAAAGATTAGGAAGTATAATATCGAATTGAATCACAAGTGTATGAAATATGCTTGGAGATTCAACCGATAAAATGAATGCTTTTTGAGTGCTTTTTGAACGAGAAGAATATTGCAAGATAGATCAAAAAATAGAGAGAAATTTCGGTGATTTGGATGATTGTAAAATCATGTATTTATAAAGATCGAGAGGTTGCAAATGTTGGTGAAAAGATGCATCTAAAAGGAGTGATTATTCATGAAGAAAAATGGATGCAACTCTTGAAGAAAGAAGATGACTTTTCAATATAACAGTCAAAATTCAAAAACCTGTTGACCTATAGAATTTTATAGGTCGACATGTTTTTAGCCGTTGGAATTCAAAAACCTGTTGACCTATAAAATTTTGTAGGTCGACCTATTTTTGACCGTTACAATTTAAAAACCTGTTGACCTATAAAAAATTGTAGGTCGACATGTTTTCGGTCATATGCATAAAAAATGTCTTCATGAGTAGTATTTTCAAACAATTAGAAGTATGATTATTTGAGGATAGATTTTAACATTTTATAACTCTAAATAATCAACTTCTAACCTATGAAGTCATCTTGTCTTCTTTTTGTCGATGTAGAAGCTTCTTCTTGTCATAAATCAAAATAACCATCGATGCTTCGACTCAACATTCTCCCCCTTTTTGATTGATGACAACCTGGCATAATAAAGGTATTGTTCCTTGTATATTGCTCCCCCTGTATATATGCTCTCCCTGAATCATATATATAATCTGCATAACAATCGTTAGTAATATTTCTCCCCCTTTGTCATCGACAAAAAGGGTATATAGTATTGCAAAAATGATAGTAACAAAAAATATTACTATAAGGTTTTCTCCCTCTGGATACAAGCTCCCCCTGAATTTCTGCAACATTTGTTATAATATAAATAATCTTACCTTTTGATTCCTGCATTAACAAATGTTAACATACATATACTTTTAACATATTAAGCATATAATTTTTTAAATAGCATATGTAACCGGTCGACAGGAAGTTTAAAGGCGGTCGACAGGAAATAGTTCTGAATGAATTTATATAGGCCAGTTTACCTGGACCGGTCGACAGCTTTATTAGGGGCGGTCGACAGCTTTATGTTCTGATTGAAAATAAAAAAACAAGTTTAACTAAGACCGGTCGACAGGTAAGAAAATAGGCGGTCGACCGATTAATTCTCTGGTTGGAAATAAAGAACATAATGGACAAGACCGGTCGACAGCATAATTTGGGGTGGTCGACAGGTTTTGAATAATTTTGTTTTTCTCCTTCTCTTTTGAATTTTCAAACTCCAACAACACTTATTATATATGCATATTTTTCCCTCTTTGTCATTGATAAAAAAGAATAAAGATCATGATAGAACAGTAATCGAATATAAGACATAATTTAAAGTACCTTCGGGAGATATCAAAATTGTCTTCTTTTTGTTGTGGTGTACCTGCAAAGAATATGATGTATATACCTTTGGAACCCACTTGCTTTGTTTGGGTCCATGGGTTAGATGGAAGGTAACCAAACCCAAGAGGGTTTAACGGAACCTTTAAAGATAAAATTTTCATTATTAACTACCGAATCAAAATAATCATCGATATATTTTTCTCTGTTTTTCCAGCTTACAGGAACCCAAATACTTAAGTAATCTCTATTGATGTTCCTTTTCGCGCTTCTAGATCTATTATATAGATCTCTAGTCATAGAAGTATTCGAATTTCTATAATAATTGGGTCTTGGATGTGTATTAGTACTAGCAGTGATATTCTTATTGTACATGAAAGCATATCTAGTACTATTTCTAAGATTAGTATTATTTCCAAAGTCGCTATTGACATTTTTCTTTTGAGATTTCACAATAGGTTTTGGTTTGGAAGATAAACTAAGATTTTTCTTAGCTTTGTTCTTTTGCATTATTTTCTTCTTTCCATAACCAAGATGCTTCTTAATTTCTTGGTTTTTATATCCCAAACCTTTCTTATTTGAAGTAGATTGTGAATTCTCAATGATCTTTGTCAAATTTTCTCGACCTTTGTTAAAGTTAGAAACATTTTGAGTAATATTTTCTAACTTATTTTGTAAACTAACTTTTTCTAGGTCCATAATTTTGATCGTTGCTTTAAGCTCATGATTTTCAGTAGTGAGAATATCATTCTTCTCTTTTTGAACTTCGATTTCTTGAGTCAAAAGAGATAGTTGAGAATTAGAATTAGAAGACGATTCTTGAGCCTTTTCAAGTTCTTCTTCTAATATTTTCTTCTCATCTTTTAACATATCTCGTTCTAATTCGGATCTATTCAACATTGTCTTGACTTCTTTTAACTGATATTTTGTATCTTTAAGTTTAATCATTACTTTATCATAAATATCAAGCATATCCTCAAGAGTAGGAATTCGTACCTCATCCTCTGTTGTCATAAAACATACATTTGCTTGTTCAGTGTCTGAGTCACTTTCGCTATCAGATGAAGATGAGTCTGAATCATCCCAGGTTACTGAGAAAGCTCTCTTCTTTGATTTGTCCTTCTTGAATTTTTCGGAATTCTTCTTTTTATCCGGACAATCTTTTTGCACATGTCCCTTTTTGTGACAATTGAAACATTCCATATTTGAAGATGATGGTTTATTTGATCCAAACTTCCTTTTGTCGTATCGACTAGCTTTTCTTTGCTTCAAAAACTTCTTAAAGCCTTTTGCAATAAGTGCTAAGTCTTCATCTTCAGAATCTGAAATGTCTTTATCTTTTTCGGCATGAAAAGCAACATTTTTCTTTTCTTCTTTTTGTTCTCTTCTAGCCTGTAAATTTGCTTCATAGGACATTAGATTTCCTATCAACTAATCTGGCTTCATGGTAGAAAGATCATTAGCTTCTTCTATAGCTAATACTTTTCCTTCCCATTCATTAGTCAGTGAGTGTAGGATTGTTGAAACTACATCAAAGTCAGAATATTTTTGTCCTAACCCAATAAGAGCATGATGAATAGTTTGAAACCTTGAATACATCTCATTGATTGTTTCATTTGGCTTCATTTTGAAATTTTGGAATTGACTTTTCAACAAAGCTATTTTTGCTTGTTTAACCTTGTTAGTACCTTCATGAGTTGTTTTTAGCGTTTGCCAAATTTGATAAGCAGTGGTACAGATACTAACACGGTTATACTCATTTTGGTCTAATGCACAAAACAACATATTTATTGCTTTTGCATTTACTGCTGCTGCTGTTTTCTCAGCAGAAGTCCATTCTGCATACTCAGTAGTTGGATTAACTATTTCTTTCTGAGTAGCATTCCAAGCATCATAACTTGTTGATTGCATATAGAAAGTCATACGTGTTTCCCAATAACTATAGTTTAGGCCATTAAAGAAAGGAGGTCTTTGTGTTGATTGACCTTCAGTGTAAGTGTTAGTGCTGGTACTTGCATTATTTGCCATATTACTAGAATATATCAAATAACGTTGTTACGGTTATATGATGACCTTGCTCTGATACCAAATGAAAAGGTCGGGTGTGTACGACTTGTGCAGGATCTATAATATGGCTATGCGGAAGTAAATGATAATCTAAATTATACAATAGCTACACAGGTAAAAATTCGCAAACAAGAAATATATCACTAACAAATATAAATGCAGTAAGTAGAGTAAAGTAGAGTAACGACACCAGAATTTTTATACTGGTTCGGACCTCCCGTCCTACGTCCAGTCCCGAAGCTTCTCTTCGGCTTTTCACTAAACAACACCCTCGCTTCACCCGGAGGAACAGGTTCACAACTACTTGATTTACGGGCTACAAGTTTACCCACTTGATTTCACGGGCTACAAGCTTACCCACTTGATTTACGGGCCACAAGCTTACCCACTTGATTTACGGGCCACAAGGTTACCCACTTGATTTCACGGGCTACAAGCTTACCCACTTGATTTCACGGGCTACAAGCTTACCCACACAGGACAATTACAAGAGTTTGACTTCTGACTGTGTTCTTCTTTCAACACTGATTAGCCAACGATTGAGTACACCCTTCCTATTATCTTATCCTCAAATGAAATTTGATGTTTAGAAAGATTAGGAAGTATAATATCGAATTGAATCACAAGTGTATGAAATATGCTTGGAGATTCAACCGATAAAAGGAATGCTTTTTGAGTGCTTTTTGAACGAGAAGAATATTGCAAGATAGATCAAAAAATAGAGAGAAATTTCGGTGATTTGGATGATTGTAAAATCATGTATTTATAAAGATCGAGAGGTTGCAAATGTTGGTGAAAAGATGCATCTAAAAGGAGTGATTATTCATGAAGAAAAATGGATGCAACTCTTGAAGAAAGAAGATGACTTTTCAATATAACGGTCAAAATTCAAAAACCTGTTGACCTATAGAATTTTATAGGTCGACATGTTTTTAGCCGTTGGAATTCAAAAACCTGTTGACCTATAAAATTTTGTAGGTCGACCTATTTTTGACCGTTACAATTTAAAAACCTGTTGACCTATAAAAAATTGTAGGTCGACATGTTTTCGGTCATATGCATAAAAAATGTCTTCATGAGTAGTATTTTCAAACAATTAGAAGTATGATTATTTGAGGATAGATTTTAACATTTTATAACTCTAAATAATCAACTTCTAACCTATGAAGTCATCTTGTCTTCTTTTTGTCGATGTAGAAGCTTCTTCTTGTCATAAATCAAAATAACCATCGACGCTTCGACTCAACAAGAGGTATGGAGGCAGTCCCCTTGATGAATCCTATCAACCCATAGCCATTGATGGCTGTCTCCACTTGATACTTCCACGATAAGTAATTATTCTCATCTAATTGATGAGTAATTAGTTGAGTATTAGGATTAATTATGGTTCTCAGACTATCATCAATATTTGGCACATGATTATTGTTATTTGTTGATTGTAGAGGTTCCACAACAACAACCCCTTCGGCCATGTTGAATGAATATGATAGTGGGTTTCAAGAAATTTTAGAATGTAGTAAGAGAAGGAGAAATATAGTCTGAGATTTGATCATAGAGATTCAGTCTCAGGATGGCACAACAGAAGTTTGATTTATTGATCAATTTCTGGATGTTGCAACCGAGAATTGAACCTAATCAAATTCAGATTCAGGTCAAAGAAAATAAGAGCAGTCTTCTTGATATTCAAGAAGTGCACTTGATCTTTGGCGATTAGGGCTCTCTTCAATGATGAATGAGTATTTGGATGGTGATAGACGTAATCTATCTACAACTAGACTTACAAACTGAGAAGAGAGGTATAATCTCCCTAAGGATCAATCGCAGCAATGAATTATGTTGTTAGGTATTTGAAAGCTCTAATACCATGAATAAATTATAAAAGAGAAGATTTTATTAATTATTGATAAAAATTTGTACAAAGAATAGCATAATATATATAGGCTAGAAGCCTAACGGTAAAATACTTATTTTAAGCAAATTGTATAGGTGGGTTAAATAATGGGCTCAGCCCAATGCTGCATATGATGGTCGATGTATATTGTATCAGATAACCAATGCTGTGTTGAGCACATGTGTAACACCCCGTATTTCAACACCACTAAAGAGGATAAACTAAAGAACAATTAATTTAATATCTATAATTAAGGAAAATGGATAATGTCATTGTGTCCATCTCGAAATTCTAGTCAAGAGTGACACCTGGTTTGCGTAAAATGGATAACGTATGAAGAAGTTACGAACGGTAGAAGTTTAACGATGAAAGCAGGAACAACCGGCGCACTTGAAAAGTGCGCCAGAGTATTTTTACACTGGCGCACTTGTGAAGTGTGCCCATATTAGTTTTTCGGCATCCGGACCCAAGTGGGTGTCGACCCATGGCCCGATTCCCCTTAAGGCTGATGTGGCAGCCGAATTCTGGAGGCTGGCAGCTATAAATATACCCTCATTTCTCTTATTTTCTCATACTGAAAACAATGGAGCACAAATTCTGTCAGTGCCTGAACTGAATCTAATCCTTTCTTCTTCTAGAAATCAAGTTTAAAAATTCGAGTGTTTCAAGTGTAGATCTGAGATTCAAACTTCACTTTTCTCCTTCTATTCTTCTAGATCCGATCATTGTGAGTTCAAGTTACCTTTAGAATTGAATAATTAAAAGTAAGACATGATATGACCGCGATTTGGGTATATGCTTAGGATTGAATCATGTTAGATCTACTTTTTGATTATATATCTAATTCTATTTAGATCATTTTGTACCTATCATGTTGTAGTTGATTGGGATCTTAACCGTTATCATGTTAGATCTACTTTTTGACTATAGATCTAATTCTACTTAGATCATTTTGTACCTATCATGTTGTAGTTGATTTGGGTCTTAACCGTTATCATGTTAGATCTACTTTTTGAATATAGATCTAATTCTATTTAGATCATTTTGTACCTATCATGTTGTAGTTGATTTGGATCTTAACCGTTATCATGTCAAATCTACTTTTGATCATGGATCTAATTCTTTTTAGATCATTTTGTACCTATCATGTTGTGGTTATTTTGGATCTTAAACTTATTTATGTCAGATTTAGTTTTGATTATGGATCTAATTCACTTTTTAGATCATTTGGTACTTGTCATGTTGTGGTTATTTTGGATCTGTCATTAGTTGGACATGTTTTAGATTTAGATCTAAACTTTCACCTAATTTTCATGACAAGTCAACCTTGGTTTCAATATTTAGATTACCTTGTTCCTATCATATTGTGGTTAAATAGGATCTATTATTAGTTTGACATCTAAATTATTATTTAGATCTTATCATGCCAGTTATGACATCCCTATCATGTTAAGATTGTTTCTAATATCACATGTTCACTAGATCCGTTCATATATATATCCATCTTATCATTATGTCATTATATGATTATGCCACCACATGTTTATGTCAGTCTTGTTAAAATAATCATTTCTATCACCCTATCACTTTTATTTTAGCCTGGCTAATTTCTAGCCTAAGCATGACGTTAAATAATGCGAATACGTTAAAATGGGAACGAGGGGAAAAAGGGTATAAATTGGGCATAATTTGTAAATGTAAAGTTTGGCATAACTTAATGTTTATAAACATGAATTTGGGCATATAATTAATTATGAAAATAATTGGGGAAAAAGAAGCATGGACACCTATAAAGACATAGGTATAATTAATTAATAATTGAAATTCCTAGGATTACAGTTACTAAAAACTGTATTGGCACTTATGACACGAGGTTAGATTGCACTTGCGGTGGAAGTCTGCCCAAAACCGACCGGCATATCCAGCGACGGCAAGTGGTGAATCTAATGTGAGAGGTCTAAGTGCGCAGATACGAGACATGGTATGATATGAGGTTAAGCCCGACTTGCGGAAGAAGTATGCATAGAACCGACTGGCACATCCAGCGTCCACAAGTTGTAGGCCTAATGTGGGAGGTCAAGCACATTTTGACCATAATTGAATATGGTAATAAAGATGAAAAAATAACCTAGTTGAATCCATAAGGATTGTAACACCCCACCTCCGCCAGGGTGACTCTTGCAAGCACTCTGATTTTGGAGGGGTGTTTGAATCAGGTAAACATGCAAAATGATATATCAAGGCAGAACAAGGACATATGTATATATGTAAACAGAGTAAATAACATAGATAAAACAACGGAAGATTTAAACCATTTCAAAACAAGTCTGGTACAACATAATATCAATTTTCCCAATAAACAAGTCTAGATAAAACAACATCATCTGAAAACAGAAATACATAAGTGCTATCCCCAAAATACGTGAGAACCATAGCTAGCTTCATGTAGAAAGCGTACATGTACTGAAATCCCACAAGCAAGTAATCCAAAATCCAAGCTAGGCTCCTGTATTCCCTCCCTGAGAACCTGGAGCGGGGGGGGGGGGGGGGGGGGGGGACGGAAGAAAAGAGGCGAAAGAAAACAGGTCAGTCAAAAAGACTGAGTAAGCCCTACTACAATCAATGTAAACTGATAAAGTTAACTGGTATGGGCAGCAAGGGATGAACATAGGGATAACAACATACTAGCATGATGATTAACTATCAAGGTAGATAAAGGTGTCATCGCATAATCAGGATTAAGGTTTTGCACCACAGGTGTACTAGTAAACTAACATGACTTGAATAAACGAGTATTGATCTCTTGGCCCAAGCTTTGGCCCAATAACATGAAGTGACCCCAATACGAGGTCCAAAGTGTAAACAAGAAGTGATCCCCAGGCCCAAGTTTGGCCCAACATCAAGAATGACCCAAACCAAGGTCCAACTAGCACGGTCTAGTCGATCGGCTCCCTAAAGCCTAACTCGTCAAGTGTCTGTGTCATACGGCCCAACTACGAAGTGTAGCTAAACTGTGCTAGGTCCACCCTAGGGTGTATCAAGTCCTAGGGTGTCAACCACCGACACAAACCAAGCACGCACAGTTTAAACCTACTGGTGCCCGTGCCTGCTTTTTCAACTCCGGACCATGTGCACGATCATGGCCCGCCTGAACCCACACCGGCGCACCTACTCAGCCGTCGTTTGGTCGCTTACATGGCATCCCAGTAATCGTGCCCCTCCCTAGCCTAGTCCCTAGGGTGTTATGATACAACTAAGAGGGTTACTGGTGCAAAGGACCACGCAACTAGGGTTTCCTTAATGGGTTAACGTGGTTAACCCAACTCATTCAAGTACCAAGTTGGTTAAGTGTACCCAAGGTTCATGACTTAACCCTACCAACCCATCGTGTTTTCATTGGTTAAGTATTCCAGCGGTCCATGACTTAACCCTAATCACAAGGCATTAATTAATTAATGCGCCTTAACCTCTCACATTAGACCTTGTTGTGGTTACTAGTTAAGCCGGCGGGTCCGGGTAGCTTTACACCACAACTTGGTCTAACCTCGGGTTCCAGGTACAACATGACCAACTTCTCACATTGGGTCTTATTGTTTGTAGCAACTAGTTAAGCCGGTCGGTTCCGGGTAGGTTTACGCTACAAACTCAACCCAACCTCGAGTTGGTCACACTTATCTTTTCTAAGTGTCATGTCCACCATGTTTCCAAAACACATTACAAGTTTTTCAAGAAATTGGGTAGACCTAACTTAATAGGTAAATTCCCAATGGGTAGACCTAACTTAATAGGTAAATTCCCAAGCTTATGTTTTTATGTCTTTTAAGTTTTCCCAACCCCAAACGCAATCCCATCGCTTACATATCGCAATAGCGCATAAAGGATAGAAAGAGGGAACTTTGCATAATCATGACATAAAAGTGTTGAAGCCACAAGTTCAACATGGTGGCATATGAGACAAAGATGTGATCATAAACTTGCATATCTTGTTATCAACTTGCAAAATATTCATAAGCATGCATAACATCATTTTAACTTGCATAGTGTTCATATGCATACATAACATGGTTTCAACTTGCATAAAGTTCATATGCATGCATAACATCATTTTAACTTGCATAGTGTTCATATGCATACATAACATGGTTTCAACTTGCATAAAGTTCATATGCATGCATAACATCATTTTAACTTGCATAGTGTTCATATGCATGCATAACATGATAGCATGAACAAAATGTTCAACCCAAACTTGCATAACATACTTGCATACCATAACATGACATACTTGCCTATAAACTTGCATATTACAACATGATAAACTTGCATATCAACTTGCATATTACAACATGATAAACTTGCATATCAACTTACATAACATATGACAACTTGCATATCAAACTTGCATACAAGACTTGCATAGCATGTGACAACTTGCATATCATACTTGCATAATAAAACTTGCATGACATATGGAAACTTGCATATCATACTTGCATACTAAAACTTGCATAACATATGATAGAAAACTTGCATATCATACATTTAACTTAAAAGTTCAAGTATGAAAGGAATAGGGCTTACTATGCTTATGCGGACTCAAATGAGTTTAGCAAATTTAAGAAACCCCTTATGCAACTAATTAAACCCCAAAAATGCAAGCAAACTTGATCAAGACTCCTCCTTTATGATGCCAATAGAGAAACAAGACTTTAATGCAAGCTAAAGAGGATCATACAAGCCTAAATACACTTGTATGCATGGAAATCTCTTAGAAATTTGATTTAGGAATTTATGAAGAGAGTGGAGGCCATGAGAGGTTTGATTTTGACATAGTTTAGTTGCTAGAATGAATAATGAATGATTTAGGGTAGGTTAGGGTCTTATTTATAGATTAGGTGAGTGTTTTAGGCCCTTAGATTAACCCTAAATTAGATTAGGACCCTTAGATTTCAGAGCCTTCCAGAAACCAGCCCTAAGACCAAGCCCAGACCCCAAACTGGTGCACCCAACCACAGAACTCTCTAGAAACTGTGCAGGTTTTCTGGCTCAACACGGGCGCACTTCCCAAGTGCGCCAGTGTATTTTTGTGCTGGCGCACTTCACAAGTGCGCCAGTGCATTTTTGTGCTGGCGCACTTCACAAGTGCGCCAGTGCATTTCTGGCCTGTTTCGGGTTTTTCTGTCTAACTTCGTTCGTCCATATCTTCTTCATACGGACTCCGATTTTCGAAAACTCAGACTCTATTTCGCGTATTTTTCCGAGACGAACGCAATAGCATAGCCCGTTTCCCTTGATTCAGATTTTAGAATTAAATTCTGCCTCAATTTATGTTATAACAGGTTATTGAAAATACGGGTTGTTACATTCTCCCCTCCTTAAGGGATTTCGTCCCCGAAATCTTCAAGTTAGGAAGAACGTATCCTACCATCCAACATCCATCTACTCAAAACATCATCCACGAGCAATCATTGTCCTTACAAGATTCTAAATGCTGGATGAACATATGCAAAGGTGTGTGTATATGTACTTATCTAATGCGAATATCATCAATGCAAATTATGTTAGTGAAATGAATCCATATGTATGCAATTCCTAACATAATGTATAACATCTATATGTGTGCACATAACATACATCCATATGCAACATCCATGTGATAACACAAAAATTTCCATCCATGAATAAGCATAAACACTCATGCATATGCAATATGAGGAGTGTGTGAGCCGATCTAGTGCCTAATCGTGTATAATGCATCCACGAGTAACCACTTGCAAACACTTGCAACCACTTGCAACCATCAAGCATAACATGTTTCAAACACATGTTTCAACCAAAGGGTTTCTACCTAAGATTCTCATGACAAGATTAACACGATAAACTAGATAAACAAGACAAACATGGATAGCAAAAGATGTGCTAAAGAGATCGGGAGGATAAGCAAGATATACTCCTTTTGGATTACAAGAAATCCTTTCCTAACCCCAATCCTATAAAAGCCCAAAAGGTTTAGTCAACCTAACGGACCCCTTCAAACCCTGACATGTATTACTAGCCAATAAGCCATACCTCCTGACAGAAGTAGGACCGAAAATGGGACCGAGAGGATATACATAAAAAGATAATATGCGAGTAAGTTCCACAGGAAAACAAGGATCAAGGATATGCTCTTAAAAAGAGATATGATGCGCGTATCCAGCCTTCAATCTTCTAAGTCAAGTTTCCTTGAGTTTAACTCCACTGTGCTTTGACTGTCTTTTACTTCATGATTTCTTAGCTTCCTAACTCTTATTTCCAAATATGAGTTGGAACCCATTTCATTGTCGCCTCTCGTCTTCCTCTTTCACTTACTCTTCCATCATTCTTGGCTTAAACATAACTATGACCTCATGGTTTCATGCAAGCTCTCCAAAATTCACTAGTGAATCCTGGATCTCGTTTACTTACCATAAAGTATTCTACGTAGCAGAATTTTTCTTGGAAATACCAATCCATAT
This sequence comes from Allium sativum, assembly GCA_030737875.1. Classification (NCBI taxonomy): domain Eukaryota; kingdom Viridiplantae; phylum Streptophyta; class Magnoliopsida; order Asparagales; family Amaryllidaceae; genus Allium; species Allium sativum. The sequence goes on from CM060910.1 coordinate 1,000,689,184, forward strand.
TGCCAATTGCTCTTACCAACAGGATTTTCTATAACTCATGCTTGAACGAAATGGGTCATCCGCCTGCGAATGGTAGGCTGTACTTAGATTCAGTTGCTTGCCCAAGACTTCCCGTAGACTATCTCAAAACTTGACTGGTGAAGATTAGGTCATGGTTACTAACTATACTTTAGGGAACCTCGTGCAACTGCTTTATTTCTTGAAAGTAAACTATCCCTAACTATGATGCAGTCCTTTCGCTCTTTACCGGAGTGAAATGAGCGCTCTTCGTGAGTCTACCTACTATGACCCATATGCTCGTATTCCCTTTTCCTTGATCTAGGCAGTCCATCCACGAAATCCTTCGTGACGCTTTACTACTTCCATTGCGGGGACCTCCAATGGATGTAATAGCCCACCGGTCTTTTTATGACTTGGCCTTTAACCTGTTGGCCCAACATGCACCTTGGGACAAACTCGGCCACTTCCCTGTGTAATGTGCATCTTCAAGAGCCTTCTTTCTCTCATTGCGTCCTAGTTATCTCTATAGCGAGGTGCCTTAACATCTCGCCTCGAATCAACTTGTTCATGATCTCGACTAACTGCGGGTCTTCTTTCTGTGAAGTCCCTACTTGATCCAGAAGGGTAGGTCTAAGCTCAAGGGACGCTAACTAACTAATTAAACTGAGAGAACTTCTTATTTCAATTGTCCTCGTCGGAGCTTTCCGGTCTTGAACTGCGACCACTTTAGCAGGATCCACCACTAAGCCTTGCTTAGAAACTATATGCCCAAGAAATCTAACTCCTTTTTCTCCAAAATGTCATTTGGAGAACTTGGCCTTCAACCGATGCGCTCTAAGCGTATCCATCACCTCCACGAGATGCCTTGCGTGCTCTTCCTCATCCTTTGGGAAGATCAGAATATCATCTACGAAGACTACCACAACCTCGTTCAGGAACTCCCTAGACACCCTACTTACCAAGTCCACGAAGTATGCGGGTGCATTAGTCAAGCCGAACGGCATGACAAGCCATTCGAAGAATCCTATCTGGAGTTCTGAACGCAGTCTTGTCTATACTATCCTCAGCTACCCTGAGCTGATGGAATCCAGTAGCAAGATCAAGAGAGAACAGATGTTCCTATAAGCTGATCAAACAGATCATCGATCCTTGGCAATGGTTGTCTATTCTTCTTGTTCAACTCACGATAATCAACATACGGGCGAAGCGAACTGTCCACATTAGTAGCGAATACTACTAGAGCACCTTCCTTGGAAATGCTTCATCGAATGGAGTTCTTCTCAAGCAACTCCTTCACTTGCTTACTTAGCTCCCATCTCACGGGACCATGTGCCTAACCGGCCACATAACTGGCTTGGCATTATCAACCAGATAAATGCGGAAATCTATCTCTCGTTTAGGGGTAACCCCCTTCACTTCACCCAAGATATCAGGATATTCTCGGACCACCCTCACCGATTGCAAACTATCGATAGACGAGTCGAGGGATTTAAGATAACACAACATGACGAGACTCATAGGGTTACTAGAAATTCCTAGGGTATTACCGAGGCGAGTCATGAGCCTCACAACCCTATGCTCAAAAATCAAGAATGGCTCCAAAACTGGACAGCCAATCCATGGTAAAAAAAATCAACTCATACCCCATGAAACCGAGAATACAAGCATCACACGAGAACTCTACACTAGAGATAGAGTTTTTCAAATCCACGTAGATAATAGACAAGTGGGCGAAAACCCCAATTGGATTTGAACCACACACGGGATCATAAACTAGACTCGTACTCAGGTGCAAACTTTCAACTAGATCAGATGAAATAAGCTATGCGATGCACCAAAATCAAACAAAGTATGAACAGGAAAATCAGAAATGTATACAAGGCTTTCAACAGAAATACTACCTCGATCTGGAACTGGAGCAGCATTGAGAGCATGAACTTGCCCTCTCGAAGGTCCAGCATGCTGAGTCTGACCCTGGCCTTGCCCTTGCTTCTTCGGGCAATCCTTACTGAAATGTCCAGTCTCACCGCAGAAAAAGCATTCACCATTCTTCCTTTTTCTCTTCCGACAATCCTTGCTAAGATGCCCAACTGAACCGCAATAATGGCACTTCCTCTTGTTGTTCTTGCCCTTGTTCTTGTTCTTATTGCCTTGACTGCTCTGACCGCTTGGATTACCCTGATTTCCTTTCCACTGGGAATCAGTCTTCTTGGCTTGAGTATCATTCATCTTGATCTCCTCCTTGTCACTCCTACTCTCTTCATTAAGTAGGGCCATATTCATCAAACTCTCAAAAGTTGCCCCCAAGGGTATATGAGTCATGGCCAAACCATGTAATGGCTCGTTTAATCCTAGAGCAAAGTATAGGGCCTTCTTCTGAGCTGTGTTAACTAAGTCTAAACCGACCTGAGCCAGTTGATTAAACTGATTTATGTATTCCCTAATAGTCATGTCCCCTTGCTTCAGTGATAGGAACCTTAGTCCAAACTTTCCCCGAAAGTCTTCCCAAGTCTCAATTGGCCTAGTAACGGTGGTGACCACCCACCAACGTGCAGCTTCTTCCTTTAACAACCACACTGCTAATAAAACCCTCCTACGGTCATCTATATTAAAGAAGGTAAAAAGATCTTCGGTTTCTTTCAACCAATTCCTTGCCTCCACATAAGTCTCGGTTCCAAAGAAATTCTTGCAACCCATCGCCTTAAAATCTTGGCAAATCTCTGCGAAGTCAGTTTGAGGATGCTGAGGGGAAGGCGGAAGAGGAACCTCAGCGACAGGAGGAAGAGGAACATCAACTACCGGAGGAGGAGTAATATTTGCGGGGCCGGCTTCGGTCGCCCTAGCCTCCAAAAGTCTCCTATACCAAACAGGTACGTGTACTCCCTCCGGAATGGCAAAGTTATCGGCCATACTGAAAACGAAGAAAAAGATAGATACAGAAAAAACGAAGGAATTTTGCTAATGGCTTTTTGGGGAATAGCCTTTAAAATAAACTAGACTTTTCTTTGGAAAATACTTTATACTTGGTTTTGAAAATAGTTTTTCAAAGTTTTCTAAAAACCTTTTTGTTCCTTCTCGTAAACCATATGCTCTGATACCAAATGTAACACCCCACCTCCGCCAGGGTGACTCTTGCAAGCACTCTGACTTTGGAGGGGTGTTTGAATCAGGTAAACATGCAAAATGATATATCAAGGCAGAACAAGGACATATGTATATATGTAAACAGAGTAAATAACATAGATAAAACAGCGGAAGATTTAAACCATTTCAAAACAAGTCTGGTACAACATAATATCAATTTTCCCAATAAACAAGTCTAGATAAAACAACATCATCTGAAAACAGAAATACATAAGTGCTATCCCCAAAATACGTGAGAACCATAGCTAGCTTCATGTAGAAAGCGTACATGTACTGAAATCCCACAAGCAAGTAATCCAAAATCCAAGCTAGGCTCCTGTATTCCCTCCCTGAGAACCTGGGGGGAGGGGGGAAACGGAAGAAAAGAGGCGAAAGAAAACAGGTCAGTCAAAAAGACTGAGTAAGCCCTACTACAATCAATGTAAACTGATAAAGTTAACTGGTATGGGCAGCAAGGGATGAACATAGGGATAACAACATACTAGCATGATGATTAACTATCAAGGTAGATAACGGTGTCATCGCATAATCAGGATTAAGGTTTTGCACCACAAGTGTACTAGTAAACTAACATGACTTGAATAAACGAGTATTGATCTCTTGGCCCAAGCTTTGGCCCAATAACATGAAGTGACCCCAATACGAGGTCCAAAGTGTAAACAAGAAGTGATCCCCAGGCCCAAGTTTGGTCCAACATCAAGAATGACCCAAACCAAGGTCCAACTAGCACGGTCTAGTCGATCGGCTCCCTAAAGCCTAACTCGTCAAGTGTCTGTGTCATACGACCCAACTACGAAGTGTAGCTAAACTGTGTTAGGTCCACCCTAGGGTGTATCAAGTCCTAGGGTGTCAACCACCGACACAAACCAAGCACGCACAGTTTAAACCTACTGGTGGCCGTGCCTGCTTTTTCAACTCCGGACCATATGCACGATCATGGCCCGCCTGAACCCACACCGGCGCACCTACTCAGCCGTCGTTTGGTCGCTTACATGGCATCCCAGTAATCGTGCCCCTCCCTAGCCTAGTCCCTAGGGTGTCATGATACAACTAAGATGGTTACTGGTGCAAAGGACCACGCAACTAGGGTTTCCTTAATGGGTTAACGTGGTTAACCCAACTCATTCAAGTACCAAGTTGGTTAAGTGTACCCAAGGTTCATGACTTAACCCTACCAACCCATCGTGTTTTCATTGGTTAAGTATTCCAGCGCTCCATGACTTAACCCTAATCACAAGGCATTAATTAATTAATGCGCCTTAACCTCTCACATTAGACCTTGTTGTGGTTACTAGTTAAGCCGGCGGGTACGGGTAGCTTTACACCACAACTTGGTCTAACCTCGGGTTCCAGGTACAACATGACCAACTTCTCACATTGGGTCTTATTGTTTGTAGCAACTAGTTAAGCCGGTCGGTTTCGGGTAGGTTTACGCTACAAACTCAACCCAACCTCGAGTTGGTCACACTTATCTTTTCTAAGTGTCATGTCCACCATGTTTCCAAAACACATTACAAGTTTTTCAAGCAATTGGATAGACCTAACTTAATAGGTAAATTCCCAATGGGTAGACCTAACTTAATAGGTAAATTCCCAAGCTTATGTTTTTATGTCTTTTAAGTTTACCCAACCCCAAACGCAATCCCATCGCTTACATATCGCAATAGCGCATAAAGGATAGAAAGAGGGAACTTTGCATAATCATGACATAAAAGTGTTGAAGCCACAAGTTCAACATGGTGGCATATGAGACAAAGATGTGATCATAAACTTGCATATCTTGTTATCAACTTGCAAAATATTCATAAGCATGCATAACATCATTTTAACTTGCATAGTGTTCATATGCATACATAACATGGTTTCAACTTGCATAAAGTTCATATGCATGCATAACATCATTTTAACTTGCATAGTGTTCATATGCATACATAACATGGTTTCAACTTGCATAAAGTTCATATGCATGCATAACATCATTTTAACTTGCATAGTGTTCATATGCATGCATAACATGATAGCATGAACAAAATGTTCAACCCAAACTTGCATAACATACTTGCATACCATAACATGACATACTTGCCTATAAACTTGCATATTACAACATGATAAACTTGCATATCAACTTGCATATTACAACATGATAAACTTGCATATCAACTTACATAACATATGACAACTTGCATATCAAACTTGCATACAAGACTTGCATAGCATGTGACAACTTGCATATCATACTTGCATAATAAAACTTGCATGACATATGGCAACTTGCATATCATACTTGCATACTAAAACTTGCATAACATATGATAGAAAACTTGCATATCATACATTTAACTTAAAAGTTCAAGTATGAAAGGAATAGGGCTTACTATGCTTATGCGGACTCAAATGAGTTTAGCAAATTTAAGAAACCCCTTATGCAACTAATTAAACCCCAAAAATGCAAGCAAACTTGATCAAGACTCCTCCTTTATGATGCCAATAGAGAAACAAGACTTTAATGCAAGCTAAAGAGGATCATACAAGCCTAAATACACTTGTATGCATGGAAATCTCTTAGAAATTTGATTTAGGAATTTATGAAGAGAGTGGAGGCCATGAGAGGTTTGATTTTGACATAGTTTAGTTGCTAGAATGAATAATGAATGATTTAGGGTAGGTTAGGGTCTTATTTATAGATTAGGTGAGTGTTTTAGGCCCTTAGATTAACCCTAAATTAGATTAGGACCCTTAGATTTCAGAGCCTTCCAGAAACCAGCCCTAAGACCAAGCCCAGACCCCAAACTGGTGCACCCAACCACAGAACTCTCTAGAAACTGTGCAGGTTTTCTGGCTCAACACGGGCGCACTTCCCAAGTGCGCCAGTGTATTTTTGTGCTGGCGCACTTCACAAGTGCGCCAGTGCATTTTTGTGCTGGCGCACTTCACAAGTGCGCCAGTGCATTTCTGGCCTGTTTCGGGTTTTTCTGTCTAACTTCGTTCGTCCATATCTTCTTCATATGGACTCCGATTTTCGAAAACTCAGACTCTATTTCGCGTATTTTTCCGAGACGAACGCAATGGCATAGCCCGTTTCCCTTGATTCAGATTTTAGAATTAAATTCTGCCTCAATTTATGTTATAACAGGTTATTGAAAATACGGGTTGTTACAAGGATTGTATGAGCCTGTTGAATCTGTAGGGTTAAGTAAACCTATTAAGTATGAGGGGTTAAGTAAGCCTGTTAAATCTATGGGGTTAAGTAAGCTGTTAAATCTGTGGGGTTGAGTAAACCTATTAAATCTGTGGGGTTGAGTAAACCTGTTAAATCTGTAAGGGTTATACGAACCTGTTAATTTAGAAAACTTAACCTATTGAATATGTAGGTGGTTATATGAATATGTTAAATCTGTTAAGCATAACCTGTCAAAATCCTAGTTAGTTGGGGACACAAGATCTGTAAGGATTGGCTTGTGTCATCTGTTGTGTGGGACCCATATTAGTCAGTAACCCATTCTAGTATTAAAGGGGGACCCTGCACTAGGCAGGGGTCAGGGCACGCTTACTGAACTTATTATAAGAGGTTCATATGAGAGGGGGGGTGTACTGGCTCGTTCCAACAGACTCATATGCATGCATGAGTACGGCCTGCATTTGGAAAAATAAGTCGTTGTAGCACTAGTAAATAGGTCCATGTCCTTCTATAGGTTGCCACTTTAGGAAGTAATACACCCTACTGTATGGCCGACACAGGGTATTTACGGAATAGGGAGTCGATCGATTGGGGGGTTGTAAATAGGGTACATCTGGTCCTGTCTATTTCTGTGGGGTACCTGTGTTTCTGTCTGGGCTAACACCCATTATTTTTTATTTGGTACCAACTAATTTAATTTGGGTTAAAACCCACTACTAGAGTACACCTATAACTACCATTATATTTCTGTTGGGATCATCCTGTTTCTGTTAAGTAATTAGGGAGTATGTATTCCTAATACATATATGTTATACTAGTATTGGTGTAGAGAAATCTCTAGAAGCGCAATATACTCTATCATGTTTTACCTTGTTATGCTTACCTATTATGATGATATCTCTCCTATCCACTTTTTATGCTTGTCATGGTACTCTTATTACTTACTTGCTAAAAGTAACTAGACTCGCCAGACTTTATATCTGACCCTTTTTGTTTCCTCTTCTTTCTTCCGTTTCCCTCCTCCCCATAGGTTCTCAGGGAGGGAATTCTAAGGCTTAGTCAGGGTTCTACTATCGTCTTGCTTGGATCTGCTAGATGTATTGCTCAAGCTTCTATCTTTGCTACTATGGCTTTTTCTCTTTTAGGGAATTATGCTTTTTATGTATTTTCTGTACTCTGATGGTACAAGACAGAAATATTATTATAATGGGTATTTATATAGTTTCAGACTGATGGTATTTTGGACCACGATGTTATGATTTATGTTTGAAATAAAATTTTGAATTCCGCTATTGCTTTTATATCTGTCTTGTAATATTTCTGTTTCTGTTTACCTATAATGCTTCATGAAACTTAATGCATTCCCTTAGTGAGTGACACTAACGGACGTGGGGAGTCACACTTGGTATCAGAGCCGAAGGTTACCAGATTGGATAAAAGATTTTGAAAATTATTTTCAAAAAGATTTTAAAAGAAAGCATTTTTAAAAGAAAAGTCTATTTTGAAAAACATATTCCCCAAAGCCATATGTAATATCTTTCGATTCCCTATTTGAATCCCTTTTTCCTTTTCTTTTTAGCATGTCTGGGGAACCCAATATTCCTGAGGGCGTTACGATACCAGGCTGGTTCCGTAGGTATTTAGAGGCTATGGCGCCTGCCAGTGGTCAAGCTGGCGTTCCTCCCCCTGTTGCACCCGTCGTACCTCCTCCCCCTCTATAAGCAGATAACTTCTCTACAAAGATTTTCGTGCTATGGGAGGAAGGCCATTCCATGGAACTGAGATGTCCGTAGAGGCAAGGAATTGGCTCAAGGAGATAGAGGACTTGTTTGGAATCTTCGATGTGGACGATCGTAGGAAGATTCAGCTAGCCGCCTGGCTACTGAAGAATGAAGATTCGTTCTGGTGGGAAGTAACCCAAGCGGGGCATCCGGTGGACACTTGGGATGACTTTAGACAGACGTTTGAAATGAAGTTTTTTTTCTCAAGCTGAGAAAAGCATGCAAATGGAGAGGTTCTTGGTGCTCAAATAAGGAGACATGAGTGTTAAAGAATATGTGAACAAATTCAACCAGCTAGCTAGATTCGGTTTGAAACTTGTAGACACTCCGCGTAAGAAGGCCTTGCGGTTTGGTAAAGGACTAAATGAATCCCTTCATGGGTTAGCTATATCCCATATTCCAATGGGAGCAACTTTTGAGAGGCTCGTTGATATGGCCTTAATGCATGAGGAAGATAAAGTCGATAAGAAGGAAGTTAAGGTTGAGGAAACACAAAACAAGAAAGTGTGGCCCAAGAAAGAACAACAACAAGGGGGCGGAAAGCACGACAAGGCTCTCAAGGCAAAAAGAAATGCCGTGGTTGCGGGAATGTGGGTCATCTGGTCAAAGACTGCAGAAAAAGGAAGACTGCTTGCTTCAACTGTGGTGAAATCGGACACTATACCAGGAAGCGCCTAAAGAAGCAAGGTCAGGACCAAAGGGCGGGATCTTTTAGAGGGTAGGTGCATGCTCTCGTGGCTGGTGTACCGGATAGAGGTAGAAAAGTTTCTATTGAAGGTTTGATTTTCTCTTTCCAATCATCCTGTTATAACTTTTTAATTATAACTTTTTAATTCAGGCGCTTCACATTCTCTTATATCTAATTTTGTGATTAAGTCTCTGCACCTTTGTACTAGTATGGTTTTGGATCCCGTTATCGCTTCAAACCCCATTGGGGGGTACGACTCATCTGTCTATGATTTGTCGAGGTTTGAGAATATCTGTGTTAAGCGTCGAATTTGACTATGACACATATGTACTTGGTTTTATAAGATACTGTCTGATTCTAGGGATGGATTGGATACACATGTATGGTGCCATTCTAGATTGTTAGAGGAGGGTCATTAAATTTCTGACTTGCCATAGGAAGACCCTCGGGATTTCTTGTGACCCTAAAAGGGTCCGTCATGCTTAGTTTCCTAGAATCTCTTGACACGGCTATTGATGATCTACAATCTGTACCAGTAATTCGTGAGTATTCAGATGTTTTGAGGGGTTCGGGGCTTACCTCCGAGGCACGTGATTGACTTTTGTATATACCTGGTGGACAATGCAAAGCCAATTGCATTACCTGTGCGTTATATGGCTCCAAGGTAAAGGAGGGATCTCAGCAAACAAGTAGGGGAGCTACTTGAAAAGGTGTTGGTTAGGTGAAGCATATCAGAATAGGGTTTTTCAATTGTTTTTGCAACTAAGGCATACAACTCTCTATGCTTATGTGTGGATATTCATGATGTTTTTCCACATTTCTTATTTACGGAAGTGTCTGCATGATACAACAGAGGTAGTTAAGCCGAGCATGCTCGAGGAAGTTGAGGTAGAATGAGAGGCGACAATTAGACGAGTTCCTTTCTGTATTCTCGGAACAAAAGGTAAAAAGCTATATAACCAAGAGGATGCAACTTGGGAGTTCGAAGACAAGATTTTGCGCTTCGTACCCTTTTCTTTTCAAGGGAATGTTCTTAACCTCTCTTCCAAAAACTTTTATTCGTGCTTGCTTCTATCATTTCAGTATATCCTATCGATCAAATCTTCGACTTTGGAGTCCTATGATTGTAAACATGTGTTTGAAACAATTTATGGTTGATGGATGCAAGTGGATGCAAGTGGATGTAAGTGTTTGCTAGTGGTTGCTCGTGGATGCATATACACACACATTACACACTAGATCGGCTCAATCTCTCGCATATTGTGTAAGGATGTGTGTGCATTTTTCTTTATTTTAATGGTTGAAAATATATGTATCGTCATATGGATATTGCATTTGGATGGATAATTGTGCATACATATAGAGCTTACATGTTATAATATGATTATTTGTATACATGTTGGATTCATGACACTAACATACATTGCATTAAAGAGGTCGACTGAATCAGTAGACTGCTTGATCTTTCACATTATTGTTAGGACATATATACACACCTTTGCATATGCTCATATAAGCATTAGAAAATTTTAAGGATAACAGATGCATGTGATTGGTGGATGAGTAAATGAATGATGGATGGTAGGATACATTCTTCTTAACTTAGAGATTTCGGGGACGAAATCCTTTAAGTAAGGGAGACTGTAACACCCTGTATTTCAATGACACTAAAGAGGATAAATTAAAAAACAGTTAATTTAACATCTAGAATTAATGGAAACGGATTACATCATTGCGTTCGTCTCAAAATTTTGTTAAGATAGACACCTAGTTTGCGTAAAATGGATAACGTATGAAGAAGATATGAATGGTAGAAGTTTGACGATGAAAGCAAGAACACCTGGCGCACTTGACAAGCGTGCTAAGATATTTTTACATTAGCGCACCTATGAAGTGCACCCATATTAGTTTTTCACCATCCGGACCCAAGTAGGTGTCGACCCATGGCCCGATTCCCCCTAGGGCTGATGTGGCAGTCGAATTTTGGAGGCTGGCAGCTATAAATATACACTCATTTCTCTTGTTTTCTCATACTAAAAACAATGGAGGCCAAATGCTGTTAGTGTATGAACTAAATCTAATCCTTTCATCTTCTACAAATCAATTTTAAAGATTCAAGTGTAGATCTGAGATTCAAACTTCACTTTTCTCCTCTATTATTCTAGATCCGATCATTGTGAGTTCAAGTTACCTTTAGAATTGAATAATTAAAAGTAAGACATGATATAACTGTGATATATCCTTAGGATTGAATCATATTAGATCTACTTTTTGATTATAGATCTAATTCTACTTAGATCATTTTGTACCTATCATGTTGTAGTTGATTGGGATCTTAACCATGTTAGATCTACTTTTTGATTATAGATCTAATTCTATTTTGATCATTTTGTACCTATCATGTTGTAGTTGATTGAGATCTTAACCGTTATGATGTTAGATCTACTTTTTGAATATAGATCTAATTCTATTTAGACCATTTTGTACCTATCATGTTGTAGTTGATTTGGATCTTAACCGTTATCATGTCAAATCTACTTTTGATCGTGGATCTATTTCTTTTTAGATCATTTTGTACCAATCATGTTGTGGTTATTTTGGATCTAAACCTTATTTATGTCAGATCTAGTTTTGATTATGGATCTAGTTCACTTTTTATATCATTTGGTACTTGTCATGTTGTGGTTATTTTGGATCCGTCATTAGTTGGACATGTTTTAGATTTAGATCTTAACTTTCGCCTAATTTTCATGATAAGTTTACCTTGGTTTCACTGTTTAGATTACCTTGTTCCTATAATATTGTGGTTAAATAGGATTTATTATTAGTTTAACATCTATGTTATTACTTAGATCTTATCATGCCAGTTATGACATCCCTATTATGTTAAGATTGATTCTTATATCACATGTTCACTAGATTCGTTCATATATGTCCATCTTATCATTATGTCGTTATATTATTATGCCCCTGCATGTTTATATCAATCTTGTTAGAATAATCATTTCTGTCACCCTATCCCTTTTTTATTTTAGCCTAGCTACTTTCTAGCCTAGGCATGACATTAAATTATGTGAATACGTTAAAATGGGAACGAGCGAAAAAACGGTATAAATTGGGCATAATTTGTAAATGGAAAGTTAGGCATAACTTAATGTTTATAAACAAGAATTTGGGCATATAATTAATTATGAACATAATTGGGGAAAAAGAGGCATGGACACCTATAAAGACATAGGTATAATTAATAATTGAAATGCCTAGGATTACAGTAATTAGAAACTGTAATGGCACTTATGACACGAGGTTAGATTGCACTTATGGTGGAAGTCTGCTCGGAACCGACCGGAATATCCAGCGACGGTAAGTGGTGAATCTAATGTGAGAGGTCTAAGTTCACAAATACAAGACGTGCTATGATATGAGGTTAAGCCTGACTTGTGAAAGAAGTCTTCCCGGAATCGACCGGAATATCCAACATCCATAAGTTATAGGCCTAATCTGGGTGGTCTAGCACATTTTAACCATAATTGAATATGGTAATAAAGATGAAAACTTAACCTAGTTGAATCCATAAGGATTGTATGAGCCTGTTGAATCTGTGGGGTTAAGTAAACCTGTTAAGTATGGGGGGTTAAGTAAGCCTGTTAAATCTGTGGGGTTAAGTAAGCCTGCTATATCTGTGGGGTTGAGAAAACCCGTTAAATCTGTAGGGTTGAGTAAACATGTTAAATCTGTAAGAGTTATATGAACCTATTAATTTAGAAAAGTTAACCCGTTGGGGTTATATTGATCCGTTAACTTGTAAAGTTTAACCCGTAAATCTGTAGAGGGTTATGTGAATATGTTAAATCTATTAGGCATAACCTGTCAAAATCCTAGTTAGTTGGGGACACAAGATCTGTAAGGGTTGGCTTGTGTCATCTATTATGTGGGACCCATATTAGTCAGTAACCCATTCTGGTATTAAAGGGGGACCCCGCACTAGGTAAGCGTCAGGGCACGCTTACTGAATTGATTATAAGAGGTTCATCTGAGAGGAGGTGTGTACTGGCGCATTCCAACGGACTCATGTGCGTGCATGAGTACGGCTTGCATCTAGGAAAATAAGCCGTTGTAGCACCAGTAAATAGGTCTGTGTCCTTCTATAGGTTGCCACTTTAGGAAGTAATACACCCTACTATGAGGCCGACACAGGGTATTTATGGAATAGGGAACCGATCGATTGGGGGTAGTAAATAGGGTACATCTAGTCCTATCTATTTCTTTGGGGTACTTGTGTTTCTGTCTGGGCTAACACCCGTTATTTTTTGTTAGGTTCCGGCTAATTTCATTTGGGTTAAACCCATTACTAGAGTACACCTAAAACTACCATTATATTTCTTTTGAGATCATCATGTTCCTGTTAAGCAATTAGGGAGTATGTAATCCTGTTACATATCTGTTATACTAGTATTGGTGCAGATAAATCTCTAGAAGTGTAATATACTCTATCATCTTTACCTTGTCACACTTACCTATTATGATGATATCTCTCTTATCCACTTTGTATGCCTGTTATGGTACTTTTACTTTTTTACTTGCTAAAAGTAACTGGACTCGCCAGACTTTATGTCTGACCCTTTTTGTTTCCTCTTCTTTCTTACGCCCCCTCCCCACAGGTTCTCAGAGAGGAAATTCTCAGGCTTAGTCAGGATTCTACTATCGTCTTGCTTGGAGTTGCTAGATGTATTGCTCAAGCTTTTATCTTTGCTACTATGGCTTTGTCTCTTTTGGGGAATTATGCTTTTTTTGTATTTTCTATACTCTGATGGTACAAGACAAAAGTTTTATGTTATTTTAATGGGTTTTTATGTAGTTTCATTCCGATGGTATTTTTGACCACGATGTTATGATTTATATTTGAAAAAAAAAATTAAATTCTATTATTGCTTTTATATCTGTCTTCTAATATTTATGTTTCTGTTTACCAATAAAGCTTCATGAAACTTAATGCATTCCCTTAGTGAGTGACATTAACGGACGTGCGGTGTCACAATGTGAGCCCATTATCTCTAACTATTAGTGCAGTTCGTCGACCGTACCTGTAAACAGCTATTTTCAATGTTTTAAAAAATATGGTTTTTTTTTGTAAAATCATTATAAATTATTTAAAACTGCTCTGAATTGGAAAATTTTCGTTTTGGAAGATATAAAAGTTATTTTGATCAAACTAGCCAATATAAAATGTTTTGGAACACTTATTGGATCGTTGTTGTAATGCTTTCTTTAAAAACAATCTACTTTAAAGTTCTTAACCTGCGGACCATTATCTGAACTTTAAGTAATCATTTTAAAATGATTTGTGAAATTATTTAAAAGGTCTGAAATTATTAAACTATTTAATATTGAATTTAAATTGGTTTATTCAACATTAAAGGGGTTCTCCAATTATAAATAAATTGGATGTGGTTGGAAATAAATCTTTGGATGTTTAATATTATCACTGTAGATGATGACTCTTACTATTTGAGGAATTTAGAAGGTAGTTCACTGTTATTTCTCTTATAGTATAGGTTGGATACAGAAGTTAATATCAAGGATAAGTTGATGAATATCTAATTATAATCCATATCTAATACCAAAGAGCTGATAAATCTTTCGAAATAAATAAGGGTTTCCCTATTTAATTTAGATAAGTTGGATAGAAATAATCTTCGATTATTTGATATGAAACTCTGTGGTGAAAACGTATACTATTTGAGGAATTTGGAAGATATTCATATCGTTATTTCGCTTATAGTATTCGTTGATTATGAGAACTGATATCGGATATAAGTAGATACAATTTTTATGTAACTTATGTTGAATATCGATTGATTTGAGTTTTGTTGTGGATGGTACCTTCAATAATATCATTCTTTAACCCTAACGAGAGTGCGTGGTGGAAATTTATATCATAATCAGGGATTTAACCAAATCTTTGATTTGAGAAAATTAAAGTAAGAAATTTGAAGGAATGAAGATAATTTAATATTAAAGAGTTGAATGTTAGGCAACTTTTTAAATGGAAATTATTATTGAAATTATGGAATGTGGATTAAGGATTTTCAAAGAAACTGAGTTTTTAGTAATAAGTTATCGAACAAAAAGATTTGAGAATGACTTAAGAATGAATTTATAAAAGGTTTTGGTTAACTGACTATCAGAAGAGATTTATTTATAGGCCTATGTGATCTGTATTTGTATTTTAAATTTCTTCTTATTGTTTGGAAAGATTGGGATCGTATTGATGTATGAAAACCATTTCGAATAATAATACGTTATGGAGCAATTAAAGACATTGAAGACGATGATTGATGTAACGACCTGGTTTTTTACCACATCAAGTCGGTAATTAAACCAACTCAAACCGTTCAAAATGACATATTGTTATTGCTTATGAAGTTAAAATACAAATCATCACAGAATCAAAGACATAGAACACAAAATATCTCATAGCAGAAGTAAAAATTTATACATTATTACAAAATCTTTTAAATTTACATGATATCAGAGTATAGAAATAAATGTAAATACAGCGAAAGAATGCCTATAGAATCATACTAATATTCTGTAATAACTAGAGATGAGTACAGCTGCATATGACAAGTAGATGGATAGCTGGATTTCCAACGATTCTCAGGCTCTAACAGACATATCTCTAAGCTGAAATACTCGGTCTAACCCAAGCATTTTGCAACGAATAAAAAAAACAAAATACCCAAGTCAGGATTAACATTCTCATATAAGTGAATTAACTCAAGTGACATGTTTAAATGGAATGCATCAGTACTTAAAGGACGGTTGGGATTTCCATCCCCTAAGGATCTGTGAAATTAATATATATAGTATAATACATTATTACAATAGTATCTATTTGGTAAAGTAAATATATCAAAATAGTGTAAGCGGGATTACCATATTACCCTTACACTATTTATAAGCCTTATAGTCTATACAGTACCGTAAATTCATCGCACTGGTGTTATCAGAGGGCTTTCCATAGAAAACAATGCCAAATCAAAATCATAGGGGCACGGTAAGGATAAATATGACAAGGCACTCGAGGCAATACCCAGGGTAGGGTTCTACCAGTTGCACTCCCGGACCGGTGGTAACGCATAGCAGCAACTACCGCCTACCTCGGAACATGCTTCCATAATTAGAAAGTTTAACCCAAATCAATTACAACAGTAATAGAGATGGTATCGAAGAAGCGTGTCTGATCAGAGATGTACCTCAATTAGTCACGGTATAGCTCCTATTTTAGTCGTTTCAATTATGGCCTGAAGGTCAAGGTCAATCCATCAGCGTTCTCTTTCTTCAATCCAGTAATCGCCTCCATACCATCTTACTTCATTTCTAGAACTCCACCACATGCACAGTTGTTAAAGTGGTATCAGTATTGGCAGAGAGTATGACATCTACCAACTCCGATCTCTTTAACAGTTGAACGATTACATTTTTCACAACGTGATCATTAGATTTGAAATCATATTTTGAGTATCGTAGATCGATTTGTTTTAGGTATCGTTTTAAAATCGATAACTCAAATAATTCCCCCTTAGTCGAATTAAGACTTCAAATCCGATATTCACAATTATCCATTGTCAAACAATTCAAGTCCAGATTTCAATTTTCCATACAATATCATTATCACCCAAAATCTTTATTTTAAATCACTTTGGATTCATTAGCTAGGATAGATCATTTAAATTTATAAAAGTACTTAGAATGGTAACTTGAAAATAATGTAATGCATTAATTTGAAAATATATATATTTGTAAAATGGTACAAAATCCTTAATTGTCAAACTATGTATAAGTCTTACATTGAATTTATAAAATATATTTTTAGAAAAGTTATAATTTAAAAGTAGTGTATATAAATATATACGTTATATATAGACTTATGGTTGAAAACGAACAAAAATAGTTATAAGGTTTGAATAGTCAAGATAGTTTAAAATTATTTACTTTGTGGAATGTGGTATTTGCTTTTACCAAAATATAGCTTGATTCTAATTATATGATCCAATCTAATTCACATCCCAAAAGTTTGACTAATATCCATTTATTCCTTATTCAAGTCGATTCCCTCTTGTTGGTTCGTTAAAAAAAGGCCATATTAAATCAATTTGTTTAAATTCGAATCCATCAAATGGGAAATATTTCCAAATCATTACCTTTAGACAAAAATTTCAATTTAACATTCATTTCCTAGCAATTCATAAATTTTATTAAGTCCAAATACCAACGTAAGATTCGTTAAACCTTCAAATCAATCCATTTTCTAAGAAATCTCATAATGAATCAACCTTTTTAATTCTCTATTGTAAGAATCTATAAAAAATAGATTTCATAAATCTTTTTCAAATCCAAGCATTCTTAATACAATTCTTTAAGATTATTCTTCAACACCTTTATTAAACGGATCATTACTTTATTCCACCAATTTAAATTAGTTCAAGGAAAATCCTTCTGTTAGCATACTTTGTGAACTAGGCTATGCAAAGTTAAAGAATCAAATAATGAAGAACACTCTGCCAAACATTCGGATCGGATCAGGTCTTCTTTGGACAGAGACAAACCAACATGAAGCAATGAAGGAAAGAATGCAGACCGGATCGGATCGGAAGTAGCAAGGCCGATCCGAACCCCATTTAATAGTCTATCCGATCCAAGCCCAGGATGTCAGCAATTCACTCACACGTTTTCCTTAAGAATCGGGGCGGTTACACACACGTTCTGCCCACGATGGCCACTAACCAGTTGTGTTGTCCTCACGAGAATCCATCCGAACCCGAAAGTGGCGGGACGAAGGCCACGCGGACCCGAACCGATCCGGTCCCAAAAGGATTTTACACCTATAAATACTCCATCAAGAGGCACTTGAAGGGATCTTTTGGCACTTTCATGATTAAAACTCCTTTGCAACCCGAATTTTATCAACTTGTTCAGCCTACAATCATCTTTCAAGTCATATTGCAAAAGAAATTGAGTGAATCAATGTATGAAATGAGTGAGAATTGAGTGAAAATCATCGTTGTACTCACATTCAAGACATCAATCAAAAAAGAAGAAAAATGGACGTAGGCTGTCTAACTCCGAACCACTATAAACTGTGTTTTTTCTTCGTTTTAATTTTCATTCATTAGAATTTTTACTAGTTTTGGTGTGAGAGCCAATTTTGGATCTAACGTTTTGGTGCTTTCACTGAGAAATCTTCGAATTCTCAGCCTTTTGGGATTATCATTCTACTATTTGGACGCTCAAGTTCAAAAAAGTTAATCCTCTGTTTCTGACATCTTTAAGTACTTGTTGTCTAACTGTTGAAGAATCGAGTATTATGGCCAAGACAAAAGGAAAAGAAGTGCAAGGCGCTAGGGGAAACGATGCTAGAGAAGATCAACAAGCCATCGTGTTAACGAGGTCGCGCGCTCAAGGCTCTGGAGCAGACCGCTCCGATTAGGAGGGTCCGAACCGGATGGAAGACTCCGATCCGATCCGGTCTAATGAAGTTGAGGGCACTTACTCTCCCCATCCGAACCGCTCCGGCCAGGCCACTACGCACCGATCCGAACCAGAATGAAGCTAGAACTTCTACTCGAGCTCCCACCAACGCTCCAATTCCAGCCACGATGACTAATGTTCAGCCTGATCCATCTGCACCCATTACACAGGGAGATTTTTCACGCTTTCTTAACATGCTCCAGGGTACTAAGGAAGCATTGGAAGCCCAAAGGCGTGACAACCTTCGAATGCAGGAAAACATGATCACTATGGGTAGAGAACTCCAGGAGCTCCGGATGCAGAAGACTCCTTCCCCAACACACCACCTTGCTACAGATGATTCGTCTTCTTCAAACGAGGAACGTCCTCATGAGAGAAGACTGCTTGAACGACCTCAGAACCTTGATCAGTTAACTTTTGGATCTTTAGGATCTCGAGAAGATGCCGCTCGTGTATTGGGGCCTGATGACCCGAGCCTGCAACAGCCTATATTGTACCTATGTGTGGATCCCACGTCCTACCCATGGATCCTAATATTACCAACCCTACGCAACAACAGCTTCTTCAACCTCTACCTCCTGAGATCGACCGAGAGCGCAGAGAGCAGTGTAGAGCAGCTGCCGCTAGAAATAGGAGATTATCCCCTAATCAGGAACCCAGGGGTAATCCGAACATCAGACCTAGAGAACCTGTGCAGACATTAACAAATGCTGATGTATGGGTAATGGTACGCCAGATTATGTCCGAGAGCCGACGGTATACTAATGAAGATTAGGGCATTGAGAGAAGTCATACCCCCTTCACGGATGATATATTGGACTTCCAATTCCCTCGACGATTCAACTTGCCTCAGATGGATCAATATTCAGGAAGAATGGACCCAAGGCAGCATCTGATGAGATATGCATGGTTCATGAATGCTGCAGCAGCTCCAGATGCTGTAAAATGCAAATCCTTTCCAATTTATCTTGAAGACGTGGCGTTAATGTGGTTCACCCGAGTCCCTCCTCGGTCGATATCAAATTTCACAGAATTGAGTGAGCGCTTCATGAATCAGTTTCGACTTCATGTCCGAAAGTCCAAGAGCGTCATAGAGTTGTCACGAATTAAACAGGCCCCAGGAGAATATTTGAAGTCATATTTAGATCACTTCAACCTGGCCGTCACTAAAGTTAGTGATCCTCATGAGCCCACTATCCTGATGGCCTTGATAGAAGGGGTAGGCCCTGACACAGAATTTGGGGATTACTTGTCTGGGAAACCGCCTCCCACTAGAGAATTGTTCTATGAAAAAAGCTAATATCCGCTTAAGGCGAGAAGAAGCTCATGCAAATAGGAAGAAAAAGTCTGAAGGGGCCTCGAGGGAAGGTGTCCAGAGTAATGTTGTTGTGAAACAATCTGGTGACAGTTCAGGGAAGGTTGAAGTAAACGTTGGCAACCAAGTGGGAGTAATAGCAACAGAAATGGAAACGGCAACAAAAGGAATAGAAATCGAGGGAATAGCTCTAGTAAAAGACCCAGATTCCAAACTTTTGAAAATTATACGTCGTTAAATGATACGTTGGAGAATATTTACTTGGATACATATAGCATATTGCAGTACAAAAAACCCCCTCCCAGAGACTCCACTGAGAAGGAGATCGCAACAGGAAAGTTTTGTTTGTTCCATGGAACCCATGGTCATTCTACCAATGAATGCCGTCATTTGAGATATATAGTCGAAAGATTGCTGCTGGAAAGGAAGTTAGACGAGTACAAGGTTTCCCCAAGGGACAGGGGACAAGCCCCAGACCAAAACCAGCCTACTTCAAAACCCACAGCCCAGTAGAAAGGTAAGGGGATCGTCATTAATACTATTATAGGCGGACCTCACCTAGTTGGTCGTAGTTTTAAAGCAATGGATCAGTACGTCAACGCCGCCAAGCATTTTGAAGTTGGAGAATGCAGTAGCCTCGAAGACATTACTCCAGTAAAATAACAAAAGACGATGTCAGACGACGTCGTATTCCGCAATAGAGATGATTCTGGAGTTCAATCTCCAACTGACGATCCACTAGTGATTACCAATAATTGGCCCTGCTTTAGTCCATAAAGTGTTAGTGGACAACAGTAGCTCGGTCAATATCCTCTTCAAGAAAGTATTCAAACAAATGAGACTCGAAGCAAAAGATTTAAAGCCATGCGAAGGATGGATACGTGGCTTCAACGGAGCATCGACGGCTCCGATGGGCTATGTGGAATTGCCAGTCACATTAGGGCAGGGAGATCGCCAGAGAGTGAGGATCCTGCCGTTTGTAGTTTTGGATGTTGAGTCGCCCTACAATGCCTTCCTAGGCCGACCGGCCCTTGCCGAGTTTAGGGCATGTATTGCACCTTGGTGCCTGCTGCTTAAATTTCCGACCGACTCAGGAATTGGGGTGATGAGGGGCGACCAAGCTACAGGACGATCTTGTTACATGACAGAGTTAAAAATGTTAATGAAGGGGTTGAATATAGAAACTAAGGACGATTCTGCCCCTTCAAAGGAGAACTCAGCATAGCAATTAAGGGGTCCTGCCACAAGAGAGTCGCCCTCAGATGTGCTCGAGGATATAGATCCCAAAGAGGATAGAGAACCCGAGGATAGGAAGGAGACTCCCAACGAAATAACAATAGATATACATATTGATGAAACAGATTCGACAAAAGTACTAAAGATCGGCTCGCAACTAGATCCAGTTCGAGCGAGAGAATTGGCTGATTTTTTAAAGGCAAATCTGGATGTGTTTGCCTGGACTCACGCTGACATGCGTGGGATTTCGCCTGCCATCATGAGCCACCCTTTTTGTATTAATCCAAAGCACCTACCAGTCAAGCAGAAGAGACGGATGTTAGGCCCAGAGCAGTCAGCAGCTTTAAAAGAAGAGGTAGAGAAATTAAAAGATAATGGATTCATTAAGGATTCGAAATATCCCGACTGGATATCGAATACTGTCCTGGTCAAAAAGTCAAACGGGAAGTGGCGAACATGTATCGACTTTTCTGATTTGAACAAGGCTTGCCCGAAGGATAGCTTTCCTCTCCCCAGAATTGATCAACTAGTAGATTCAATGGCCGGACATGAGCTTTTATCCTTTATGGATGCCTATTACTGGTACAATCAAATTCCCATGCACATACTAGATCAAGAGCATACAAGCTTCATCACAGAATTGGGGCTATATTGTTACGTGGTAATGCCATTTGGGTTAAAGAATGCAGGAGCCACGTATCAGTGCCTGGTCAACCGCATGTTTTATAATCAAATCGGGAAAACCATGGAGGTTTACGTGGATGACATGCTTGTGAAGTCTAAACAATCTTCCGACCATACAAAGGACTTAGCTGAAATGTTTGATATTCTTCGAAGGTATGGGATGAAGTTAAACCCCCTAAAATGTTTGTTTGGGGTCGCATCTAGAAAATTCCTTGGGTTTATTGTGAGTTCTCGAGGAATTGTGATAAATCCTAGCCAAATAGAAGCAATAAGGGATATTGAAGAACCAAGCAAGATCAAAGACATTCAAAGCTTGGCCGGAAAAGTTGCTGCATTGAGTAGGTTTATCTCTAAAGCTACAGATAGATGTGTACCTTTCTTCGATCTCATAAAACGAGGAAAGCGAAATTTTGAGTGGACCCCCGATTGTGTGGAGGCGTTCCAGAATCTATTAGACTTCTTAGAAAAGCCTCCAATATTATAAAAACCTGTGGAACATGAGGATTTGTTCGTCTATTTAGCGGTATCATCCCACGCCGTCAGTACAGCATTAGTACGTGAAGAGGATAAAGTCCAGAAACCTGTATATTACATGAGCAAAAAGCTAGCTGCTGCGGAACGTAATTATCCGAAGATAGAAAAGCTTGCTTATAGCCTTCTGATTGCTTTCCACAAACTTCGCCATTATTTTTAGGCTCACCCGATAGTTGTATATACCGATCAACCTTTGAGACAAGTGTTGCAAAAACCTGAAGCATCGGGACGGTTACTTAAATGGAACATTGAGCTGAGTCAATTTGATTTGAACTTCCAACCACGAAGATCAATAAGGGGGCAGGCATTGGCTGACTTTATAGCTGAATTTACAATTCCCAAAGAGGAAACGGTGGGTGTCAAGGTAGTTACTTTGGACCGAGAGTTAAAGCTTAGTCCGTGGAAACTATATACGGACGGAGCCAAAAATGATCGAAATTCCGACTCCGGAGTTATTTTAATAACTCCTAAAGGACGATCTATTTATTATGCATTATGATTAGAGTTTGCTGCTACTAACAACGATTCCGAGTATGAAGCCCTGATTGCCGAGCTAAAACTCGCCAAAGAATTGGGAGTGAAGACATTAGATATATATTGCGATTCCAAGATAGTTGTATGCCAGGTTCGGGAAGAATTTACTGCTAAAGGACCTCGACTCATTATTTATCTCAAAAAGGTAAAGGAGTTGTTGGAAAGTTTGGAGCATTATAGCATAACGCACATTCCAAGAATAGAAAACCAGAAAGCAGATCGACTGGCGAAGATGGCAAGTTCTGATAATCCTAAAGAAACTGAAATGGTTCCAATAGAGATTTTGGAATCACCGAGTTTTGACCTAATGGAAGCGGAGCTAGCCTTGGAAGTCGACCCAAAGAGAGAATCCTGGATGACATCGATCAAGAATTTTATCAAGAATGGAACCCTCCCAGTGAAAAAGAGCGAAAGACGAGCTGTAAGACGCAAGGCTGCAAGATACGTTTTACAGGACGACGTCCTTTATCGCCAAGGGTTTTCAATGCCCCTATTACGGTGTATCGCACACGACCGACGACATTAAATGTGCACTGCAAGAAGTACATGAAGGTGAGTGTGGAGACCACACTGGGGGCCAGACCTTAGTAAAAAAGGTATTACGGTATGGATATTTCTGGCCTACCGTGAATAAAGACGCGGCTGATTATTCACGACGCTGCGATAGATGTCAAAGATTTGCCAAAGTTCCCAAAGCGCCTCCGACTCAGCTCAAGTCCATGGTAAGCCCATGGTCGTTTGCCATGTGGGGAATTGACATTATTGGGGTGTTACCTATTGCCAGAGGAGGAGCTAAGTACGCGATCGTTGTCATGGACTATTTCACAAAATGGGTGGAAGTTGAACCCTTAACAACTATCACAACCAGGAAGGTGATCAGTTTTGTGGTCAGAAACATTATTTGTCGATTTGGGATACCGAAGACCATCATAACTGATAATGGGACGTACTTCGACAACATCGAGTTCAGAAACTTCTGCCAGAAATACAAGATTGATAAACGATACACTGCAGTAGCTCACCCGCAGTCAAATGGCCAGGTCGAAGCCATAAACAAGGTCATTAAATCTATTCTGAAGAAGCGGTTGGAGCGGGCCAAAGCCAGATGGGTAGACGATTTTCCACTAGCTTTATGGGCCTATAGGACAACCTTTAAGACAACTACCGGCCATACTCCCTATTCACTTTCCTTTGGGTCAGAAGCAGTGATCCCGGTAGAATTGGAAGTCCCTTCTCATCGAGTCGCGTATTATGACCCGATGACAAATAGAACACTCCTCCTAGAATCTCTTGACATGATTGAAGAAAAAAGAGACAAAGCTGACTTGCATGCCTCGAGACATCGACATCAATTAGCACGTTATTATGACTGGAAAGTTCGCTTCAAAACCTTTGAACCAGGAGACCTAGTACTGAAACGAATCTTCCCACCTTCGACCCAATTGGGTCCAAAATGGGAAGGGCCATACACCATCCAATGGAAGCTTGATACAGGAGCATTCAAGCTAACGGCCATGGACGATGAAGAGATTCCCAGAGCATGGAACGCTCAACACTTACGACGATATCTGAGCTAAATATGAAATGTCATCCTTTTTGTTTTTATAAGCTATGTAAAAAGGTACGACTTGCCTTAAAAAAAGTCTGTTTATATGAACAAAGGATTATGAAGTGGATGTAGGCTACGACTTAGCTGAACCACTATAAAAATATCGTGTGTCATTTACTTTTCTGCATTATTTATATCTTCAACAATTATTCTATCATGACCATGAAACACGAAATATTAAATTAGATTTGGAAAGTTGGAGATGACCTATGTGCAGGAGCAAATAAAATGACCGTTTGCACGAAAAAACACAAAAGAATGGGAAGACGACATTCTTAACTCTAACTCTCAAGAATCGAGAGAGAGTATAAAGGACGGGAAGACGACGTCCCTTGAGGCGTGAAGGTGCACCCAGATGATACACTGCCTCAACGATACTCTAACCTGGTTATGAGACAGGAGAGTATAAAGATGCTAGAAAGAATAGGCATCAATGACGAAAGGAATATGGCCCCGATAGAGAATCGGGGGCAATTGGATTTTGAATTTAATCAATCTTGAATAATTCTTGCTCAGTTATCCAAGATTGACTGGGGGCATATATGTGTACACATATTCCCCTCAATAATGACTTCATTATATAACTGTAATACGACATGCTTTTGCATTTTTACTTAAGTACTAAACTAACAACTATCAGACATTGCAAGTAATAAATTATTATTATTTACAAACACGTGAGTTTGTACAGGGAAATCAAGAAAAGGATGCGAGGGCCGCATTCGCTGCAACAAGTGCGAACCAATTGAATGCCAAAACAAAACAAAGCACTTCGTCACTTGGGCTTTGGAGCAGACTTGGATTTTTTGGCAGCTTTATGAGTAGCCCTAGCCTCTTTTTCAGCATAAGTCATAATGCGCTTTGGCCTTTTCTTCTCTGCAGTCGAAGTGCTAGAATCAGTTGATTTTTTCCCAAGCGTCGGAACACTGGAATCAAGAGAAGATTTTTTAGCAAGCTCTTCTGTAATAGACCTAGTTGAAAGCTTAATGACTAACCTTGATCTAGGATCCACCACTGCAAGGGGCTTAAGGCTTTCGGGGTTCAAGTCTTCAATTTTTAGCTGTCTTGTTCGGCTTTCATTTCAGCCGGAGTGATGTCATCGACACTTTTTGAATCCCCAATTATAGCCACATCGGGATCTTCTTCATGCTCCTCGTTACCACCGTCGTCTTTTAAGGCATCTATCATCTCGTCATCATGATAAGTGTCGGCCTTAGACAGTTCAGCTCCCCCTCCGGACTCAACAATGGTAGCTTTATCCTATTTTCCTTGAGTCTTTTCCATAGATTTTTCCCCAGTAGTGGTTCCCTGATGCACGTCAGTCTCCTCGGTCGGTGCAACACCTACAGAATGAGAATAAACAGTTATCAACTCAGGAGAAAATAAATGATCCTCCATTGATTGCCCAATTATGTGATGAAAGGTGGAGACAGCCTTGACAAATTGAGGTGAAAAGGTAGAAATACCTTCTGATGGCCCCTCAATTGGAGTGACTACCGTCTCTGACGCTGATTCGGGTATGGGGGATAAAAGAGACGCCTGAAGAATTCTCGGGTTCTCGGGATCATATCCCTCGACTTAGTAGTTTTAGTGGTAGCGGAAGAAGAACCAGCCTCAGGGATATTCTTTTGTTTGGCCATCCGCTTCTCTTCCTCCATAGCAGCGGCAATGAGGTGACGCCCCTCGGCCAGGCGTGCCGGATCATCATCTCTCAGATACTTTTCCATAAGTTTATCTTCATCAACAAAGTCTACCTTGAGTTCCTCTTTCTCCTATTCCATGATTTGACTCCATACGTGAACTAAGGTAGTTGGATAGTCTTCAATCCAAGAGATGTTTCGGCGACGAATTATGTGCGTGAAGAATTCAATCAGTAATTCGCCAAAACCATGCACTTCTTCCTGAGCCTCTGATAGCTATTTACGGGTCTCTTCAGCAGATTTAATGACATTCTCCACATTCCCCTCAGCTAGGGCAGCCCTATTCTCAGCTTCCATTAAGTTGGACTCCAAGTCAGCGTTTCGTTTCTCCAGTTCAGCATTTTTTCTTGCTAACTCGGCTTTTTCTTGCTCAAGAGTATTGTAAGCCAGTTGCATTTTGACATTGTCCGACTTAGCGTCTTCTGCTTGTTTCTTCAACCCCAAACGCTCTTGACTATGAGATTCCAGCAACTCATGATAACGCTTCTGTAATTCCTCAATTTGCTATTTGAAGTTGTTGGTGTCTCATTGAGCGATGACGAGTTGAGTCTGTGTGTCCTCAAGGTCCTTCTCTAAATTTTTCAAGGCCTTTTCATCGACATCTGCAGTCTTTTTCATCGAATTAACATCTATAATTAAAGTCCGAATAATTCTGGAGAGATTGCGTGAATATTTGAACATCTCCAAGTATTGCTTCTCGACTGCGTCAATCTTTGCTTTAGCCTCATCAGCCCAGATTGAGGAAATGGGCTCGAGTGCCGGTAAAAAAGTCAGGTTCTCAAAGTAATGATCTGGGAACTGCTTATCCAAATATGCCAGCTTAACTTTGGTCTCAGCATCCAATGGTGGAGGTTTGCAGTATGTTAGTTCAGTGTCTTTTTGCTTAGTTGGGACGATGGTTGTATCACCCTTTCTAGATCGCTTCTCAGAAATCTTGTGTTTGTCTCATGAATCGGTGTGTTTCGGTGGTCTTTTTTCCTGAATGTGTTTGTCTTGAGGAGAAGTTCGGTCTTTAGGCTGCGATGTATCTTCCCCTCGATGACTCTGGTAGCTCTTATATCTATCTGGATCTGACCAGATAGGGGAACGAGAACGCGAAGTATGTGGTCGATAAGAATCATGAGGCCTTCTGTCATCTCTGCCCCGGCTCTCACGGTGATCATGCTCGATATCGGAAGGAGGTCTAGACATGCTACGGCGTATTTTCCTGACATCGTAATAAGGGCGAGACATTGTACCTGTGCAGAATGTAAGTGGAATTCAGAATCAGTGTTCACATAAAAAGTGAGTGTTGCGATGTGTGGTGCTAATGTGTTAAGTGCATCCTAAGTGGTGTTCCCCTCGAAAAACCCGAGTTTGAAGCCAGACTAGCGCGAGTGGGCTCTTTGGCCTTTACGGGAGTAGTCTCCTCTGAAGAAGTGAAAGTTAAAGGATTTGTGCCAAAGTCCTCTGAAGTATAGATGGTTTCAGGCTGAGGGAGATCTCCTAAACCCTGAAATGTGGAATCATCGGTAGTAGGGACATCTCCTTGAGAAGCGTCTGTTGGCAGCTCTTTAGGGGATGTTGACTTCTCAGGAGAAATAGCATCATCAGGGACAGTGTACCCTTCTTTGTTATTTTCAGCTATGTTGGCTAACTCATCGTCCTGAGTTGAAGATGGAGAAGGTGAAGTCCGAAGTGGTATTGTTGGACCTTTTGAGCCCTCGCCCGTCTCAGAAATAATGTCTACTGGGGGTATGTACACATATGGACCCGTCCCATGACCTATGCTACGGGTAATGGATAGTAACATGTGATGATGGAGATACTCATCCTTAAGAACTTTGTCGATGGTTAGAAACTTTTGATCGCCATTAAGAAGCGGATGCAAACGATCAAAGTACAATTGATCCGATATTTGTTTTGGATTATCAACCGCGGATAAAAAAAAGCTAGTTAATGTGTTGGCATGAACATTCAAAATTGAGATCTAGAAAATAGGTGCTTTACTTGATTTGGTCCATCTCCTGGCGCACCCCGGCTGTTGCCTGATATAAAACCATTAGAGCTTAGAATCGCCAGCCTTGCTGCTAAATGGAGCTAAAATAATTTTCCTTTTTGGGACTGATTCAAAATAGGAGAAGGAAGGAGTCTCTTGAGTCCGATGCTTGAAGTTATAAAAAAGTGGACGTCATCGAAAGTAGGCTCTATTCCTAAAACCTCTTTGTATGCTATATACAAAGTGTATAAGTAAGCATAAGAATTGGGATGTAATTGCATGGAGGCAATCCGCATCTATCTCAGAAAATCGACAACAAAAGGCGGAAACGGTGGAATAGCCCCTACCATACACATCAATCGGGTAACTGCCATAAATTCTTCCGGAGGATTGTGGGGACGATCTGTTTTCGATGGCACCATGGTATCTCTTTTTAATATTCCGTGCTTTAGACATATCTGAACAAGTCTGTCGTCATCAATCTTTGATTCAACAGAATCTATGGATAACTCCAATATAATGGAAGACTCAAACTCATCAGGAGCTCGATTATCTCTTATCCCTCCTTCCTCTTCATCACCGAGAGAAACTTCACTATCGGAAAGTGTTTCACTATTGTGTGCTTCTACTTCATAATCTGGGCCCTATAGTCCCATTCAGGGTCTGAGGGAGAGGATATATCATCAAGAGTGAATCTCTCGGAGGTTTCTGCAGTTTCTCTCTGCTCTGTTAACCTAGACGAACGTCTCTCTGCCATGATCACTAGACTACTGAAGAAGCAATAACATAAGTTAGAGTAAGATAGCCTGTATCCCCCCTCCCCCCGTGTGTGTATGTGAACTAAAGTGTGTGCTACGTGTGCAAAAGATGCAAAGTAAACACATGAGATCGTGATGAAAAGGTTCAATAAAGCAGTAATGTACAGAATGGTCCTTGATGTTCGTTTATGTCCGTGAGGCGCTATCCTAACTGTTCTTTAAGTTGAAGGTTATGTCAAACATTGATTTAGCCAATTGGACAAATTCTCGTGCATTAAGATGGACTGCTTCGGTTCGGTTCGGGTGTATGTGTTGGGATCGGATCGGGAAGCAAAGCCATGCTTTGGTCTAAAGCAAACACTCACACCTATTAAGCGAAATCGGATCGGTTCGGAGGCAGACATTCGGGGCGGTCCGGATTGACGTGAACACACATGCCTCTCTTCCTCCTTGTTTCTCACTCCGACCTGACCCGGTCAAGTGAGATTTGTTCCCCCTCTTTGCTTTTTTACTCTGATCCGGTTACATGAACTTCTCCGCCTTCCCTTCACTTCAATGTTTCTCCACCCGAACCGATCCCAACCCATCTCCTCTTCTTCTTCTATGTCTTCCCTCTCATTCAACTGACACCAAACCCGACTCCATTCCTAAAACACCCCAATCAAGGCCGAGCACTTGTATGCTCAAATATCCAACAATAAATCCTAATCCCATCTCCCAACGCCTCGAGGTGATGGCGGAGCCACCAACGATCACGGCGAGTCCAACGTCTAAGCTGGGCAAACTCCATGCTCAAATCGTTCAAATCGACTGCCGATTATAACTGAAATCAGTTATTACGAGGTGAATCGAAGTTGTAAACCTACCTATGCGTTCGATTTGAACATTAAAATAAAAATTCTGAAGTTCTTGAGAGCTAGGCTTTTCTCTTGTGTAAAACTGAATGGGCAGCAAGAATAAAAAGAATGAATAAAGGAGAGGTGGTGGCGGAGTTATATACATGTTGATTGTGACCACTCGTATTCCCCTCCTTTTTACCCGATCGGACCGAGGTACAAGCCCACCAACCCTTTCTGGCCTGCAAACCCAGTATCGAGCAATAAAAGAGGGAAGGCCGTTTGGATCGGGATCCGATCCGAATGGGATTAAACACAATAACTTGGCATGCAAATTAAATTCAAAGGAAAATAAAGAAAAATATTACCTAGAGGGACCACTGGAAATCAAGGAGAGTTCTTAAATTTGTTAAAAATGAAGGGAGTAATCCACACGCTTCATGATGTATATATAGATAGCGAGAGATACGACTTTCTGAAGTAGCGTATTCCTATACGTCAATGGAAGCGACCTTTTAACGATTCAAATCCGAAGACCAATGAACAGATGATGTCAAGGCACGCTCCATCTTCGATAGAAGCATCCCTTGAGGGGGCAAAATGTTAGCCTACTTTGTGAAATAGGCTACACAAAGTTAAAGAACCAAATAATGAAGAACACTCTGCCAAACATTCGGATCGGATCGGGTCTTCTTTGGATAGATACAAACCAACACGAAGCAATTAAGGAAAGAATGCAGACCAGACCGGATCGGAAGTAGCAAGGCCGATCCGAACCCTATTTAATAGTCTATCCGATCCGAGCCCAGGATGTCAGTAGCTTCACTCATACGTTTTCCTTATGAATCGAGGCGGTTACACACACGTTCTACCCACAATGGCCACTAACCAGATGTGTTGCCCTCACCAGAATCCATCCGAACCCGAAAGTGGCGGGATGAAGGCCACGTGGACCCGAACTGATCCAGCCCCAGGAGGATTTTACACCTATAAATACTCCATCAAGAGGCACTTGAAGGGATCTTTTGGCACTTTCAGGATTAAATCTCCTTTGCAACCCGAATTTTATCAACTTGTTCAGCCTACAATCATTTTTTAAGTCATATTGCAAAAGAAATTGAGTGAATCAATGTATGAAATGAGTGAGAATTGAGTGAAAATCATCGTTGTACTAGCATTCAAGACATCAATTAAAAAATAGGAAAAGTGGACGTAGGCTGTTTAACGCTGAACCACTATAAACTATGTGTTTTCTTCATTTTAATTTTCATTTCATTAGAATTTTTACTAGTTTGGGTGTTAGAGCCAATTTTGGATCTAACACCTTCCAAACGTTTATTTTTACGATAGCCAACTTGCCTTTGGTTTCTTTCAAATTTTGTTCTTATAAGGTTTATTAGATCAAATCCACAACTAAAATATTTAATTAAATCGTCATATTAAATTAACATAAATGAGGAAAGCCTTTGCTATGTTATGAAAATAAAATATATAATAAAACAACATTAATTCAAAATATTAAATTTCATATCAAATATTTTTAAAGGTCTTATTTAAACTCATAAATTCAAAATACTTAAATTTACAAAAATCCAATATTTTGAAATCCTATTTAAACATAAATCCAAAATTACTTAAATTTACGAAATCACTTTTTATTAAGCACATTTATGATTTACTTCGAGAAATCTCTCAACCTTTTCCTTTATTTCAAAATATGTTTATTAGAAATCGACGCATATTGTATTTAGAAAATAGATTTTTATAGATCACGACGTCCGTATATTATTTTCTATCCTATGGTCAAGTAATACATAAATATATCATTTCAATCCTTTTAAAGGAAAAATTCGAATCTCGGGTATGTATCATTTCAACCCGCATCCCAAATCGATTCGAATTTATTTTCAAATCTATATAATTCATTCGGGTGTATATCATTTCAACCCATGGTGATTTTTCCTAAATCTATAGGGAACTTGCATAGTGAGAGCAATACAAACATAGCACATCATACATCGCATCCATATGTGTCACATAACGGTGTAGTGTATGTATCACATGTGCACAAATCACATAACAAACAATTTTTAGAGCACCCTAACATTTCATTCAACATTTCAAATCTTTAATTCACTTAATAAAAAGTTAGTCTATGAGTGAGGGAACTCACCTTTTGTGGCAAAGAAGACGAATATGAAATCAACAACAAGGCTGCAGCGGATGCGATATTCCACATGACAACTCCAAATCCATTTATATACACATATATGTATTTATATGTGTACATAAATAAAATTATATATATATTTTTTCCAAGTACGATGAGATCTAACCTTGACAACGAGCCCTATCCAACTTTTAACGAATACCAAATCAAATTGCAGTCGTATTATATTTGTGTAATTTCTTTTATAATATATTTGATAACAAACCGAGGTTAAGAATTATACCTATGTCTCCTTCTAACGATTTTCAGTAGCCATAAACCAAAGTAGCAGCCTTTCAGGCATTAACACAAGCATCTGGGGTGCATGCTACCCGGATGCCAAATTGTAGTCAACCAGAGGCTACCAGAGCTGTAAGGCGGCACACTAGTCAGTGTACTCTTGGATGATGGCCAATGATGGACTAGCTGACTTTCGACTTTTCTCCCCTTTATATAAATAAAAGGGGTAACGTTGAAGGAGGGAGGAACACCCAAGATGGTCGGCTAGGAGTTCGTCGTCAGAGTATTGCCTGGGGTTCGCAACGTTCGTCGTAGTGGCTTCCAGCATTGGGTTTTGGATCTCGTCGTGATTTGTTTTTTTTCAAGCTTTCTCGATTCTGAAAGGGAGAAGGAAGGGGTTGAGGTTGTTGATTTATCGAAGATAGATGGCAATGAGCAGCAACTGCTAGGTGGTGGCTTGCGATGGTGACCAACGTCAGGTGGGTGAGGTGCGGTGACGCGGTAACAGATGATGGCGGGTTGCTTTGTTTAGCAAGTCACGATTTCGGTTTTGCCACTAGAAGGAGAAAGGCGAAGGGGACAAGAGAGCTCGTAGAAGGTACGGTGGTCGACTTCAAAGACAGGGAGGTGAGGTGGTTGGTCTTTACTGGCACGAACGCGGTGACGTGGCTGAACCACTGGAGGTGGCGCGCAACAGGAAGTGGAGGCATGGAAGTTGTTGTTGGCGAGTAGCAGTATTTCGATTTAGGGGAAATGGCTTGCTCAAAGCCTTTTGATTATATTTGAGGAAGTGTGGAAAATGAAGATCGTTGTTTTCCCCTTTTCTAAGTTAAATGACATGAAAGAGGTAGTGAGAACGAGTTACTTTACAGAGTGATTTAAAGAAAAGGAACCGAAGAGAAGAACAAGGAACAACAAAAGGAAGAGAACACGTGGTATGATTTCGCTGCACAAGAAGAATTCAAAAATCTTGGTGTACAGTTACGAAATCTTTGTAATAGACAGAGGGAGATTTGAAAATCCTGTATAGTGAACCCGGTTGATGGGAATGGAAACAACGTGGTTTGTTTTCAACAAATATATCTCAATCATTTTAATAGAATCAATTTGACATGAATGGATTAAATAGGTTTATCGAATTAATTGCTTATTGGAAATCTTGACACACTTTTTGGTAAAAGCTGTCACATTGAATATCTGGATAGCATCGCGTTCGGATATGGAGAACGTTGTCAGAAGACAGGAAGCGACTTGGTCAAAGTCACATCATCAACAAAGAACTGCCCAGAGCTCCTACCAAATGACCTTTTCTGGGCCCGAAAACAGAAATTACAAAGCTAAGCTCTGTAACTGTTGTAGCTCTCTGAATTAGCTTCAGTTTGAGCTTTGTTTTGGCTCAATCGGACTTACGGTTTGAAAGTTATGCCTATTTCCGTGAATGGGTGTAATCTGGCAATCATTTGGATGAAGTGACGAAGCAACACCTCCTGGATCGGATCGCCCCCTTTTGCTCGTGTGCTCCTCCTTGGTTCGCACACACCGGATCGCTCCCATTAGCTCGCCCACGGTTGGATCGCCCCCCTCGGTTCGCACTCCTACATCACGATCCGACCCGCTCTGCGTCAGCCTCAGCACTCGAGCACCACGACCAGCTCGGCTCGCACTGTCCAATCACGATCCGATCCGCCTGCATGTAACGCTGTGCATAGATCTTGAGCTATTTTTAAGGCTACTCCTGCTCCTTCTTTTACGGATCGGGTGCCACATACCCCATCACGAACCGGTCTTCCCAGAAGTTCTGCTACATCTATAAATACACCGTTTGAAGGTATTTTCAAGGATCTTTTGGTTGTAACACCTCCCATCTTCCACCATTGCTCCCTGCAAAGCATTTTCAGCAGCAAAGGAGCCAAATTCCACATTATAACATGAGGATTTTGTGTATAATATTATGATTTCTTATCTCTTTCCATTGTAAACACGAGGATTTCGTGTATAAACCGAGAGAATTGTACTTGTAACTTCTTAGGATTTAAGAAGAGATAAAGTGGACGTAGGCTTGGATTGAGACGAACCACTATAAAAACTTTGTGTGTCTCCTCTTTATTTACTGTTTTATGCATTCTGTGATCTGCAATTGGGTATTAGGCCCATATTTTAGTCTAACATTTTGGCGCGCCAGGTAGGGGGCACACGACAACTTCAACTTCTGCTTGGATTTTTTGGCTATTGCATAAATGGCAATCAAAAGGAAGAAGACTGGAACTTCCGCTCATGCTGATAATGCTGACGCTGAAGACACAAGGAATGAGGCAAGCCAGGAAGCTTCCTCTCATGGAGATCCTTCTGCATACTTGACCAGAGACGAGATGGACGGAGTTCTCACTGAACTTAGAGATCAAATGGCATGGCAAGATGATCTCCTCCAGAAACAATAGGAAATGATCAACCAATACTTCGCTCGGGTGGATGGAAGGCCGAGCAACGCTCAAGTCACTGGAAACGAAGCCACTGAAGCGGCTCAAGTATCACCCGGACTCGGGGGCAACCCTCCCGTTCAACAACATCAACCATCTCGTGATACACCTCTAGATCGCGATCTGGATCGTGGTGCACCACCAGGCTCATGCGCTGATCCCAGAAACTTGCTCATGCTTGCTAAACAACAACCGGTTCGTGACCTACCTCCAGGACCCAGTTGGATCGCCCCCCTGCTTCACGAACCTACCTCACGAACCGACCCCCTCGAACCGGGTCGGGTCGCCACCCTCGATCCGCGAGCCGCGAGCCGCGATCCCCAGGCAACAACTCACCAACAGCTTCCATTCTCTCATGCACTCAACGCTGGGGGCACCAGCTCTAATCTTGGAAATTTATAGCAACTTTTTGAAGGAAATCGACTCGCTGATCTGATTCAACACCTCTCGAGAGGCCGCACTTATCAGAATGATGCGGATGACATCAACCACAACCCGTTCACTCAGGAAATCAGGAATTTTCGCAATCCCCCAGATTTCAGACTCCCACAACTGGAGCCATACAATGGCAGGACGGATCCTACCGTGCACCTGATGCGCTACAAACGACATATGGAAGTTCAATCGGCGTCGGAAAACATCATGGCTAAGTGTTTTCCCCTCTTTCTGACTGATATAGCAGCCATGTGGATTCGGCAGCTAGAAACGGAATCGATAAACAGCTGGAATATGTTAGTCGCTCGCTTCCTTGAACAGTTTCGTGTCCACATCGCACGACCCAAGAACGTCATGTCACTCACCACACTCAAGCAGAGGCCTAGAGAAACTCTGCGTTCATTTCTGGAAAGATTCAATGTTGCAGCAGCATCAGTTGATCGCCCTGAACAATCAATGGTACTGATGGCAGCAATATCCGGCGTTCTGGATAACATGAAATTCAAGAAATCTTTGTACCGGATCCACCGCGAAATCTCGGCGAATTCTACCTTGAAGCAGATAGATTTCTGCGGGAAAAAGATGCAACCTCTAAGAAGAAAGTTCTCGATGTCAACATGCTTAAAGACGGAGAAACGTATGATTCTGGAAATGGCCAAGGAAAAGCCGCCGTCAAGAATGATCACAACACTCAGCCCCGGAGAGGGCCCAGATATGAAAAGTATACTGAGCTCATTGCTTCGCTTTCTGACATCTACATGGACACAAACAGAGATGTCTCCTACCCAAAGCCTCCCAGGAGGGAGCCATCACAAAGAGAACGCGATTCTGGAAAGCACTGCATATTCCACGATATGGACGAACACGACACAAATGACTGCATGCATCTTTGTGATTTGATTGAGGAACGGGTTAGACGTGGAGAACTGTCCAAGTATGTGAAACTACCAACAGCGCCTGCACCTGCGCTGCCACCTCCTGCTCCCCGGAGAGGGAATGACCTTGGATCGAGCTCTCGTGGGCTCATCATCAACTGATCTGGATGAGATCAACTTTCATTTTCTTCATTTCTTAGGCTTTAAGATTTTTGTTTCCTTTCATTAGGTTTTCTGATTGGTTGAATCGGAGCACACACGTACGGGGTTAGGATGTATCCCCAAAGCATGCTCTGGACTCGGTGTCAAACCAATCAGGATTTGATTTGATTTTGGATTATGAATTGAATAAGGAAGGACTTTCCAAGCATGGATTATATTTGGAGAACTTAAGTATCTTGTTAGGATGTGGCAGGATCCTCAACTTTGGTTAAAGTATGGCTTATACTATTATGGAACTCTAGGTATAGATTATGCCTAGGGATGGACTATCTTGTCAGGCAGTGGCAAGCGTAGCTTTACTTCAGGTCTGAGTATGGTTTATACTCACTTTGGACTCTTAAGTATGGATTATACTTAGGAATGACAAATGGTCTTGTCAGGATGTGACAAAAGAAATCGGGTATGGATTATACTCGGTTTGAACTCCAGGGTATGGAATATGCCCTGCAAACGGTCTTGTTAGGACGTGACAAAAGAAATCGGGTATGGATTATGCCTAGAAATGTTGGCCCTTGCCAAGATTTGGCAGGATGACTCAAACGTCCCTTGAGTATGGTTTATGCTCATTAGACGCCGAAGCATGGTTTATGCTCAGAAAATTTGAACAATATCGCCAGGATTTGACACGTTTGATTTTCCTTTATCTTTTTGCAGGTATGGATTATATCTGTAGCTGGAAGACCCGGCAAGGTCATGGCATTATTGAATTTCTATGGCTTATAGATTTCTTGGACTATCCAGAACACATCTTCCTTCAACCAGCAAGATATGTTCTAGGAGGAAAACTTATTGACACACTTTTTGGTAAAAGCTGTCGCACTGAATATCTGGATAGCATCGCGTTCGAATATGGAGAACGTTGTCAGAAGATAGGAAGCGATTTGGTCAAAGTCGCATCATCAACAAAGAACTACCCGGAGCTCCTACCAGATGACCTTTTCTGGGCCCGAAAACAGAAACTACGGAGCTGAACTCAGTAATAGTTGTAGCTCTCTGAATTAGCTTCAGTTTGAGCTTTGGTTTGGCTCAATCGGACTTACAGTTTTAAAGATATGCCTATTTCCGTGAATAGGTGTAATCTGGCAATCATTTGGATGAAGTAATGAAGCAACACCTCCTGGACCGGATCGCCCCCTTTGGCTCGTGGGCTCCTCCTTGGTTCGCACACACCAGATCGCTCCCATTAGCTCGCCCACGGTTGGATCGCCACCCTCGGTTTGCACTCCTGCATCACGATCCGACCCGCTCTGCGTCAGCCTCAGCACTCGAGCACCACGACCAGATCGGCTCGCACTGTCCAATCACGATCCGACCCGCCTGGATGTAACGTTCCGCACAAGTCTTGACCTATTCTTAAGGCTACTCCTGCTCCTACTTTTACGGATCGGGTGCCACGTACCCCATCACGAACCGGTCTTCCGAGAAGCTCTCCTACAGCTATAAATACACCATTTGAAGGTATTTTCAAGGATCTTTTGGCTCTAACACCTCACGGCTTCCACCATTGCTCTCTGCAAAGCATTTTCAGCAGCAAAGGAGTCAAATTCCACATTATAACACGAGGATTTCATGTATAATCTTATGATTTCTTATCACTTTTCATTGTAAACACGAGGATTTCGTGTATAAAACGAGAGAACTGTACTTGTAACTTCTTAGAA
Source organism: Allium sativum (assembly GCA_030737875.1). Lineage (NCBI taxonomy): Eukaryota > Viridiplantae > Streptophyta > Magnoliopsida > Asparagales > Amaryllidaceae > Allium > Allium sativum. The sequence goes on from CM060910.1 coordinate 1,000,726,815, forward strand.
TTTAAGAAGTGATAAAGTGGATGTAGACTTGGATTGAGCCGAACCACTATAAAAACTTCGTGTGTTTCCTCTTTATTTACTATTTTCTGCCTTCTGTGATCTGTGATCTGCAATTGGGTGTTAGGCCCAGATTTTGGTCTAACAGGAAACAATTTTGCTTAACGGTTTTATTCAACAAGGTTTAAAAATCAATATATATATATATACCGCCTTATTCAAAATAAGATTTGCGATTAATTAGCTTTTAAAATTTCAAATCTATATTCAATGTCAAGTTTAGAAATAAATTAGAATTTAAGTTCTCAAGTCACCATAGATTGTATTTCAAATTTATAAATATCCAAATAAATTGACAAGTTCCAATATTTCAAAGTCGCATTTTTTTCTTAGTTAAATTTCAAATATTCGTATAAATTCAAATCCGTTGAAACATTCCTAGTGTTTGTTTTTGACAAAACGTTCATATTGGAACTAAATTTACCAAAGTATATTCAAACTATGTTCAAGGCAGATAAAAGTCCAAATTTAATGCCGAAATCCCAAAATAAATATTCTAATATTAAATTTTAATTTAATTCATATCTCAATACGTCAAAATTACCGGTTCGTTACATCCTCCTCCGCTTAGCGCTTTTCGTCCTCGAAAAGGGAACATCGTATAGAATTAACTCTATATATATAATCTTTACAAATACCTTTACTTACTTTAAAACTTTGTTAAAAGAAAATAAGTTATGGATTTTAAAACTCAAAATTTTTCTAATAATCGGATTTAAGGAAAATTTCGGTAGCATCTTCTTTGTACGGCTTGCCCGGAAAAATTTACGAATGCACTATTTATCAGTATACATCTCTTCTACATGATGAGGCATCCCAGTATAGGGGAAACAAAATAAAACAACCCAAATGCGATATATAAACCGAGATACAACCTTGTTTAGCGTGTTTAAAGTAAATTTGCATATATTTTAGCATTTTTGGTGCAAAAGCGAGCTCTACAAGTGAAGCGTGCCATTGTACCTACTAAAATACTCAAAACATATAGTGAGAATTTAAACATGTACATATTATATCAAAGCTTATAATAACAACAATCTGCAACATGACGTGAACTAACATGTAATAAAATGTAACAAAACAAAATAATGTACAAGATTTTACAGGATGCAAATACATGTGTTATTTTCTTTTTCTTTCACATGTAACAGTAGCTTTTGCTGCTGCTACAAGAAGCAGCCTATGTTGCTGCCTCTTTTTTTTTTATGTCAGAGCAGTTTTTTTTTCATTTCAGTTTTTTTAATTGTTTTTCGTTGCTGCAGCCACTGCTGTTGGCGCTGCCGCTAGCATCCCAGATTTTTTTTCTTCTTCTTCTTTTTCCTTTAATTTCTGCCTTATTTAGACACAAGTCAACCAAGATTAAAACAAGTTGACAGTCCATATAAAAAATGAAAACAAAGTTAAAATAGGTAAACACTTAATTACATGCTGGATTGTTATAGCCAGGTGTGCCATATATAACTACTGCTTAAAGATCCTGAATGATTAGAACTTTGTTGATGTTATCTTTAGATAAGAATCATGAAGACACTATATTAACTATTGTGGAGCAAAGCTAGAGATGATGGCTTAACAACAATTGAGAAAATAGAAGTATTATGGACCTACCATTATTTCCTTAATGAAATTTGACAAAGCGGACTGCAACTTAGGTCTGCCATGTATTCAACTTAGTCTTTAATTGCTTGAAGTTGATATATGTTTCTCTTTTCTTTAATGTATATGAAAATTCAAACTGCTAGTATAAACCCACATACAACAATATTTTTTCTAAGTTATTTCTTCTATATTGTCGATTCTCTATGATTCGTCAAAATTACCTTTATTTATATTCACTTATTATGCATGTCAAATTTACCTTAGTTTGGTCAATAAATTCCTTTAACTTATTCATAAGTATCATTCAATGTTGTCTATCTTTATTTTAGTAAATTTTCGTTCAAGTTCCTACTTGATTTATTTATTTAGTTTTGCATCAAATATTTCCTTTGAGTAAGACTTTAAATTTAAGAATTCACTTCACTATTTAATCTAAATGGCAGTTCTGTTCAGTTTTGACAATTTTCATTCAGTTTACAAATTTTCGAATGGGGTGCACTGGTTCCCTCCCCACTCGAAACTTTTGTTCCGATAATGAAATTTAATTACATGTTAACCCAAACTTGAAAATATAGGATGACATCTTCAAACATACCTATGACTTCTTTGCAAAATGGGCTTTTCATTATTTCAAAATTCTTAATTCCCTTAAATTTCACAAGTGTAGTATATATACATGCAGTAGTCTAATTTTTTCATATAAGAAAAAAAATTATATTTATGTTAGTATTCTACTTTATTGATTCAAATTTAACTTCTAATCTCAAATTCCAATAATATACAAAAGCCAAGTTTTCTTATTCTTCTGAAATAAGATTTCAAGTAAAATTTCGATGTCTCAACTAGAAATTATATATTCAACCCACTTTCGAAACTCGAAAAAAAATTGGTAATGCTGCAAAGTCATTGGCAAAATTATTTTTCAAGTGACTAGAGTGTGATTTTATATCTATCTAGTATATACAGGATTTCATATATACATTATCTAGGCGTATATTCAAAATCTTCATATACTCGATTGTCCAACTTTGACGTCAAATAGAATACTCGAATTCTTCTCTTTTAAAATAAACGTATATCCATATTTTCTATATGAAAATTTTCTAAATATAAGCCGCAATAGTATATTTTCCCAAAACGTATTTATCGTAACCTTTCAAGCAGGGAAATCATACCTCTCCCACTTATTTGCTTTATCAAATTTTGACTATAGTTGTTTATATATTATCTTAAACTTTACAATGGAAAATTAAATATATTATTATTCTCAAAACATATCATAAGATTTCCCTTAGTACTTTTATGTTTAAACACATATCATTTTCCACACCTTAAGTTTATCCTTTGCTTTATTCATACTTATGGAATCCCAATATGTATACAAGTTGTTATTTTTAAATTCCGCATTCATATATAGTAATTTAGTTCTTAGAATACTCTTACAAGTGTCAAATTACTACTTTAGTACATTACTTACATCAGCTTATGTTTGTAAATATAGAACTCACATTACACTTATGTAGCTTTATATTTTTTTAGATTAAAGAATTCAACCAAGTCATTTGTTATCCAACATTTCAATTTTACAAGTTCTACTTGTCTCAAATTTAGTTTAATATAGTTTTACTAGCTCGCATATACTTTAAATCAGTGAATTTTTTTCCTTAATATAGTGTTATAAGTTCACATAGCTCATTACTATTAAATCTTCAATTCAATTTATTTAATACAACCAAGTGTTTAACACTTAGTTATTAATTCAAGCCTTTTTTTAAATTCGCATGTCTTAATTTAACTCGATCTGAACTAAGTTAGATTATAAGCTAAGAGCTGAACAAACGGACGAACGAAATGGATTTTATCAAGAATAGGTTAAATGAATTAAGGAAGTTTCAAGATCTAGGAACAACCAATTTCAATTTCTAAGATGGGACAAGCAAAACGAGACTCGTATTTTGGAGATCCAACCTAAAGAGCTTTCAACTAACAGGATGAATTCCAAAGGAATGAAATTTAAACAAGGATATATTTTAAATCAAAGCTAAAATTTCAAATAATTTTCATATAGAAAAAATCCTTTTTAAAATCCCTTAAAACATTTAAAATATTTTTATTTTCAAAATACACTCTCTTGGTAATTCAGGTGATAATTCCACACATCTAGATTATTGCTACTCCATCTCTAATGAGTGTCTCAACTTCATAAGCTAAGCTTTGTATAACCAAAGCTCTGATACCAACTGTAACGACCTGGCTTTTTGACCTCCTCAAGTCGGTAATTAAACCAACTCAAACCGTTCAAAATGACAAATTGTTATTGCTTATGAAGTTGAAATACAAACCATCACAGAATCAAAGACACATAACACAAAATATCTCACAGCGGAAGTACAAATTAATATTACAAAATCTTTTAAATTTACATGATATCAGGGTATAGAAATAAATGTAGATACAACGGAAGAATGCCTATAGAATCATACTAATATTCTGTAATAAGAAGAGATGAGTGCAGATGCAAGTGAAAAGTAGATGGATAGCTGGATCTCCAGCGATTCTCAAGCTCTAATAGATATATCTCTAAGTTGAAATGCTCGGTGTGACCCGAGCATTTTGCAAGGAACAAAACAAACAAAATACCTGAGTTAGGACTATGTGAATAAACTCAAGTGACATGTTTAAATGGAATGCATCAGTAACTTAAAGGACGGTTGGGATTTCCATCCCCTAAGAATATGTGAAACTAATATATATATATATATATATATATATATATATATATATATATATATATTATAATACGCTATTACAATAGTGTATATTCGGTAAAGTAAATAAATCGAAATATTGTAAGCGGGATTACCATAATACCCTTACAATGTTTATACGCCTTGTAGTGTATATAGTACTGTAAATTCACTGCACAAGTATTACCAGAGGGCACTCCGTAGAAAACAACGCCAAATCAAAATCGTAGGGGCTCGACATAGATAAATATGACAAGGTACTCGAGGCAATACCCAAGGTAGGATTCTACCAGTTGCAATCCCGGACCGGTGGTAATGCATAACAGCAACTACCACCCAACTCGGAACACACTCCTATAATCAAATGGGTGCACCCAAATCAATCACAATTTTAATAGGTATGATATCGAAGAAGCGTGTCCGATCAGAGGTGCTACCTCAATTAGTCACGGTATAGCTCCTATTTTAGTCATTTTAATTATGACCTAAAGGTCTAGGCAAATCCATCAACGTTCTCCATTTTCAATCTAGTAATCGCCACCATACCATCCTACTTCATTTCTGGAACTCCACCACATGCACAGTTGTTAAAGTGGTATCGGTATTGGTAGAGAGTACAACATCTACTGACTCCAATCTTTTTTACAACCGAACGCTTACATTTTTCACACCGTGGTCATTAGATTTGGTATCATATTTCGAGTATCGTAGATCGATTTGTTTCAGATATCGTTTTAAAATCGATAACTCAAATAATTCCCCCTTAGTCCAATTAAGATTTCAAATCTGATATTCACAATTATCCATTGTCAAACCATTCACAATTATCCATTGTCAAATCCGATTTGTTTATGATTTCAGATATCCTTAATTGTCAAAATATGTATAAGTCTTACATTGAATTTATAAAATATAATTTTAGAAAAGTTAGAATTTAAAAGTAGTGTATATATATATATATATGCTTATGGTTGAAAACGAATAAAAATAGTTATAAGGGGTGAATAGTCAAAATAGTTGTGAATAGTTATAAGGTGAGAATAGTCAAAATAGTTCCAAATCATTTCCTTTAGATAAAAATTTCAACATAAAGTTCATTTCCTTGCAATTCATAAATTTTATTAAGTCAAAATACCAACGTAAGATTCGTTAAACCTTCAAATCAATCCATTTTCTAAGAAATCTTATAATAAATCAACCTTTTTAACTCTCTATTATAAGAATCTGTACAAAATCAGATAATCTTGTCTAAATACAAACATTATTAATAAAATTCTTTAAGATTATTCTTCGGCACCTTTATTAAACGGGATCATTACTTTATTCCACCAATTTAAATTAGTTCAAGGAAAATCCTTCCAAATGTTTCTTTTTACGATAGCCAACTTGCCTTTGGTTTCTTTCAAATTTCAATCTTATAAGGTTTATTAAATCAAATCCTTAACCAAAATATTTAATTAAATCGTCATCTTAAATTAACATAAATGAGGAAAGCCTTTGTTATGTTATGAAAATCAAATATATAATAAAACAACATTAATTCAAAATCTTAAATTTCATATCAAATATTTTTAAATGTCTTATTTAAATTCATAAATTCAAAATACTTAAATTTAAAAAATCCAATATTTTGAAAGCCTTATTTAAACATAAATCCAAAATTATGTAAATTTACGAAATCACGTTTTATTAAACACATTTAAAATTTACTTCGAGAAATCTCTCAACCTTTTCCTTTATTTCAAAATTCTATTTCAAAATCTATTTATTAGAAATCGATGCATATTGTATTTAGAAAATATATTTTTATTTACCACGGCGTCCGTATATAGTTTTCTATCCTATGGTCAAGTAATACGGATATATATCATTTCAATCCATTTAGAGGAAAAATTCGAATTCTGGGTATGTATCATTTCAACCCGCATTCCAAATTGATTCAAAATTATTTTCAAATCTATATAATTCATTCAGGTGTATATCATTTCAACCCATGGTGATTTTTACTAAATCTATAGGGAACTTGTAAGGTGAGAGAAATACAAACATAACACATCATACATTGCATCCATATGTGTCATATAACGTGGTAGTGTATGTGTCACATGTGCAAAAATCACATAGCAAACAATTTCTAAAGCGCCCTAACATTTCAAATATTTAATTCACTTAATAAAAAGTTAGTCTATGAGTGAGGGAACTTACCTTTCATGGCAAAGAAGACGAATATGAAATCGACAACAAAGTTGCAACGGATGCGATATTCAACATGACAACTCCAAATCCATTTATATACACATACATGTATGTATATTTGTGCATATAAATAATATTCTATATTTTTTTTCCAAGCACGATGAGATCAAGCCTTGACAACGAGCCCTAGCCAGCTTTTATTGAATACCAAATCAAATTGCAGTCGTATTATATTTGTGTAATTTCTTATATAATATATTTAATAACAAACTAAAGTTAAGAAATATACCTATGTCTCCTCCTAACAATTTTCAGTAGCTTTAAACCAAAGTAGAAGCCTTTCAGGCATTAACACGAGCATCTTGGGTGCATGCTACTCGGGATGCCAAATTATAGCCAACCGGGGGCTACTAGAGCTATGAGGCGACACACTGGTCGGGGTACTCTTGGATGGTGGCCAACACGATGGCCAATGCTAGACTGGCCAACTTCCGATTTTTATCTCCTTTATGGGGAAACGCTGAAGGAGGGAGGGACACCCAGGGTGGTCGGCTAGGAGTTCGTCATCGGAGCGTTGCCTGGGGTTCGCGACGGTCGTCGTAGTGGCTTCTAGCATTGGGTTTTGGATCTCGTAGTGATTTTTTTATAATCTTTCTCGATTCTAACGGGGAGAAGGAGGGGTTTAAAGTTGTTGATTTATCGAAGTCAGCTGGCAATGTGCAACGACTGCTAGGTGGTGGCTCGCGATGGTGACCGACATCAGGTGGGTGAGGTACGGTGGCATAGTAACAGATGATGGCAGGTTGCTTTGTTTAGCAAGTCACGGTTTCAGTTTTTCCACCAGAAAGAGAAAGGCGATGGGGACAAGAGAGCTCAGAGTAGGTATTGTGGTCGACTTCGAAGAAAGGGAGGAGAGGTGGTTGGTCTTTGCTGGCACGAACGCGGTGACGCGGTTGAACCACTAGAGGTGGCGCACGACAGGAAGTGAAGGCGTGGAGTTTGTTGTTGGCGAGTAGCAATATTTCGATTTAGGGAAAATGGCTTGCTCTCAGCCTTTTGATTTTATTTGAGGAAGTGTGGAAAATGAAGATCGTTGTTTTCCCCTTTTCTGAATTAAATGACACGAAAGAGGTAGTGACAACGGGTTACTTTACAGAGTGATCTAAAGAATAGGAACCAAAGGGAAGAACTGGATTAAATAGGTTTATCGAATTAATTACTAATTGGAAACACTTTTTCTTAACGGTTTATTAAACAAGGTTTAGAAATCAATATATATTTATCGCCTTATTCAAAACAAGATTTGCGATAAACAGCTTTTAAAATTTCAAATCTATATTCGACGTCAAGTTTAGAAATAAATTAGATTTTAAGTTCTCAAGTCACCATAGATTGTATTTCAAATTTAAAAATATCCAAATAAATTGACAAGGTCCTATATTTCCAAATCACATTTATTCCCTTAGTTAAATTTCAAATATTCGTTTAAATTCAAATCTGCTGAACATTCCTAGTGTTTGTTTTTGACAAACCGTTAAATTTACCAAAGTATATTCATACTACGTTCAAGATAGACAAAAGTCCAAATTTTATGACGAAATCCTAATATAAATATTCTAATGTTAAATTTTAATTTAATTTATAACTTAATATGTCAAAATTACCAGTTCTTTACAATTAAAGACCGGGAATATTCACATCGTTTGGATTTATTTGCTAATGTCTTGGTTGGGTCGTACACCCAATACGAGGTTATAAGTGGCAAGTGATCCGGAAGTATTTGGAGATTTTTTGGATTTTGATTTCGCTCAGACCTAGAACGGACTTGTACAGATTGTATATCTGACATTGTAACTGACTGTGTAACACTGATCTCTGTTAAATGTATATCTGCTTGATGGGGGCCAATTTATTCTCTTAGCTTAACACCCTTATCTGAGACATATGAGCTTAGAGGTTATATATTGATAGGTTTCAGTTATATGTAGTGATTGGAATATATGGCATACTCAAGTGATTTAGCTATTGATGATCAAAGCATGGCTCTAGGATAAGCGTAGCTTTGTGCAACGAGACTTCGCCAAGCCTCACACCACGTTAATAACCTATAACGAGATTATTGCATTAAGGCTATGCGGGTCGCGCCCATTAGAGTATAGTCATTCCCTTCTATAAAAAGTAATCCCATAGTATGGAGCCCAGGTATTTACTTATGTGGAAATCTACATTATGGGGATGTTGGGAACGAGCGCTCGGTTAAAGATCAGTTACAATCGGGGAATGGTCATATTCGTGCTTCCATCTAGCACAATCAACATATAGAGATGGTTCGGGTTTGTGTAGCAGAGAAAGCATGAGGTTTTTTTTACATCCCTCTAGAGGTATTTCCCATTGAATGAGGAAGATCCTTTGCCTTGGTCATTGTTGGCATCCAGTTTCCCACTAAGAGCATGTACGATTTTGATTGTATACCTATATGTCAACATAATAGGTAGGGTGTTATCTTGGCAAAGATTGATGCATTTACTTGCAAAATGGTTTTCCACACTATGCAATAATAATAATATCAGAGGATTTTTCTGCGTATCATGCATTCTTGGTTATCATAAGGACTAAACTTGCCTATTGGTGTTCACTTGCATTGTGCGATGTGGGACATGCCTTATGATACATTCATTTTCTAAAAAGCATTGTAGATTTCTATGCATTGGAATTCACATAGAGTAAACCCATTTCATGTTTAGCGGCGTGGTCTGGTGATTTACCTAACTTTAAAATAAACCTAAAGATAATTGTTTTGAGTTCTCACACCAGTTCCATGACTGACCTGGAGTTTATTATTCCTTCACCTAAACTCTGGGTGCCCATAAATTTCCATAGGGGCAGCTAGTTTTTTTGTTTGCTGGTTTAGCCTTGGAGTTAACCAGGATTCGGAGTTGGAGTAATATCTTGGATCACTTATGCTTCCACTGAGTTTAGTATTTTCTGATGTGTAATGTTGTACTTTGATGTATCGCTTATAACTCTGATGTAATATTCTTGAGATACTAATAAAAGTTCATTTTGTTCTGTTCAAAATTGTAAGTACCCCTAACAATCCGTCTTTATGAACGGTTTTATTCGGTTTAATTACCGGTTAGAACCGGGCAAAAAGGTGGGTTGTTACATTTGTCATATGTTTTTAGGATTTTTAAAAGAGTTGGAAAACTTGATCCAAAGATGAGCTACAAAGGATTCTTAATGAGAAGCAGAGGCTGAAGATCCAAACTTGTAACTGTGGCAATTCAAAAAAATTGGCTACAGCTAGGACTATTTGGTTGGGTTTGGTGAAAATGTGTGACGAATCAGTGTGCCATTAATTGTACTACACAAATTCTTTCACATAAGGCAAGTGTTACAATTCAGGACTTATATTTTAATGCAAATTTAGTTTACTGAATTCACGATATATATATGTATATGTGTGTGTGTGTGTGCGTGTGAGTGTGCATGTGTATATATATAAGCTAGTTAGTTTAATGAATTGTTCATTGGTTATTTAAATTAACATCAACATCTAAACATCGCTGCTAGTTGGCACCTGACATTGAATTTGATTTAATTGGATGTCAGTTGATTGGTTGTTGATATATTTGATAGTTAAACTAATTTGAATTGAAATTTAGCATATTAATATAGAAATTGAAATGAATTAAATGGATATTATTATTACTTTTATCGAAGTAAGAACTTTAATTTGAATTGAATATATTGAAATTCAATACGAATTAGAGTCAATTAAATTAAAACGAATTCGAGATTTATTAATTTAAAACTTTACTAGACATTAAAATAAAATATTATCGATAATTGAAAATGTAGTTATATGATTATTATGTTGTACACTACGTCAGATCTTGATGTTATGCGTGAATCTATTGAGTGTTATTATGGATGATATTATGATGTTGATGTGATATATCTACGTCGCCACATTGTTGATTATCGAAATAATGCTGCTATTGAATGGTTATATGCCATGACTAGATTTGGAAACCTAAAATAGGTTGAAATGATATATACTTATGTCATTTAATTATGAGATGAAATGATATACATTCATTTATTTGAACCGCTTAAATCAAATAATCTCAAAGAATTTGAATTTAATGACTGAATTTATTTAAAGAAATTTGAATAATTCTGATTAATGTAAATTTGGCATTCAATTAGTTTTGAATTAAACTAAAATTTAAGTTACTTTAAATTAGATTTGAACTATAAATCTGTTTTAAACTAGAAGTGATATATTTTTTTTTAATAAATTTGAATACAAATTTGTTTACAATTTGATTTAAATTAAGGTTTAAATTTACTTTGAAATAAAGTATGAAGTTTAAATGGTTTTCAATTGATATTTAAAATATAAAGTGTTTTGAAATAATTCTATCAACTAAACTCTTTAAAAAGAGTGATTTAAATGAAATGACGATGTTTGACATAATATAAATATTTGGAAGAAAAAATATGAAGTAATCTTATTTATAAATGTGTTTATAAATTGATAAAAATGTGTTACCTCCAAAATGTGAACCCTAATGAGTCGTACTGATTTTTCAATAATGTGGAAAATAAGAAACAATATGATTTGTGAATTTTACAAATACTAGTGAAAACGATTTGTCACTTCGGGAAACAAATGACTTGATATGCTACCAGCGATAACATAACCCATGGTTGTGAGATGGATATTTGATTCGAGGATTCATTTAGAGCCTAACTTCAACTGATTAACTTATTTTGATAGGCAGAGTGACACATAGGCCTTGATATTGGGAATAATCTATAGATCTGATTTCATATCTCTTGATATGATTGTTTGTAATATTAAATTTTTTAAGTAACTATATTTTCAAAAGTAAATTGCTTAAGATTCTGAAGAAGATATATGATTTAATGAAAGAAATAAATACACTATTACTTCAAAGATTTGAAATAAAATTGTGAAAAGGGCTGGTAATTGGAAATAACTAAGTAGTTTGATTTCACCCTATAACGACCCTTGACTACTGCATCTTTATTTTGTAATTCGAATTTACTCACATAAGAATATATAGTCGTAACTCGAGTGTTTTGTTTTTCCATTATGCTCGGGTCAGCTTGATTTATTTTCAATTATTGAAGACTTTGTTATTTGAAGACAAATCTGGTGTTCGAAGATTTATGTACCTACCACTATTTTATTTCTACTGCATTATTGGTATGTTCTATTAAATATATAACTCTAACATATTATAAATCGAAATCAAATGTATATTATTAAATAGCTTTATAAACTGCTTATGTTTTTATTATATTATTTTGTTGCATTGTGAGATTTTATTTGTTATTTAGATCCTCTATTCTTATTTATTTTCTTATATTAAATCTCATTAAAAATTCATCATTTTGGAATGGTTTGAGTCATATATATATGGTTTATTGTCTGCTAGAATTATCCCAAAATGATGGGTTGTTACAATTAGATTTAACAATGGAAAAATGATAAAGATAATAATCAGACTGAAACTTCACAAATTGAAATAGAACTAGATTTTGCATTGCACATGAACCATGTAATTTCTAAATAATTGGAAGTATATAATAATGAAAACATTTTGAACTAATTACAACATATAAACTGAAATGAAAATGAGAAATATAAACTAAAATACTATCAATTGATTTCATACTTTTTAAAATAATAGTAATAATGAATTTTCAATCCTGAGATGGTTGAAATGTCATACACCAACAACATAATATCTTCAGGATATTAGTTCAATGTATAATATGTAAATGAAAAAGAAGCAAGTAAGATATAATTCATTTGGATATATTTGAAATCTCTTGAATTCACTATCATTATCCTATATGATAATGTGCTTATCTCTTTTGACTTCTTCCTGAAGTACAATCTTATCATGCCATGGTTTTTCTATTATTAAAGCCAGCCGATTTTTAAAGTGGACCTCCACTTTTCATTATAACGAATAATGAGTACAAACATACATAGAAGATAGATTGGATGTTTATTAACATAACGACCATATAAAAACAGACAGAATAACAAAGTTTAGTCTCATTCTAACTACAATTCCTGATCAAAACATAAACTTCACAAAAAATATTTTTTTACAAATATATAAATCGGTTAAATAAGCTTTATTAGTGTAGCGAAATTTAATCTCATATTTAACTACAATGTTACTTGATAATAAAATTGAAATGAATAACAAAATCGGCTCTATATGTCTCAATAATCAGAAATTCCAAGCTAAATAAAATACAGCTTATATATAATGCTCAATAAAAAAATTATAAAGATAATACAATCGTAAAATCAAAAGTTTCCATTATTTTACATAATTGATTCTAAGTTATGTAGACCTATCCATATCATGGACATAAATAATAATAACCATACATTTCACATCCAATTTAATTCCCTCGTAATAAAATTAAATATTTACCAAATAAAAAATGTAGATCTTTAAACCAATGTAAGTTATTTCCAAAACTAAAGGAATTGAGATCATTTCTCGAAAAAAAATCATTTTCAAAGTCTTTATTTAATCTAAAACAAAAGTTTTCAAAATAAAAAATGCAATTACCAAACATGTTCAAATTACTCAGATATATAAAAAAAACCGCAGCCAAATTCAAAAATTTTATTTGAAACGTCAATAATATAATTCTTCAAGTTCAAACTTGCTTCCCAAAATAAATAAACTCAAAATATACAAAAAAGCATGATATTAAGATCTACAGTACAATAATATCATAAAATAGGAACAAGAAAAATTCAGATGTAGAATAGAATGAGGTTTGAAATATAATAACTAATATATATGCACAATGGAATGAGATCAAAAAGTTTGGATCTATAAAAAATGAGATCTAAAAATTAAGATTAATAGATGACAACCATAAGATAAGATCTAGAGAATGAGATCTAAAAGAATTATATCTATGATATAATGAGAATAAAATAGCAAAAAAAAAAAAGAATAAGATCTAAAAGTGACTTTTAATTTATGAAGCAATTTTATTCCCGTATTAAATACGAATTTATTACAAAAAAAATCTTTCAAACTCAAATCAAGTAGATCCAATTTCAAAATTGACTAAGATAAACGGGTGAATCTACATGAAAAATGATTGACCGGGTCTTCTAAATTATCAGAACTCTAGATCTATAACTTTTTCTTAAAGATTGTGCTGATAATATGTTTTGAAATATACAAAATCATATGGAATAAACAAGATAAACTTTTAGAGAAACAAAGAGGAAATAGTTTATTCATTATATATGTATTGATACAAACATTCCATTACATAGGCTCTTTTATACACATGTTTCAGTGCTTGGGACTAAACTTATCTCACGATGCGTTATTAAACAAAAATATAAAAATTTCAAAATTGTAGCCTATTCACTTGTGACACCCCACGTCCATTAATGTCACTCATATGAGAATTCATTGAGTTTCGTGAAGCGCAATAGGTAAACAGTAACTAAAATTCACAAGACAGAAAGTAAATATGCAGCGGAAAAAAAACTTTTATTATCATGAAATCACCATTTCATTGTTACAATTTCAAATACCAAAACCAATAGCAATAACCATCTGTATCATAACACAAAACATTAGAGTACAAAACTATAAAATAATATCCCTCCTCAAAAGCCATAACAAGATAGAACAAAAGTTAAAGCAATACATCAAGTCAGAAGAAAACAAATCCAAGAATAAAGTCACGATCTCAGCTACTATCCACTCCCAATCTGAGAACCTAAGGGAGGAAAAGGAAGAGAGAGAAAAGAAACAAAATAGGTCAGATATAAAGTCTAGCGAGTTCCAGTTATTTTCAACAACATGATAAGATAAAAAGAATCAAGACAGATAAATAATGTTGATGTAACAACCCGGAAATTCTGAACCAATTTAAAAATTTTAATTTGGCTATTTTAGTGGATTTTAAATATTTAAAATAAATTATTTTAAATAATAACGACGAAAGGTATGTTTGAATCAATGTTTGAAAGTAACTATAATTATTTTTAATTATAAACAAGGCCTGAAATGGCGCGGTAGTTTCAAATTTTGAATTCGATCTTTGACTAACTGTACCGAGTGCAAAGTAAAATGGATTTTAGTGAAACCAAAAATATTTAAATCTGTTAATGGATATCTTTCTAACGAATCCGAATCGAAGTTTCGTAACATGAATCAAAAGTTATGGCCAAATGAATTTCAGAAAGGTCGCTATAGAATTTATATAGCCCGTGAAAATAGCCATTTTGCAAACGACCTGAGAATTCGACGAAACCACTTTTGTTGGATCCAGGATGTCAAATTATTGCTAGGTTTCAAATTCCAGAATTTTTGAAGTTAATATGTGAGCGTGGGGAAGGAAAATGTGTTTGGTTGATTTCTGTTAAATTGGATCGACCAGGAAATGACCATTTTTCAAACGGTCTCAGAATTCGACGAAACTGGTTTTGTTGGGACCGTATCGTCAAAACATAGCTAAATTTATTTTTCTGGAATTTTTGGGTTTAGTATGTGGCCCCAGCAAATTGAAACTTTCAAATCAAATATTGAATGTTTTATATTTTAATTTGAAGAAAAATTGACTGATACAATCGAATGGGCCGACGAAACATATCCCATTGTGTTCGGAATGGGGGTATTTAGCTAGGGGCGACAGTCGTTGGGTTTGAATTGGTGTTTGTGTGAGAAAACCCTAAAATTTTGAAATAATAAATATCGGTGAATCAGATTATTTTTCTTTCATAAAATATATATAAAATATCGAGAAAACCCCCGCCTCTCTTCACGATCGACGGCAAAACCTAGTTCTCCCCTTCCCGACCGATTTCCGGCCAATCCACTTCGAATTAGCACCTGCTCCTTTGCAACTTTTTGAAGCTCATCTCCTCCACTTCAAATCAATACCAGCCTCCCTCCCCCTCGCTTCGTATTTCGTGAGAACCGCGCCCTTGAAGTCCTGAACTTCATCGCGCCACCCAGCCCCAGATCCAGCATCGAGTTCATCAGGGTGGGACCCCCTGGCGCGCCGTTGCAAGCCCTACGCAGTGGTGAATCCTAATCTTGACGAAGTACAATGGATTTGGTTTAAAATCAATACATAATTTCAAAGAATTTCTAAAGGTAACGGACTGTTCTATTCTGAACTGATTTTTACACTTTTAAGTGTTGCAAACTTCTAAAAATCATATCTTTTTGCTATGTGGTCGAAATTCAGTGAAACAAGAGACAATTGACTCGTGCGGACGTCTTCTACATTTTAGAAGAGACCGGATATTTTTATGAACCTTCTACAATTTTTGGTGGAGTGGAACCCAATGTGAGATTTCTGATATTATAAACGATATGGAAACAACGATGTATAAATTATATAGTCGATGTATGAGTTATATAAGCATTGTACATCTCATGTATAAGCGTTGTATAAGTTGTATGTTCGATGTATAAGTTATATATGTGTTGTAAAAGTGATATATGCGTTGAAATAAATTGAAATGATACTGAAATGAAATCGAAATATAGTTATATACGTATATCTATATCTATATATATATATATACACACACTCCCCTCGTCCACAGACCATGGACGATATATATTGGTTGTGATATTGTTTGGATTATAGGTTGATGTGAAATTTGGTGAATACCATGAATGGTTGATTTGAAATGACTGATTGTGGTTGAAATCCCAACAGGATTAGTATATGGGAAAATTCGTCTGCGTACGAACTAGATATTGAAAATCCCTATTGTCAAAAACCACGAGGTTTTAAGGTAGAGCGAGGAGCCGTACTAGGGACGGTGCCGGTTTTAACTACCCTGCCGTTATGCTGCCGAAATTTTCAACAATATTCATGTGTTAGAATTATTTTCATGTGTTGAAGCCATATTCATGTGTTGAAACTAAATTCATGTGTTGAATAGAAATTCATGTGTTGAGTAGAAATTCATGCGTTGAATAAAATTCGTGTGTTGAATGAAGTTCATGTATTGAATAAATTATTTGAAGGATAAAATAACATTTTTCATATATATATACTATATAAAATAGTAGTGTTTTAAATAAATTGTTTTAACACCAAAAATAACATTTTTACCTTATGTAAGAAATATATAAAATAATCGTGTTTTCAAATAAATTGTTTTACAATAAAAATCAAATTTTTATGATATATGTGAACTGTTAAAAATAGTGATGTGTTGAAATAAATATCTGTTGGATAAAAATATCGTTTTTATCAAATATAGGAAGTGGATATGGTTTTGAAATCGAAGAATGAATTATATTTATATATATATATAATCAAAATAAATCGAATAACGAAGCAGCAGTTCGTGTTTTGAAACCGTGATTTCAAACGACTATTGTGGGAGATCTGACCATCGGATTTTCCCGAAACTGAAACCATTGGGTTCGCTTTGGAAATATCTTTCCAACGACACCCACTTTGTAAAGATCCAACGGTTGGATTGTCTGGAATGTTTAATTCAAATCTGAAGAAAACAGTGCCAGAATCATTTATATATATAATTAAAATAAATCGAATAACGACGCTGCAGTTCGTATTTTGAAATCGTAACTTCAAACGATTGTACCAGGAGATCCAACCGTCGGATTTTCCCCAAACTAGAGCCGTTGGATTCATTTTGAAAAGATCTTTCTAATGATATAAAATTTGTGAAGATCCAACGGTTAGATTTTTAGATATGTGTAAATCAAATCTGAAGAAAAACAGCGCCACGGCCGCGTTATGGCCTGAAGCGTTGTTTGATTGAATTGGCTATTTTTAATAAATAAAAATAGCGATAAATTGTGATAAAATATTATAAACGATATGGAATGGAAACAAACTGAATTTGCTTGGTTTATTTGATGGTTGAATGTGTTTGGCTTGAAAATTACATTAAAGAACAGAATTATTGATGTCGAATAATTTAACCATTGAAGTGAATTGATTTGAAATTCTAAATATGCGTGAATTATTTGAAAAGGCCGAGTTAATTCTCATTTCAAATAATTGATCAATGATTAAAAGTCGAAGAGATGAAGACGGGGCAAGACCGATGATCTTCACGTCGAATGGAGGGGTGCAACTGATTCTCATGATAGGAGTAGCTACCTTGAAGGGGCTGAAGTGGTAGCCATCCGGACGTACTTGTTGATTGTACGGATGTGCGAGGTATAAGGTGTCTCCGGTTTCATTCAGACCCAGAACGAACTTGTAAATGGACTGTGTGTCTGACATTGGATTTCGTTCTATGCTGATTGATCTCTATTAAATATGTATTTGTTTGGCGGCGGAGAATTTATTCTCTTGCTTAACGCCCTTCTCTGAGACGTACGAGCTCAGAGGTTATATATCGAAAGAAATCAGTCGCATGGAGTGAATTGCCTGTGTGGCATGCCTAAGTGGCAGATGATCAAAGCTTTTGTTGAAAAGCAGAGCTTTGTGGTTGATGATCAAAGCATGGCTTTGAATAGCTAGCTTTGTGTTTAGCGTTGTTTCGCGAGCCTCACACCCCGGTATGAGCCAGAAACGAGAGAGGACATCAGGGAGGAAATGCGTTTCCTTCTAGCTAGGAGTTGTGCTTTGGGTTTTGCACGCCCGAGTATTTTACTTATGTGGATGATGGAAAGTGAGGCCTCGGTCAGCTCGGTCTCTTCGGAGCCGATGATTTGGTCAGATACGACCAGTTGACGCCCCATACGGTGGGGAAACGCAGTATTCAGGTAATTTAATCCACATCGAGTGGACTGGCCCTGACGATCCAAGGGCCCACCTGAGTCTGGGTCCGAAGACATGGGCTAGAGCGTCTCGAAGTGGTAAGGATGATCCCTTGCCTTGGTTCATGATGGAAATCCAATTTCCAAATACAACACCGTGCGATTTTGATCGTATACCTATATATGGCGACATAGTGGTATGGGGCATTAATGCCGTCTATGATTGATACTTATAATTTGAAATTGTTTTTGAAACATATACACACTAGTAATAATATCAATTGCTTTTGTTTTATTCGTATCAAGCATATTTTGGCCATTATAAGGTAAAACTCCATCCTCCGGTTTGCGTTGCATTGTGTGATGGGAACTGAGTCTTATAATGGCTTCATTTTTATAAAAAGCATTGCGATGTTTAAAAGATTTACTTGTTTTAAAGCACTGGCAATCCAATGGAGTAAACCTGTTCTGCGAAAGTGGCGTGGTCCTGTGATTGGCCATATATTAAAGTAAGTTAAGTAGATTTCTCATACCAGTCCAATGACTGACACGTAGTTTGTTTCACTTGCAAACTCGAGCGCCCCTCTTTATACACTAGCAGCCTTGTATTCAGGTTTTAGCAGGCTCTTTATGGATAGCTAGAGTTGAAGATGGATTGTATCATCTATCTCTTTTTATGTTGTTCAAGTCTTATTGTACATATTATGTTTTGTTTTCCGCTGTAGACATTTATTTATAGCTGAACTGTATTTGTACTAAGTATGATCATGTATATGTGTAACTCTAATGATTATGTTTATCCAGTGTATTATATTGTACATTATCTGGTGTATTTAATTATTTCTGTTCTGCTATTATATGTTTTTGTGTAATATTTCAAAGATTACCCTTGCCACCATCGTACGGGGTTTGTGGTCATCACAAACGTGGTATCAAAGCTTTGGTTAAGCTTAGTTCTGGAATATAACATATTAACGAACTCGTCAGAAATAGAACCAGTAGTGTTCTAAGACGGATCGCTCATTTCAGATAGGATTAGTAATATCCTAGAATGAGTGAAGTAGAATGAGATACACCCTGATAGACACATTTACATTCAAGTATATGTCTATATGTTTTAAAATTACCTTTTCTGTTGGCCTAACACTTTGTCTGCTATTTGCAGACATTGAAAAATGAGTGGCAGAAGTAGAAGAGGTAGGTTGGAACCAGATATAGAAGCTCTATTTAAAAAATATAGAAATATGGGTGGAGTACCATTCTTGGGCGAAGAATCTATTATTAAAACACAAGATTAGATTTGTTCTGCTGAGAAAATCTTTGGAGGTTTAAAGCTAAGAGATGACCAGAAAAGATTCCTGGCATCTTGAGCACTCAAAGACGAAGCTCTGTTCTGGTGGGATTTGATTATTAAGGATAATCCAGAAGGTAATATTACCTGGGATAGATTTAAAGAGATTTTCAGTGAAAGATTTATTCCTCCAGAAGCAACCGAGCAGTTATGTGATGAATTCTATTATCTGATACAAGGAGATATGACCATTCCGGAATATCATAAGAAATTCAATGAACTTTCTCATTTTGCCCCTCATCTAATTCAAATCCAAAGAGGAAGAATCTGAGGTTTATTAATGGTCTTCAAAGAAGATACCAGAACAGTGTGATGGGGTGTAACACCCCGTATTTCTGTTAACATTATAGTAACAAATTAAAGAATAACTAATCTCAGATGTGATAATTAAGGGAAATGGGTTGTGCCATTGTGTTCGTCTCGGAATTCTGGTTGAGATAGAGTCTGAGTTTGCATGAATTGGACTTCGTATGAAGAAGTTATGGCCATCGGAAGTTTTAGAAAATTCAAAACAGATTTCAAAATTCAAAATTTCAAAGTTAGATGGGCTAGGCGGGAAATTTCCCGCCCGGGGCCAGGTCGACCATAGGGTCGACCTCACCCCCCCCCCCCCCCAGGAAGATTTGATTGATGACATGTTTATGATTATATGCTGAGTCATTAGGGTTTCTGATCTGCTCTGAATGGCTGGGGTTAATTCTGGGTTGATCGAACGGCTTAAATTAATCCTAAACTCTGTAAAAAGACATGTAGATTCAAACCCTAAAATCAAATTAAAATTAGATTCATGGCCTCAATGCCGTCACCTTGCAACCTAGAATAGCTGCCACCAATTAGAGAGGAAGAAAAGCAAATCAAATTCTATTCTATTCAACTCTAACAATGAATCTGCTACAAAGGAAAGCTAATTCAACTTCAGAACTCAGATTTCAGAACTCAAGACCTTATTTGAGTTGTGAGTTCGATTTCTTTAATAAAATAATTAACAATATAATTGGATTGAGTTATGATGCGGATTATATGGTTATGTTGTGAATTATTGACCGCATGTTATCATATATGTTGTAAATTTGTGATGTTATCATCTATGTTGTAAATTCTATGATGTTATCATCTATGTTGTAAATTTGTGATGTTATCATCTATGTTGTAATTCTATGATTGGCTTATGTATAATCAATTCATAATGACGTTTCATATGCTAGTTTGGTTATGTTGTTGATTCATATGATAAATCATATGTATGTATGCAAGTTTAGATATTGATATAGATATGAATCATATGCAAGTTAGTGAAAATTATATATAACCTTACATATTTCATGATCTCTATTTTATGTGTAAATTGGATCTAAGATTAGGCTATGACATGTGTGAGTTATATGCTAGTATACAAAATTTCTACATGCTAGTTTACATGTTTAGATGTAAGTTTACACCATCGTTATGTTGCATAAATCACATATGCAAGTATATATACATATGTTTGGAGTATGAATCATGCCTATGCAAGTTTACCCCTTATGGTTAGATCCATGACATACATGGCTTATGCAAGTTTGTGACTATTACCTAAACAAGTTTACACTTTTAGATTTAGATCTATGACATATGTAGTTTTATGCAAGTTGTGACTTTGGCCTATGCAAGTTTTAGATGTAGAACCTCATTCACACATGCAAGTTCACCCCTTATGTTTATATCTAGTTTTATCAATATGTATGTTGTGATGTTCTCTTTATTCCATGAGTTAGACTATTCGAGTCTAACGTATATTTTACGTTAAACGAACGAATGTACAACGTGAAGCCATGGGATAATATTAAAAGATTTAATATTGAGAATTGGCATAAATTCCTTAAATGGTATAAAATAAATTTGTGATGAAATTGGTCTGATTTAGCATACCATAAATAGATGGACATAATTGAGTCAATTATGGCCATAGTTAAATTTGGAATTGATTGATAATTTGAATAGGGAAATTAATTCAAATTGAGGGATGATTAATTAGGTGTAATTAATCATCTAAGACACGAGGTTAGGCTCTTTTTTGGTGTAAGACTGCCCGGACCCGCCTGGCAAATCCAGCTGCCACAAATGCTGGTCTAATGTTGGAGGTCTTAGGCATAAATTAAATGCGTAACAGTTGTAAAGACACGAGGTTAGGCGCGCTTATGGTGTAAGACTGCCCAGACCCGCCCGACAAATCCAGCTGCCACAAATGCCAGTCTAATGTGGGAGGTCTTTATAAGGTTACGGTCTTAATAAATTAAGAAACACTTAATCATATAAACATGTAGTGGGACATGAGGGGGTTAAGTGGGTGCCTTGGGTGGCATGTGGAATTAAGTGGGTGCCTTGGGTGGCATTTGAAATACGATTAGAAACACTTAACCAAAATTGAAACATGTAAGTGAACATGAATAAGAAGAGGGTTAAGTGGGATGTACTAGAGGGGACCAAGCTTAGGTGGATAGCTTGTGTCAAGTAATGGGGGCCCGTTTCAACCAGTAACTCATACGTATCTTTGTGGGCTCGACCCAAGTCGAGGACGGGACTCGCATACTGGGCTTGACTGTAATAGGCCAAAACGGGTTAGCGGTGGCAACACAAGTCCAACGGGTTCATGTGCATGTGTGGACCCGGGCTGGTAGGTAAGACGTTGTTGCATCGTGTAGGTATAAGCCGTGCATTATTGGTGGTATCAGGTTGCCACTTTGGGGAGTGATACACCCCACTGTGAGGCTAGCACAAGTATCTACGAGTTAGGGAGCCGATCGCATGGGGGTAGTGGGTACACCTAGTGGAGATAGGGGCAGGCGGCACCTATGAAGGCAACTAGGGGTGCACGAAACTACCGTTATCATTATTAAGTTCTGTAGGCGAGATCAACCTAAGGGTGACTAGTGGTGGTGCAGTGTAGTAATTATCTTATAATGGTTTAGGTGCACCTTTAATGTTATCTTTGTTCATCTTATTTCCTTGTTTACTCTGCCATACTCAATTGTTCACAGTCATTTCCTTATTTTCCAACTTATGCCTTAGCCTAGTTATTTTGGTAATTATATTGTTAAAGTTATCGCACTCGCCAGACTTTATGTCTGACCCCCTTTGTTTCCACCTCTTTTCTTCCTCCCCCCCTCCCCTCCCCCCAGGTGCTCAGGGTGGAACTAGCACCAGTTGAGCTTGATTTTGGATAGTTGTACCTCTTGCTTTTAGAAGTTGCTTGGATCACTGAAGTAAAAGTTCAGCCTATCTTATTTATGGCTATTTTGTACTGGGGTTATGTCTTTCAATTTATGTACTTTGATTTAGTCAAGATGGATATTATGTACTTTGACTCTGATATTTGATGATGTAATCAAACTTATGTGTTTACCGCTATAATGAATAAAGTTTTAAATTTTTAAGTACTAATTATATCTGTCTTGTTGTTAAGTTTCTATTCTATACACACTTAAAATGCTCAATAGAAGTTAATGCATTCCCTTTGTGAGTGACATTAATAGACGTGGGGTGTTACATGGGGCATGTGAAGCTTCCTTTTTCTGAAATGATATGCATGGCTTATCAGTATGAAGATCTAGATAAGCGAGGCCTTTTTGACGACGAAGAGGAAGTCAGTGCGAGCAACAAAAGGAAAACTGAAACTGATAGCCCATAGACAAGTACACAGCCAGAGTCAAGCACGACATCTGGGGTCAGAAAGAAACCTAGATTCAATTGGGAAAAAGTTATATCTGAGAAAGGACCAGTAATGACTGCAATATGCAATAACTGCAAGAAGACAGGGCATTTGGCGATAAACTGCGGACCCTTAAAGAAGCGACTAAAGAGAGGATTTGAATCGAAGAACAAGCTTCAAGAGAGTAGGGGATGCCATAAGTGCCACCAAGCTGGTCATATTGCGAAAAATTGCCGACTATCAAAGAAATCTGAAGTAGTTCAAGCAAATGAAGTAGTAGAAACTTTTGAACCCTCAGCCAGTCCAGTAAGGCTAGATGTTCTAGAAGGCACGCTTACTGTCAAAAACATTCCAGTTAAAGTAATGTTTGATACAGGCACGTCACGAAACATTGTTGCAAAGAATGCGGTTAAGAAACTGGATTTGAATTTGAAAAAGCTCAAAACACCCATGACTGTCCATAATCCGGTGGGGGGTTCCCTCGATCTTAGTTGGGTTTGTAGGGTGCCTGTTTCTTTTTCCTGCTATCGATTCAATACTTTCGCGATCGTCATGAATTTTACAGAGTTTGATCTTATTTTGGGGATGGATTGGTTAACCAAATATGAAGCTGAGGTTAAATGCGCCGACAGAGTCGTAAAGGAGAAGATTAAGTTAGGCAATTATATAACCATTCCATGTGAAGATCCGAATTCTAATAGAAAAGATTTTTGGTCAGCTCTAGAAGTCTCGCCTGCTCAATTAGAACCTGTCTCTGTCATTCCAGAGAATATTTCGATCGACATTGAAAATATTCCTATTATCAAGAACTATGCGGATGTGTTCGAAGAAGTTGTTAGCTTATCTCCGCAGAGAGAAATTGATTTTAAAATCTCTTTAGTTCCGAATGCAAGGCCAGTAGTTCACGCTATTCGAAGAATGACCTTGAAAGAGAAAGAAGAGTTAGATAATCAAACTCGAGAGCTAGTATGGAAGGGTCTGATCAGGCCTAGTTTCTCTGATTGGGGAGCAGCTATGGTATTTGTCCCGAAGTCAGACGGTACTCTCAGACTATGTGTAGATTATTGTGACTTGAATAAGCAGACATTGAAAAACAAATATCCATTGCCGTGGATTGATGATTTGTTGGATCGATTGAATGGGGCGCAAGTGTTTTCATGAATGGACCTAGCTACAGGTTTTCATCAGCTTCGTATTGCCGAAGAGCGTGTTCCTTTGACAGCATTCAGAGGTCCAGACTTATTCTACGAGTGGTTAGTAATGTCGTTCAACTTATGTAGCGCTCCAGCTTATTTCGTCGATCTAATGAACTGGGTATTCGGAGAAGTATTAAATAAATTTGTCTAGGTTTTCATTGATGATATTCTAATCTTCTCTAAGTTAGAAAGCGAGCATGAAAAACATTTGGAACAGGTGTTAGAATGTAACAACCCAGAAAATCTGAGTCAGTTTAAAAATTTTAAATTGGCTATTTTAGTGGATTTTAGATATTTAAAATAAATTATTTTATATAATAACGACAAAAAGTATGTTCGAATCGATGTTTGAAAATAAATATATATATTTTAAATTATAAACAAGGCCTAAAATGGCACGGCAGTTTCAAAATTGGAATTCAAACTTTGACTGACTGTACCGGGTGCAAAATAAAACGGATTTTAGTGAAACCAAAAATATTTAAATTCGTTAGTGAATATCTTTCTAACGAATCTAAAAAATCGAAGTTTCATAGGGGGAATCAAAAGTTATGGCCAAATGAATTTTCAGAAAGGTCGCTATAGAGAATATATCGCCATTGAAAATAGACATTTTGCATACGACCTCAGAATTCAATGAAACCACTTTTTTGGATCCGGGATGTCAGATTATTGATAGGTTTCAAATTTCATAATTTTTGAAGTTAATATGTGAGCGGGGCGAAGAAAAATGTGTTTGGTCAATTACAGTTAAATTGGATCGACCAGAAAATGGCCATTTTTCAAACGGCCTCAGAATTCGACGAAACTAGTTTTGTTGGGACCCTATCGTCAAAACATAGCTAGATTTATTTTTCGGGAATTTTTAGAACCAGTATGTGGCCTCGGCAAATTGAAATGTACGTTCAAATCAAATATTGAATGTTTTATATTTAATTTGAAGAATAACTAACTGAAACAGTCAAATCGACCTTCGAAACATATCCCATTGTGTTCGGAATGGGGGTATTTAGCTAGGGACGATAGTCGTTGGGTTTGGATTGGAGTTCGTATGAGATAAGGGGTATTTTTGGATTTTTTAAAAAAATATATAAATATAAAAAAATCTGATTGGCCACCTCACTTTTCCCTCTTCCCGTATTCTCTCTCCCCGATCGCGTTATACGGCGGAAAACCGCTCCTTCCTTCCCTCCTCCATTTCTTCCTCCACACGCACCGATAGCCAACGCTCCAGTTGAACTTTTTGTAGAGCGCACTCTCCTCTTCAAATCCGTACCAGGCACGACCCCCATCGTGCAGTGTGCCTCGAGAATCGAGCCCGGGAAATCAGCGACTTCAAGCCGCCGCCGAGCAGGCCTCCGACCACCGAAGTGGACCCCACCACCCTGCGCCTGCTCGCCTCTCCTCCCTCTTGGCAGTGGCCGATCGTCGTATCGTGCAACGGATTCGACGAAAAATCCAAACCTAGTTTGGAACGAAAACTGAAAGGTACGACCTTTATATTTTAAACTGATTATAGCACTTTAAAGCACTACGGTTTATGATTTCACTGTAAAAATCATATTTTTTTCGTTTGTTGACGAAATTCTGTGAAACAAGAGACAGTGGACTCTTGTGGACGTCTTCTACATTCTAGAAGAGACCGCATATTTTTCTGAGCCTTCTGCTATTTTTGGTGGAGTGGAACCCAATGTGAGATTTCTAATTTATAAACGATATGGAAAACAATGATGTATAAATTATATAGTCGATGTATGAGTTATATAAGTGTTGTACGCCTCATGTATAAGCGTTGTATAAGTTGTATGTTCGATGTATAAGTTATATATGCGTTGTAAAAATTATATATGCGTTGAAATGTGTAACACCCCGTGAATTCTATAACATTAAGCTTCACAAATTAAAGTGTAATTAATTCTAAATGAAAGAATTAAGGGAAATGGGTTACGCCATTGCATTCGTCTTGGAATTCAAATTCTGCTTGAGATAGAGTCCGAGTTTGCGTGAATCGGACTCCGTATGAAGGAGTTATGACCTTCGGAAGTTTCAGAATAAAAAAATTTAAAATTCAAACAGCTCAGTTTTAAATTCGAAATTCGAAAAATAGGTTCAAACTGGGCTGGGCGGGAAAATTCCCGCCCAGGTCGACCATGGTGTCGACCTGGTCACCCCAGGTCGACCATAGTGTCGACCTGGGTGTCGACCTACCTGGTCGACCTGGCTGGCTGGGCCTGGCTCTGTCTAATTTCTGTGGCTCGGTGTGTCATTAGGGATGACATGTCACCTCTTAATTGGCTCTTTGAACTTTGTATGGTCTAGATTCCTCCTGTCTTCATCTGACGGCTCAAAACAATTTAAAAATCTATAAATACACCCTAAGTCTCAACTAAAAATTCACACAAAAAAATAAGATGGGAGTCGTCATGCTGCCAGGAAGGAATTGAGCGTAGCCGTCAAGAGAGAGGAGCTTAGAGACGAATCAAATTAAGAAGAAGACTAAAGCTTAATCAATTTTATCAACGCAACGTTAATCTACCCAAAGGAACGCATCTCAATTTTAGAATTCAGAATCCAGAATTCAAGATTCTGCATTCGTTGTAAGTATAGTGACCCTTCAGAATATGAATAAAAACTATGACGTGATTCGATGTAATGAAAATAGAATTGTGTTATTGTATGATAAGGATATGAATTCTGTGTATTGTAATAATTCTGTCATGACTTGTGTATTGATATTTGTGGCATAAATTGATTGATGCAAGCCTATTGGACATTTGCATATGAAAGTAATAGCAATATCAAGTTGTGGCAAAAACTAGTAATTGATCCCTTTATGTTTATGTCGATGGCATGGACTATATACAATCCCTTAGTCTAAGTTAGAATTTATGTAAACATGTTCTAGATTTGAGACCTTTTATGTCTACATGATCCAAAACCTATAAACACATTCTTATGCTTATTTGCAAGTATAATTGGATCTATGTTAAGTATCGTTTGGGTTACATAAACTATGCAAGTTCATGTTGAAATAGGCTATATGATTTGATGTTAAAATTGGACATTTTGGTGAGTATACAACATGCTAGTTTTGTGGTTGACATTATGCCAAGTTAAACGTGTTTAAACCCAAGTTTGTATAAACCTAAACTATGCCATTTCATATGTCACCTACTTAGTTATACTTTGATTTGAATGCAAGTTCACATGACCCATAATTTATGTTAGTATCGCTAAATTGCAAGTTCATGCGCCACACACCCTTATATGTTGTAAAATATTACATGTTCTTGATTTCCCCTTTTCTCACGTTTATAAAGTTGGGCTGAATTGTGTCGAGCCCAACACTTGTTATGATGATGCGAACGTACAAACGGGGGAAATAACGTTGGGTGTAAAACATGGAAAATATATGTTGGCATGGTTGGTACATGCCAACGACAAAAACATTTAAGCGGTATGAATTGTTATACCCAAGAATAAAGGACATGACATTTACATATAATTGAGAAGTGATAAAATATGTAAATTTAGAAAACACGGTATGCTTAACCCGAGGTTGGATTGAGTTGTGACGTAAACCTGCCCGGACCCGCCCGGCTGTCCAGTAGTCACAACAATACCTATCCAATGTGGGTGGTTAAGCATTGAGCCCAATAAGGACCCGAGGTTAGACTGAGCTACGGTGTAAACCTGCCCGGAACCGACCGGCACACCCAGTAACCGTAGCAATATCTGTCTAATGTGAGTGGTCAGGTGCTTTAAGAGGCTAAGGACAGATGGCAGGGTTAAGTCAACTATGAACACTTAACCAAATTCAACATGTTAACAAGAATTGATGGGTGGGGTTAGGTAAAGGCAGACACTTAACCACTTAACATGTTTGACTAGAAATCCCTAGTAACGAGGGACCGGTTTCAGCAGTAACCCAAGTTAGGTATCATGGCACCCTGAAACTAGGCAGAGTGGGGCACGATTACTGGGCTGATTGTGAGCGGTCAAAGTGACGGCGGTGGGTGCAACAGTGTAGGTTCTAACGGGATGCGGGCGTGCACACACTCCGGAGCAGACAAACAGGGCACTGGGGGCACCAGTAGTATAACCTATGCCTTCTAGAGTTGTGTCGAGGCCACCACCATGGGTCTTGATACACCCCATGGTGGGACCAGCATAGGTATCTACAATTCTTGGGGGTCGTATGACACATGTTTACGCGATTAGGAGCCGATCTTTAAATAAAAATGGGGATCACTTCACCTCAGCATGGGGGGGCAGTTAGAATAAGCTCAAGTAGGTGCAGAGATATAGTGTGGGTGCGATAGTATATTCGATTCTAAACGACACTTCCTTAGCTTGTGACACTTTCTTGTTTTCAGTTTATATCTATCATGCCCTTTTTCTTATTCACATACTGAAGAGTTACTAGATTTACTCAGGCTTTATGTCTGACTCTTTTTTCTTTTCGTCTTCTTTTCTTTCGTCCCCCCCCCCCCCCCACAGGTCCACAGGGAGGAAACAACCCAGCTTAGTACTCTTTTGCAAGCTTCAAGACCATAGACGTATGGTTTGGATCTCTTTTGCATGGACCATGGCTTTGGATATCACTATGGGGATTTTTGTTACTTTTATTTATGTTTTTATGCTTCTTTAATAATCAAGACAGAAATGAGGTTGTAATGATGGAAGTATTTTGAGACAATTATGGAAAGGTTTTGTTTGAACACGTATTGATGAAATAAAAGTCTGCTTGGTTTCCGCTGTTTAAAATATGTGTATTTATATTTGTCTTGTGTTTATCTGTGGCTTTTACTTATAAACCTCCACCAAAGTTAAGGCATTCCCTTTGTGAGTGACCTTAACGGAGGTGGGGTGTTTCACTTGGTATCAGAGCATAGGTTTACCAGACTAGATAAAAGTTTTTGAAATTGTTTTCAAAAGAAAGTTTAAAGAAGCATTTTTCAAGAAAAAGTGTTATATTTTAAAAGGCATAATCCCCCAAAGCCATATGCACTATCTCTCTCAATCCTTCATTTTGAATCTTTCCTTTCTGTTTCAGCATGTCTGGAGACCTTAACCTTCCAGAAGGAGTACTGATACCCGGCTGGTTTAGGAGGTACTTAGAAGCAAGGGCCAATGGCGCGGGCCCAGCAGACATTCCTCCTCCAGTGGCCGCGGTTCCTCCTCCTCCTCCACCTCCTCGTGGAAATGCCTTTGCAAAAACATGTAGAGACTTCAAGGCTATGGGTGGAAAAGACTTTTATGGGACAGAATCCTTTGTAGGAGCAAGAAACTGGCTAAAGGAGACCGAGGATCTGTTTGTCATATTCGGATTGATGACAGGCAAAAGATACAGCTAGCAGTGTGGTTGCTTAAAGATGAAGCTTCCTATTGGTAGAAATTACCAATGCTCAGAGGGCGGTGGAAACATGGGAAGACTTCAGGACAAGGTTTGAGATGAAATTTCTCTCCCAAGCTGAAAGAAGCCTGCAAATGGAGAAGTTCCTAACTCTGAAACAGGGGAGCATGACGATCAGGGAATACGTTAATCAGTTTAATCAGCTGGCCAGATTTGGGCTGGACTTAGTAAACGCCCAACACAAGAAGGCGCTTCGCTTCGTCAAGGGTTTGAATGAGCCTCTACACAGCCTTGCTATGACCCATGTATCCACGGGAGCGACTTATGAAAGCTTGGTGGACATGGCGTTGCTACACGAGGAAGACAACGGCAAGAAAGAGACTAAGGTGGAAGAAAAGAAAGAGGGTTTACAAGCAAAGAAAACAGAGTTCAAGAAACGAGGGAAGAACAATAAGCCCCGTGAGAGGAGAAGGTGCAATTTCTGTGGCATTGTGGGACATATATCAAAAGACTGCCGAAAAAGGAAGGCAAAGATGGGTGGTTGCTTCCATTGTGGTGAGACTGGGCACCAAGCTAAGGACTACCCAAAGAAGAAAGGGCAGGGACAGAAAGCCGGATCCACTTCAGGGGGTCAGGTTCATGTGCTAGTGGCACCTCAGCAGGAACGAGGTAGTAATATTTCTATAGAAAGTCTAGTCTATCTTTATGATCATCCAGTTCACACACTTTTTGACTCTGGCGCATCACACTCCTTTATTTCATCTGCCTTAGTAGAATCTCTGCATCTAGACACTAATATGGTAGAGGATCCCTTAGTAGTTTCAAATCTAGTTAGGGGCTCCGCTTACTTGTCAATGGTTTGTTTGGGTTTGAAAATCTCTATTCTCAGCGTTGAGTTTAGTTGTAATGCCTTTGTTTTGGGCTTCTCGGGATATGGTTTGATCTTAGGCATTGACTGGTTGTCCAGTAATGGTGCCATTCTTGATTGTGAGAAAAGAGTAGTTAAACTCTTGACTCGGTGTAACAACCCGGATTTCGCCCGACCCCAATATGATCGCCAGATCGATCAAGACCATTCAAAACCCACGTACGTTAACTTTGGGCATACAAAACATCCGAACAACAACACAGACTTTTATAACATCAACAATAAATGTTACATCAGAGTACTGAATATATCAGAGTACATCGATAAATAATACAGCGGAAGATACATTTACAATAAATTAAATACATTGCAGCGGAACTAATCTCAGCGGAAGGCCAACAATATTCTGGACCCAGCTTCAGACTTCAATCCAGGATCCTTCTTAACTATATCTACAAAAAGCTACTCGACTGCCCGTGTGGAAAGAGGGCACCCGAGTTTGCAAAGTGAAACAAACTACAGGTCAGTCGTGGGACTGGTGTGAGAATTCTATACTTAACTTATCTAATAAGTAGGCTAATCACAGGACCACGCCGCTAACGCAGAACGGGTTTACTCCCTTGGATTGCCAGTGCATAAATAAAGTAAATCATCAACTAACGCGATGCTTTTTTTTAGAAAAATGAAATCATTATAAGACCCAGGTCCCATCACACAATGCAACGCACACCAGAGGATAGGGTTTTACCTTATAATGGTCAAAAGATGCTTGATACGTAAAAACGATATTATTATTAGTGTGTATATATATATTTAAAACATTCAAATATAATATCAATTTATGTTGTTATTCCTTTTATAATAAAAAGATCAGTTTATGTTGTTATTCCTTTTATGATAAAAAGGTCAATTTATGTTGTTAATTCTTTGGTAATAAAAGATCACTTTGGTTTGCATTTCTTTTTACATATAAAAAGAAACATTTTTGTTTATATTTCTTTTTATCAGCAAAAAGAGACATTTTTGTTCATATTCCTTTTTTTCAATAAAAAGAATCATTTTAGTCGCTTTTTCTTTTTAACATTAAAAAGAACATCTTTGTTTCTTTTTTTTCTAACATTAATAAGGATGATACCAGCTCTAACGACCCGAATTTCGCCCGACCCCAATCGATCGCAAGATCGATCAAGACCGTTCAAAACCCGCGTACGTTAACTTTGGGCATACAACACATCAGAACAACAACACAGACTTTTATAACATCAATAATAAATATTACATCAGAGTACAGAATATATCATAGTATATCAATAAATAATACAGCGGAAGATGCATTTATAATAAATTAAATACATTGCAGCGGAACTAATCTCAGCGGAAGGTCATCCATATTCTGGACCCAGCTCCAGACTTCAATCCAGGATCCTGCTCAACTATATCTGCAAAAAGCTACTCGACTGCCCATGTGGAAAGAGGGCACCCGAGTTTGCAAAGTGAAACAAACTACAGGTCAGTCGTGGGACTGGTGTGAGAATTCTTAACTTAATCTATCTAATAAGTAGGCAAATCACAGGACCACGTCGCTAACGCGGAACGGGTGTACTCCATGTGTGAAGTCGAAAACATTCATGTGTTGAATATATAGATGGAACAATAAAATCTACATTTTTATTGTGAATATGAAGTGCTAAAAATATTCATGTGCTGAATAAAGATTTTTGATGATAAAAATATCATTTTTATTAAATATAGAGAGTGAATATGGTTTTGAAATCGAAGAATGAATTATATATATATATATATATAATTAAGATATATTGAATAACGAAGCTGCAGTTCGTGTTTTGAAACCGTGATTTCAAATGATTATTGCGGGAGATCCGACCATCGGATTTTCCCGAAACCGAAACCGTTGGGTTCACTTTGGAAATATCCTTCCAACGACACCAACTTTAGGAAGATCCAGCGGTTGGATTGTCTGGAATGTTTAATTCAAATTTAAAGAAAAAACAGCGCCAGAATCGAATATATATATATATATATATATATATATATAATTAAATTAAATCAAATAACGATGCTGCAGTTCGTATTTTGAAATCGTAACTTCAAACGATTAGTGCGGGAGATCCATCCGTCGGATTTTCCCAAAACTGAAACCATTGGATTTTTTTTGAAAAGATCTTTCTAATGATATAAAATTTGTGTTAGATCCAATGGTTAGATTTTCAAATATGTTTAAATCAAATCTGAAGAACAACAGCATCACGGCCGCGTTATGGCCTGAAGCGTCATTTGAATGAATTGGCTATTTTTAAATAAATAAAAATAGCGATAAATAGTGATTAAATATTATAAACGATACGGAATGGAAATAAACTGAATTTGCTCGGTTTATGTGATATTTGATGGTTGAATGTGTTTGGCGTGAAAATTTCATTAAAGGACAGAATTAGTGGTGTCGAATAATTTAACCATTGAAATGAATTGATTTGAAATTCTAAATATACGTGAATTATTTGAAAAGGCCGAGTTAATTTTTATTTCAAATAATTGATCGACGATTGAAAGTCGAAGATATGAAGACGGTGCAAGACCGATAGTCTGCACGTCGAATGGAGGGGTGCTACTGATGCTCATGATGGGAGTAGCTACCTTGAAGGGGCTGAAGTAGTAGCCGTCTGGACATACTTGTTGATTGTACGGATATGCGAGGTATTGAGTGCCTCCGGTTTCGTTCAGACCCATAACGAACTTGTAAATGAACTGTGTGTCTGACATTGGATTTTGTTCTGTGCTGATTGATCTCTATTAAATATATATCTGTTTTGCGACGGAGAATTTATTCTCTTGCTTAACGCCCTTCTCTGAGACGTACGAGCTCAGAGGTTATATATCGATAGAAATCAGTCGCATGGAGTGAATTGCCTGTGTGGCATGCCTAAGTGGCAGATGATCAAGGCTTCTGTTGAAAAGAAAAGTCTTGTGGTTGATGATCAAAGCACGGCCTGTGTGGCATAGCTTTGTATATGACATTGATTCGCGAGTCGCACACCCCGGTGTGGACCAAAAACGGGAGAAGGATCCAGGGAGGACATGCGTTTCTTTCTAGCTAGGGTGGTGTCAGTGACCTACCAGCCCTGACATTTATATTATTTTCGCCCGTGTGGTTGTTGTTGTTGCGAGGTGCCTCAGATATACCGGTGACTATGTGGAGCCGATGGAGTCATAGGACTCATTGATGCCCCCAAAGGGCGGGGGAACGCAGTGTTCAGGCATTTTAATCCACATCGATGGACCGGTCCTGTGGCTCCTAAGGGTCACTCGAGCTCTGATCCTAAGACACGGGCTAGAGCGTCTCGAATTCGGTAAGGACTATCTTTTGCCTTGGTTCATGACGGAAATCCAATTTCCAAATACGACATCATGTGGTTTTGATTGTATACCTATATATGGCGACATAGTGGTATGGGGCATTAATGCCGTCTATGATTGATACTTATGATTGTAATTGTTTTTGAAACATATAAACACTAGTAATAATATCAAATGCTTTTGTTTTATTCGTATCAAGCATATTTTGGCCATTATAAGGTAAAACTCTATCCTCCGGTTTGCGTTGCATTATGTGATGGGAACTGAGTCTTATAATGGCTTCATTTTTATAAAAAGCATTGCGATGTTTAAAAGATTTACTTATTTTGAAGCACTGGCAATCCAATGGAGTAAACCCGTTCCGCGAAAGTGGCATGGTCCTGTGATTGGCCATATATTAAAGTAAGTTAAGTAGATTTCTTATACCAGTCCCATGACTGACTCGTAGTTTGTTTCACTTGCAAACTCGAGTGCCCCTCTTTCTACACTGGCAGCCTTGTATTCAGGTTTTAGCAGGCTCTTTCTGGATAGCTGGAGCAGAAGATGGATTCTATCATTTATCCCTTTTTATGTTGTTCAGCTCCTTTTGTACATATTATGTTCCGTTTTTCTGTTGTAAACATTTATGTATAGCTGAACTGTATTTTGTACTAAGTATGATCCTATATACTGTGTAACTCTGATGATTATGTTTATCCAGTGTATTCTATTGTACATTATCGGGTGTATTTAATTATTTTTGTTCTTCTGTTATCAGTTTATGTGTTATATTCCAAAGTTTACCCTTGCCACGGTCTTATCGGGGTTTGGGGTCGTCACAAAGAAATTCTCAGAAAGAATGTCTTAAAGGAAAAGTTTTCCAAATGTATATTCTGGCAAGAAGAAGTCAAATTTCTTGGCTACGTTTTGTCAAAGCAAGGAATTTCAGTGGATCCCAGTTAAATCACTGCTATTTAGAATTGGAAACAGCCTCGTACACCCACAGAAGTCCGAAATTTTCTCGGATTGGCCAGTTATTATCGGAAATTCATTAAGGATTTTGCGAAGACATCCAGTTCCTTAACGAAGCTCACTAAGAAGCATTTGAGATTCAATTGGGCTCCGGAGTGTGAGACAACTTTCCAGGAATTGAAGTTAAAACTGACAACTACTCCAGTGTTAACAATTATTGATGGCAACCAAGACTCGAAAGTCTGGACCAATGCTTCTAAAGAAGGTCTTGGTGCAGTATTAATGCAAAGAGGCCAGGTAGTTGCTTATGCTATCCATCAATTGAAACCACATGAAAAGAATTATGCCACTCACGATCTTGAATTGTTAGCCATCGTGTTTGCAATGAAAATCTGGAGGCATTATCTATTGGGTGAGAAATTTGAGCTATATACTGATCATCAATCATTGAAATATTTATTCACCCAGAAGGATCTGAATATGAGGCAGCAGCGTTAATTTCTCGCGGCATATGATCTTGATATTTTATATACTCCGGGGAAAGCCAATGTTGTGGCTGATGCACTCAGCAGGAAGAACGTGATCATCGCCAGTATTATCATTACACCATCGTTGATTGATAAAATATCTATTCTTCAGAAAGACGATAGTTTTGTTAAAGAGATGATTATAAGAATTCAAAGGGGCGAAGTCTCCAGTTTCCAAGTGGATAGCGCAGGAGTTCTGAGATTGAAAGGTAGAATTTGTGTTCCCGACAATCTTGAGCTCAAAAGTGAAGTATTGGACGAGTGTCACAAGTCCATGCTATGCATCCATCCAGGGGTTAGTAAAATGTATAATGACCTCAAGCGAACTTTCTGGTGAAAGGCGATGAAAAGAGATATCTCTATATATGTTAGCCGGTGTGCTACTTGTCAGCAAGTCAAAAGCGATCAGCAGAAACTCGCTGGATTGTTGCAACCTTTGGAAATTTCAGGTGGAAAGTGGGAACAGATTTCTATGGATTTCATAGATGGTTTGCCCAGAACCAGAAAAGGAAATGACAGTATTTGGGTGATCGTAGATCATTTCATGAAGACCGCCCATTTCATACCTGTCAGATCGAATAGAACTGCTCAGCGTCTGGCGTAGGTTTATTTTAGAGAAATTGTTAAACTCCATGGAGTTCCCATGAGCATCGTTAGTGATCATGACCCGATTTTTGTTTGTAAATTCTAGGAAGCATTCCAAGCAGAATTGGGAACGAAACTAAACTTGAGCACCGCTTATCATCCTCAAACAGATGGTCAAACTGAGAGGATGAACCGTATTCTTGAAGATTTATTGCGGGCTTGTGTTATTGATTTTGGCGTATCATGGGAAGACCATTTGCATTTGGCCGAGTTCTCATACAACAACAGCTACCAAGCGAGCCTGACAATGTCACCATTCGAAGCATTGTATGGTAGACCGTGCCGATCTCCTGCTTATTGGGTAGAACCTGGTAATAGACTCGTATTAGGACCCGATATGATTCGCGAAGCTGCAGACAAAGTCAATTTCGTTAACAAACGATTACTAGCCGCCCAAAGCCGATGGAAGAGCTATGCAGATAAGAGAAGAAGAGATATATCATTTTTTGTTGGCGACCACGTGTATTTGAAGGTATCTCCGATGAGAGGAGTAATCCGATTTGGTAAAATAGGGAAATTGGCGCCCAAATTTATTGGTCCATTTCCTATTCTAGAGCGGATTGGAACTCTCGCTTATAGGGTTCAATTGCCTGATTGGTTGCCTGGAGTACATAATGTGTTTCACGTATCTTAACTTCGAAAGCATGTTCATGATCCAGATTTGATCGTGGAAGAAGCAGCGCAATGGGATACAGAAATTACTCCAGAATTGGCTGTAAGAAGAGAGCTGATCAAGATTATTAGCAAAGAAACAAAAGAACCGAGGAACAAGAAGGTTCAATTAGTCAAAGTGCAATGGAGTGGAGATCCGTGAGATTGTACTTGGGAAACTGAGGAGAGCATTAAGAAATCCTATCCTAAGTGCAGGGTAGATATCTCTGATTGACTCTGGTGCAAGGTACATTTACCATATTTTGCATTACCATTTTGTTCTCTACTTTGTTGTTGTTATCCTTGCATGGATGTAAACTTTTTAATTATATGGTCTGATAATTTTAAAAGAGTATATGAATTAATGAGTATGTTTTTGAAAGATAAAAACAAATTGATTGATGTTTGTGTTGTGTGATTGTGGATTTGATTAATTAAATTATTAGAATGATAATTAATTTAATCAATAAGAGAATGATGGTAAATTTATTCAATTAAATCAAGTATTGAACTGATTTAAAAATAGATAGAAATATATACATGTACATTATGTATGTTTGAACAGGTAAATGGATTAGCTGTTGAGAAAAGAATTTATTTGCGTGCCCGACAAATAGGTAAACCTTAATGAGTTGGATGCGCAATTTTATTATTATATCAACTCCTGTGAATGCCATTGGACGCAGAGTGCTGGTTGTTCTGTGTGTAATAATAAATGTCTCCATAGGATAGTAACAATTAATTTTGAACTACACTACATGGCACACTTCATGAAGATAGGCATACTTCATCATATACCACATAAGCATTTGGAGCTTGTGTGACGAGGTTGAAGATTTACCATACGAGCGAGAGCCTTGTATGGCGATGACTATATTTTACAGGTTGAACTGATGACTGATATGGACCATACAAAATGTAATGGTAAATTGCAAGATTAATAAAACCCCACATGGGTCTGGAGATGGCAATAAACACGTCTCTCTGGTCATTAAGGCACAAAAACCATTTATAGGGTGACGAGAATTTATTCTCTGGAGTTATGATCTATACGCACTCCCCTGTGGACAGTAGAATATATCACTATAAATATGTGCATGCTTATTAGGATTTATTGGGTACCTAATACGACCCAATAAATTTCCAGACCCCTCCCCGTACAAAGGAGGTAATGGTGAAATTATTCGAAAAATTAGGGTGTTAGCCAAATTTTTGAAGAATTTGAAAATTCTTGGAAACAGGAAAGTTGAAGAATGGAAGCCAAAAGGAAAGTTGAGTTGGTTAATTAAACAACTTTTGACTTCGTTCCTTTTCGGGGACGAAAAGTTTTAAGTGGGGGAGATTGTAACAACCCGGAAAATCTGAACCAGTTTAAAAAATTTCATTTGGCTATTTAGTGGATTTTAAATATTTTAAATAGATTATTTTAAATAATAACGATGAAAGGTATGTTTAAAAGTAAATATAATTATTTTTAATTATAAACAAGGCCTGAAATGGCGTGGCAGTTTCAAATTTTGAATTCGAACTTTGACTGACTGTACCGGGTGCAAAATAAAACGGATTTCAGTGAAACCAAAAATATTTAAATTTGTTTATGAACATCTTTCTAACGAATCCGAAAAATCGAAGTTTCCTAGCGGGAATCAAAAGTTATGGCCAAATGAATTTTCAAAATGGCCGCTATAGAATTTATATAGCCCATGAAAATAGCCATTTTGCAAACGACCTCAGAATTCGACGAAAAAACTTTTGTTGGACCCGGGATGTCAAATTATTACTAGGTTTCAAATTCCAGAATTTTTGAAGTTAATATGTGAGCGTGGCGAAGAAAAATGTGTTTGGTTGATTTTTGTTAAATTGGATCGACCAAAAAATGGCCATTTTTCAAACGGTCCCAGAGTTCGACAAAACTTGTTTTGTTGGGACCGTATTGTCAAAACATAGCTAGATTTATTTTTCTGGAATTTTTGGGATCAGTATGTGGCCCCGGCAAATTGAAATGTATGTTCAAATCAAATATTGAATGTTTTATATTTTAATTTGAAGAAAAACTGACTGAGACAGTCGAATGGGCCTACGAAACATATCTCATTGTGTTCGGAATGGGGGTAACTAGCTAGGGGCGACAGTCATTGGGTTTGAATTGGTGTTCGTGTGAGAAAATCCTAATTTTTTGAAATAATAAATATCGGCGAATCATATTTTTTTCTTTCATAAAAAATATATAAAATATCGAGAAAACCCCCGCCTCTCTTTACGATCGACGGCGAAACCCAGCTCTCCCCTTCCCGATCGATTTACGGCCAATCCACTTCGAATTAGCCCCCGCTCCTTTGCAACTTTTTGAAGCTCATCTCCTCCACTTCAAATCAATACCAGCCTCGCTCCCCCTCCCTTCGTATTTCGTGAGAACCGCGCCCTTGAAGTCCCGAACTTTGTCGCGCCGCCCAGCCCCAGATCCAGCGTCGAGTTCATCAGGGTGGGACCCCCCTGGCATGTCGTTCCAAGCCCTACGCAGTGGTGAATCCTGATCTTGACGAAGTACAACAGATTTGGTTTAAAATCAAAACCTAATTTTGAAGAATTTTTGAAGGTAACGGCCTGTTCTATTCTGAACTAATTTTTACACTTTTAAGTGTTGCAAACTTCTAAAAATCATATCTTTTTGCTATGTGGTCGAAATTCAGTGAAATAAGAGACAGTGGACTCGTGCGGACGTCTTCTACATTTTAGAAGAGACCGGATATTTTTCTGAGCCTTCTACAATTTTTGGTGGAGTGGAACCCAATGTGAGATTTCTGATATTATAAACGATATGGAAACAACGATGTATAAATTTTATAGTCGATGTATGAGTTATATAAGCGTTGTACATCTCATGTATTAGCGTTGTATAAGTTGTATGTTCGATGTATAAGTTATATATGCGTTGTAAAAGTGATAT
This sequence comes from Allium sativum, assembly GCA_030737875.1. Taxonomy (NCBI): domain Eukaryota; kingdom Viridiplantae; phylum Streptophyta; class Magnoliopsida; order Asparagales; family Amaryllidaceae; genus Allium; species Allium sativum. The sequence goes on from CM060910.1 coordinate 1,000,766,770, forward strand.
ATGCGTTGAAATAAATTGAAATGATATTGAAATGAAATCGAAATATAGTTATATACATACACTCCCCTCGTCCACAGACCATGGATGATATATATTGGTTGTGATGTTGTTTGGATTATTGGTTGATGTGAAATTTGGTGAATACCATGAATAGTTGATTTGAAATGATTAATTGTGGTTGAAATCCCAATACGATTAGTATATGGGAAAATTCGTCTGCATACGAACTAGATATTGAAAATCCCCATTGTCAAAAACCACGAGGTTTTAAGGTAGATCGAGGAGCCGTACTATGGACGGTGCCGGTTTTAACTACCCTGCCGTTATGCTGCCAAAATTTTCAATAATATTCATGTGTTAGAATTATTTTCATGTGTTGAAACCATATTCATGTGTTGAAACTAAGTTCATGTGTTGAATAGAAATTCATGTGTTGAATAGAAATTCATGTGTTGAATAGAAATTCATGTGTTGAATAAAATTCATGTGTTGAATGAAGTTCATGTATTGAATAAATTATTTGAAGGATAAAATAACATTTTTCATATATATATACTATATAAAATATTAGTGTTTTAAATAAATTGTTTTAACACCAAAAATAACATTTTTACCGTATGTAAGAAATATATAAAATAATCGTGTTTTCAAATAAATTGGTTTACAATAAAAAATACATTTTTATGATATATGTGAACTGTTAAAAATAGTGATGTGTTGAAATAAATAAATGTTGGATAAAAATATCGTTTTTATCAAATATAGGAAGTGAATATGGTTTTGAAATCGAAGAATGAATTATATTCATATATGTAAATATAATTAAAATAAATCGAATAACGAAGCTGCAGTTCGTGTTTTGAGACCGTGATTTCAAACGATTATTGCGGGAGATCCGACCATCGGATTTTCCCGAAACCGAAATCGTTGGGTTCGCTTTGGAAATATCTTTCCAACGACATCCACTTTGTAAAGATCCAACGGTTGGATTGTCTAGAATGTTTAATTCAAATCTGAAGAAAAACAGCACCAGAATCGTTTATATTTATATGTATATATATATATATAATTAAAATAAATCGAATAACCACGCTATAGTTCGTATTTTGAAATCGTAACTTCAAACGATTGTACCGAGAGAACCGACCGTCGGATTTTCCCAAAACAAGAACCGTTGGATTCGTTTTGAAAAGTTCTTTCTAATGATATAAAATTTGTGAAGATCCAATGGTTAGATTTTCAGATATGTGTAAATCAAATCTGAAGAAAAACAGCGCCACGGCCGCATGGCTTGAAGCGTCGTTTGAATGAATTGGCTATTTTTAAATAAATAAAAATAGTGATAAATCATGATAAAATATTATAAACGATATGGAATGGAAATAAACTGAATTTGCTCGGTTTATTTGATGGTCGAATGTGTTTGGCATGAAAATTACATTAAAGAACAGAAATATTGATGTCGAATAATTTAACCATTGAAGTGAATTGATTTGAAATTCTAAATATGCGTGAATTATTTGAAAAGGCCGAGTTAATTCTCATTTCAAATAATTGATTGACGATTAAAAGTCGAAGAGATGAAGACGGGGCAAGACCGATGATCTTCACGTCGAATGGAGGGGTGCCACTAATGCTCATGATAGGAGTAGCTACCTTTAAGGAGCTAAAGTGGTAGCCATCCGGGCGTACTTGTTGATTGTACGGATGTGCAAGGTATAAGGTGCCTCCGGTTTTGTTCAGACCTAGAACGAACTTGTAAATGGACTGTGTGTCTAACGTTGGATTTCGTTCTGTGCTGATTGATCTCTATTAAATATGTATCTGTTTGGCGGTGGAGAATTTATTCTCTTGCTTAACGCCCTTCTCTGAGACGTACGAGCTCAGAGGTTATATATCGATAGAAATCAGTCGCATGGAGTGAATTTCCTGTGTGGCATGCCTAAGTGGCAGATGATCAAAGCTTTTGTTGAAAAGCTGAGCTTTGTGGTTAATGATCAAAGCATGGCTTTGAATAGCTAGCTTTGTGTTTAGCGTTGTTTCGCGAGCCTCACACCCCGGTATGAACCAGAAACGGGAGAGGACATCAGGGAGGACATGCGTTTCCTTCTAGCTAGGAGTGGTGCTTTGGGTTTTGCACGCCTGGGTATTTTACTTATGTGGATGATGGAAAGTGAGGCCTCGATTAGCTCGGTCTCTTGGGAGCCGATGATTTGGTCGGATATGACCAATTGACGCCCCATAGGGTGGGGAAACACAGTGTTTAGGCATTTTAATCCACATCGAGTGGACCAGCCCTGACGATCCAAGGGCCCACCTGAGTCTGGGTCCTGAGACACGGTCTAGAGCGTCTCGAAGCGGTAAGGATGATCCCTTACGGAAATCCAATTTCCAAATACGACACCATGCGATTTTGATTGTGTACCTATATATGGCGACATAGTGGTATGGGGCATTAATGCCGTCTATGATTGATACTTATGATTTGAAATTGTTTTTGAAACATATACACACTAGTAATAATATCAATTGCTTGTGTTTTATTCGTATCAATCATATTTTGGTTATTATAAGGTGAAACTCTATCCTCCGGTTTGCGTTGCATTGTGTGATGGGAACCGAGTCTTATAATGGCTTCATTTTTATAAAAAGCATTGCGATGTTTAAAAGATTTACTTGTTTTAAAGCACTGGCAATCCAATGGATTAAACCCGTTCCGCGAAAGTGGCGTGGTCCTGTGATTGGCCATGTATTAAAGTAAGTTAAGTAGATTTCTTATACCAGTGCCATGACTGACTCGTAGTTTGTTTCACTTGCAAACTCGAGTGCCCCACTTTCTACACTGGCAGCCTTGTATTCAGGTTTTAGCAGGCTCTTTCTGGATAGCTGGAGCTAAAGATGGATTCTATCATCTATCTCTTTTTATGTTGTTCAGCTCCTATTGTACATATTATGTTTTCTTTTCCGATGTATACATCTATGTATAGCTGAACTGTATTTGTACTAAGTATGATCCTGTATACTGTGTAACTCTGATGATTATGTTTATCCAGTGTATTCTATTGTACATTATCTGGTGTATTTAATTATTTCTGTTCTGCTGTTATCTGTTTTTGTATTATATTCCAAAGATTACCCTTGCCACCGTCGTATGGGGTTTGGGGCCGTCACAGTTGAACATGAAACTATAATAAAATAAACAAGTATGAGATAACATGATAATGAGATAAATAGATAACAAGATAAGAGATCCTATACGCTTCTCATTCATATCCCAAGAATAAAATTACTGCACCAATTACCAGAATTAACAAGATTAGGTGTTACCCTAATTAATACCCATGCGATCAGCTCCCTACCACATAAATATTATGTGCCAGCTCCAGCAATGGGTGTATCAGTCCCTAACACGACAACTTATAAGATACAAACGTATTTGTTAATGTTACAGCGTCTTGGTTTCCCCTCCATCATTTCTGAACTGGAATCAGACCCAATCAATTACAAAGGTAGTTTAAAATATTCGCTATTTTAAAATATTCGTTATTTCTGAAATGGAATCAGATCCAATAAATTACCATATAATCTCAGTTATATGGATTTCATACATTGCATGTATTCAACAATAATGATATATAATCATTAAACAGTCAATTCACATCCAGAGTGCAATTTATAACTATATGAGCATTAAAAATAAATAAATAACGCTCATCTAAGTCTGTCAACCCATCGATTGACATTCTAAATATTGGGATTAGTTATGTTAAATATCATCCCAAAACCCGTGTGGGGTTTTCAAACAACAAACGTTTATTTAAATAAATTATTGGTTAATAAATTTAACCAATTCAAATTCAGTTTGAATTATTTTTCTAATTAACCAATTTTCACTATGTGCGAGGACATGGGTGATAGTATTCATGATGTTGCTGTTAGGGACAATGTGGATAGGTGGGACAGTCAAGTTTCTTATGACTGTGATGAGATTGTATTGGCTAGGGGAGGTGTGCTTGGGTGTATGGGTTGCATGGATGGAACTATAGGTGGTTCTTCTATTGGTTGTAGGATCGTGTTTGAGAATGGGGGATCACTAGTGCACAATGCGTTATTGGATTGTATTGATATGCACGGGCTTACGTTTTTGTTGGATAAGGATGGTTGTTAAGTGTTTTTGAGTGAGTCGGGTGTGAGACTTCTCTCCTTGTTTTTGAGGCCGTGTTTTAGTGTGTTTTGATCAAAGTGTGATTGGTCTTATTCAGAGATAGTTTCTGGTGATGGGTTTAGTTCTTCGGTCAGAAATGGTTTGCTAGAGGTTAGTGAAGGGCTTTCACAGAGTAGTGATGTTTCCACTACTTTGACTAGGAAGTGGAGATGTAGGAGAGTAGCTCCTAGTTCTAGATTGATCCAACGCAGTGCTAGGATCAGATACAACTCCTCTTCATCTCGTGGTAGACTTTCGAGCTCGAATGCTAGTAATAGCAATTCGGGTTTGGACTTAGGTATGGTTCATGTTTATGGTAGAGATTACACTCCTTTTGCTTTGAGTAGCCTTTCGACTAGTCAGTTATTCCAGCTTGCTAGTGACAATGCTTTTATCTTTACTAATACTGAGTTAGATGCAGATTCCATTAGAAGTAGGGAATTAGAGAGAGTTATTTCTTTGAGAAGATGAGGATTGTTAGCTGGAATATTAGGGCTCTAAATGATCCTAAAAATGTGCTAAGGTTAGGACCTTTTTAAAAAAAAATCATATTGACATTGTTTTACTTCAGGAGACTAAAATGAGAAACCCGATATTAGTTTTTATGCGAGGTTAGGTGGGTCCCTCTTTTGTAATTGGGCTTGTCTTATGTCCATTGGGAGTGCCGGGGGACTTATTATTGGTTGGAAAGATAATCATTTTGGACTCGTGCGGGAGATTCCTAAGTTATATTCTCTGCACATCATTTTAGCCTCTCTTATAGATAATTCTTTACTGGGCATTTCCAATGTGTATGGTCCTTATACTAAAATTGAGAGGAGACTCTTGTGGGTTGAATGTGCTGAGTTTAGGAATCTTGTCCCCAATCAATGGATTGTGAGGGGAGATTTCAATGTCACTAGGTTTTTAGGAGAGAGATCACCTCGCGAAGGTAATTTCTCTAATATAGAGGAATTCAATGATTTCATTTTAGATAATAATTTGATTGAGATTCCTCTAAATAATAGATCGTTCACTTGGTCTAATGTCAGAGATAGTCCTTCTTTTGCTTTATTAGAAAGATTTTTCATTAGTATTGAGGTGGATGATAGATTCTTTATTTGTAGAGTTAAGGGTTTGCCTTTTTTATATTCTTATCATTGTCCTATCATACTTTCGTTGACTCGAATATTTCTATTAGTAACAGTTTCAAATTTGAAAAGATGTGGCTTTTGGATTCTAGTTTTATTAATCTGATTTCTGTTAAGTGGAATTCCTTGTTTTATTTTAACATTTTGTATAGGGGTAATTCTACAAAGATTTTTGTTGCGAAGCTGGGTAAGTTAAGATTTTTTTCTCAAACGTTGGAATAAGTATATTTTTGGTAGTGTTAGAATTAGGAAAGATAAGATTATGTGTGAGATGTTTAATTTAGACAAAATTAACAAGTCCAGGATTCCTAATTCCAATTAGAGGGATAGACTTAGAAACCTTAGGAATGATCTCAAGCTGATTTTAGAAAAAGAAGAGATCATGTGGAAGTAAAGGGGCCGAGTTCAATGGATTAAGGAGGGGGATAACAACACTAAGTTCTTTCATAGTGTGGCTAATAAGAGGAGGCATGATAATTTGATTCATTCTATTTTTGTTAATGATGTGGAAGTGACTGTTCAGAGGGAATTAAATGAAGCTTTCACTAGGTATTATAAGCAGATTTTTGGAGATAGGATTATGAGAAGGAATAATGTTAGGTGGAATGACATTTATCTGCCTGATACCAAGGTTGAGTTAGTAGATTTACACAAGCCTTTCTCTGAACGGGAGATTTGGAAGGCTATCTGTGATATGCCTAGTGACAAAGCTCCTGGGCCTGATGTTTTTCTGTGCTCTTTTATAAGAAGTTTTGGGAGGTTCTGAAATTTTATATTATTAGCTTATTTAATGATTTTTATAATGGTGATTTACGATTAGGCAGTTTTAACTTTGCTAATGTTATCCTTATAGATAAGAGAGGGAGTGCTGATTCTCTAAAATATTTTAGGCCTATTTCCTTAATCAATTGGTTGGTTAAGATTATTTCGGAAGTCCTAGCTAATAGGCTTAGTACTAAGATGGATAATCTTATAGATTGTTCCCAAACAACCTTTATTAAAGGCATAACCATAGTGGACGGAGCGACCGCTGTGCAGGAGTATATTAATGTCTGTTGTAAGAATAATTTTTCTTGTTCTATTTTGAAGTTAGATTTTGAGAAGGCGTTTGATTCCATTGATTGGGATTTTATCTGTGAGTTATGCCTGGCTAAGGGTTTTAGTGTCAAATGGATTAACTGGATCATGTTATTGCTTAGGTCTGGTTGCTCTAATATCGTTGTTAATGGGTTGTGGGCAAGAAGATTCAATCTAAGAGAGGTCTTAGACATGGTGATCCCATATCACCTATTCTATTTAATTTAGCGGCTGATGTTTTCTCTAGAATTATTAAGAAAGCTGGTAGATTAGGTGCTTTAGGTCACATTGGTAATGAGGAATTTAATAATGAAGTATCTGTTCTTCAATTTGCAGACGATACATTATTATTTTCCTCTCACTTGCCAAAGCATATTATTGATCTGAAGATTATTTTTTATTGTTTTGAGATGTTATCTGGTCTCAAAATCAATTTTGACAAGAGTGCTTTAATGGTTCTTAATGATCGTGATAATGTTGAGTCTCTGGTTGCTGGCACCTTGAACAGTTCTGTCATGAATTTTCCTTTTGATTATTTAGGTTTTAAGATTAGGCCATCGAAACTTAAGAAGGATGATTGGTTAGTTATTATCGATAAGATCAATAATAGAATATCGAGTTGGAATAACAGATTTCTGAGCAGGTTGATTAGTTCTTGTTAATTCGGTGTTGTCTGCTATTCCTACTTATTGGATGGCCATTCATCGATTTTCTCATTGGGTTATTGAGAAAATTGACCAAATCAGGCATAATTATCTTTGGAGTGGTGTTCCAATTTGTAGAGGTTATAAATGTTTAGTTAACTGGGAGGTGTGTTGTAAACCCAAGAAGGATGGGGGCCTGGGGATCATAAATTTATATAATTTTAATTCTTCCTTGTTAGCCAAATGGCTTTGGAGACTTAGGTGCCAAGATGTGTCGGCTACATGAAAGATTATTGTTTCCAAATTTTATTATTCTAGAGGTGAGTTTATTGTTGGGTCTAGTTTTAGTTGGGTTAATAGATTATCTTATTTTTGGAAGTCTGCTTTGAATTGTTATGATTTTTTTAATTTAGGTTGTAAGCTGACTGTTCATTTGGGGAATCTTACTTTTTTGGCATGATGTTTGGATTTCTCCTTTGCCCCTTAGAATTGAATTTAGTGAGCTTTTTAATTATAGCTGCTTTAAGAATGCTTTGATTGTTAACGTTTATAGAGGGGATTTAGATTCCCCGTGGGAGTTTTCCTTTGTGATATTTTAGAAGGGGATTTGTTAAGGCAACTAGCCTTACTTAAAGCTAAGTTGCCTTTGTATCATTTGGATGAGAATGGAGATTGTATTAGTTGGGGTTACGATAAGAGTTCAATTTACTCTGTTTAATTCTATGTATAGTTTTATTAATTTCTTTGGTGTCACTTTGTACCCTTTTAAGTTTCTTTGGGAATCTAATTCTCCTCCTAAACCGAAGTTTCTTATGTGGTTGATTATCCATAAGAAGCTTAATACGGTTGAGCCTTTAAAGAGGAAGAATATTATCTTTGATGTTAAGTGTTGTTTTTGTAGTTTTTTGGATGAAGATGTTGATCATTTATTTTTCTCTTGTAATTTTTTTCAATTATATTTTAATTATGGTTTTAAGGATTTTTGTTTTCGATTGTTTAAATGCTTTTAGTAGTTGTGTCAATTATTGGGACTTTTTTAGACTTGCTTATAATTCTAGGTAGAGATATATGTTGTATTCATTAGTTACTATCACTAGTTGGTTCATATGGTTAGAGAGGAATCGGAGATTTTTTTTCATTCAATTTCGGTTTCTGCTGATTATTTAATCATTATGATTGTTAATTACTGTCTGGATTGGATGCCTAACTCGCACCATAAGTTATTTAGCGATTCTCATTTTGAGAGATTTTTTGTAATAACCCGGAAATCTGAGCCAATTTAAAAAATTTATTTTGGAGAATTTAACGGATTTGGTTTATTTAAAATGGATTATTTTAAATAATAATGACTGAAAATTCATTATCGACGAAGTTAAACGAATAATTTTATTTTAATTATATAACGAGCCTGAAACGACGCGGTAGTTTGAAAATTCAATTTCAAATTTCAAATGAATATACACAATTCGTTTTAAGTCGGAATTGAGCAAAATTAGAAATATTAGAATCTGTTTAACTATATCTTTCTAACGGATGTAAGAAACTGAGATTTCGCTTTAGAAGTTGAAAGATATGCCCAGTTTAAAATTCAGAAAAGTCGCTGTGGAATTTTTTTTTTTTTTCATATATAGATATAAAGGCCTTGAAAATAGTCGTTTTGAAAACGACCTCGAATTTCGATAAAACCACTTTTGTTGGATCCGTGATGTCAAATTATGGCTAAATTCCAAAATTCGTAATTTTTCGAATCAATATGTGAGCATGGCGAAGGAAAACGTGTTTAGACAGTTTGAGTTGATTTTAATCGATTGGAAAATGGCCATTTTTCAAACGGTCTCAGAATTCGATGAAACTAGTTTTGTTAGGACCGTATCGTCAATACGAAGCTAGAAAATATTTTTTAGGAATTTGTAGAGTCCATATGTGGCCCCAGTAAATTGAAATGTGCGTTCAAAATCAATATATAGATTTATATTTTGATTTTCACGAAAACTAATCGAAACAGTCGAATCAGCCTGAAATACCTATCCCATTGTGTTCGGAATGGGGGTAATTAGCTATGGACGACAGTCGATGGGTTGGATTTCGAGTTCGAATTAAAAAGTACGTTTTTGGAATTTAATTAAATAATATATATATATATATTTATAAAAGCCCCCCTTTTTCTCCCTTCCCTCAGATCCCCCCCCCCCCGTTGGCTTCAAACGAAAAGAAAAAAAACAAAAACCCCCAATCACGATCGAGCTCGCCGCCTCCTCCAGGTGGTCGGAGTCACCGCCGCCACCCCTGATGATTGGCGCCCCCTCTCCTTCCTCATCTCCTACCCGCTGCTCTTCCCTCCTCCTCATCTTCGCCTGCTAACAGACGCATCCCCCCCCCCCCCAAATCGACCAAAACCCTAGAAGCCGCACCTCGCCCAGCGCCGACGCCCCGCGCGCCTCCTCCACCTCCAGCGAGCGCAGGTGACCCCCTACCCTTTCACCAATTAACTATAAGTTTTATTTTATTTTTATTTTAATTCATTTTGAATAATTAGTTTAATTAAAAACCATTGTTAAATCTCAGTTTTATTTAGAGATAAATATGGCATTGTTTTTACATGTAAAAGTTATGACTTTTAGATCAAGATTTAACTTATATTTATAAAAGATTTGGTTTTTAATTTGTTAAAAAGATTTGATTTTTGGTAGATAAAGAAACGATTTTTATTTATAGATATAGATGATAAAAATACAATCTTTATATAAGTATGATGGTAAAAATATGATTTTTTATATTATATAGATAATAAAAATTCGATCTTTATTATGTAGGAGATATTAAAATATGATTTTTATTATGTAGAAGAAGCAAAGAAGTGATTTTTATATGAGTGGTGATATAAAAATATAATTTTTATTATATTACTAGCAAGATAAAAATAGAATTTTTATCTATATAGTAGCGGTGTAAAAATAGAATTTTTATCTATATAGTAGAGAGGTAAAAACAAAATTTTTATCCATATAGCGTAGTTATAAAAATGTGATTTTTATATACATAGCAACAATATAAAAATGTGATTTTTATATATGTAGTGAATATGGGCAACGAAAGTGACGAAAGGCGAGCACGATGAAGATTTCCTACATAAGAAGAGTCGCGGTGTATTGGATTAGCTAGTTGGTGAGAACTCCTCACTTTTATTTTTATTTCTAGTTTGAAATATATACTAGGATGCAGACGGTGCTTAGTAGCACCTGAAACCCGTCGTCCACAGACCATGGATGACTTGTTTGTTTGGTTGATGTGTTGTGAAATTTAATTGTGTGATGTGGAATGAAATAAAATATTTTATAGTGGAAAATATTTTATAGTTAAAAATATAATTTTTAATGTGTGTGTGAATAAAATAAAATAAAATAGTAATAAACAAATCGGACGATTTGTTTATATACACTGATTTGACTGATATTGACTAGGACGATAAATTTTACACGTCGCCCAACTACACAAATAATATTCTGTGTTTGTTGACTGAAACCAAACACGGGTGTTGGGATGATATTTGACGTACACTAATCCCGATTGTTTAGTTGTATGTCAATCGATAGGTTGACAGACAGTTGTGTAGTGCACTTTGGATGATGGTTGATTATTTATCATTGTTGATATATACATGTGTTGTATGGAAATCCATAAAATCTATGGTAATTGATTGGGCCTCATTCCAGTTTTGAAATAGAATATTTGAATAAAAATATTTGAAATAGAATATTTGAATAAAAATATTCGAAATAGAATATTTGAATAGAAATATTTGAAATAGAATATTTGAAAATAGAAATATATGAAGCCGTGTTAAATAGTTAAACGCCATTTTAACACAAACGGGAATTTTTTTGATTTCATTTGTTTTATAATGAATATTGAAAAGTGATTACAAAATCGAATATTTTGAAAATGAAATTCGAATTAAATTGAATTGAAATTCGAATTAAATTAAATAGAATTGAAATTCGAATTAAATTGAAATAGATTTGAAATTCGAATTAAATTGAAATTGAATTGAAATCGATTTGAAATGAAATTAAAAATGAATTTATATTGAAAAAATCGATTTTGATTTGAATTTGGAAAGGAAGTTGAAATCGTTTTGAAAACGAATTTAAAACGATTTATAAAATACGTTTTAAAAGGAAAGCGACGAAATACATATAATATATATATTATGTATATATATATATATAATGGCCTGAATAGAACGCGTCGCACTACGGCAGTTCGCGAATTTCGACCATTGACTTCGAGTTGACGTTGCGGGAGATCCGTATGTCGGATTCTCCTAAAACTAGAATCGTTGGGTTCGTATCGAAAAGAGCTTTCCAACGAATATTAGAGATTTGAAATCTAACGGTTGGATTTGGAATTATGTCCAAATCAAATTTGGAAAAGGTCGATGTAAGTGCAGTTCGGTGGTCGTTGATGGAAATCGACTGTAGGGGCCTTGATAAAATTATTAAAAATAGTAATAATTTGTGTTAAATCATAAGAAATAATTTGTGAAGAATTGGGATGAAAAAATCCATATTTGAAAAGATAAAAATAGACTTTTATCGAAATGAACTGGATTTGAACTAGAATAATAATTTATTTATTTTTAAAATAAATAAGTTGGATTTGAAATGGTTTTGAAAATAAACAGAATTTCCAATAATTGAATTAGAATGGATTTGAATCGAAATTGTCTTTGGAATATTTCGATGTTGGATTTCGTGATTGTACAGATATTGTTCTGGGAATTTGAAAGATATATTAATATCGTTATTTCCAATACGATATTTGTTGGTCGTAGAATTTGATATTGAATATAAGCCGATATATTTTCTATTCTGAGCCTTGTATTTAATATCAAATGTGATTTGGGTTTGTCATGAACGGTGTTTTAAATAACATTTGTTCTTTAACCCGATAATTTATGGAATGTGATTTGGGTTGTCGTGAATGGTATCTTTAATAATACTGTTCGTAGGCCCAACGAAGTTAAGAAAATCAGAAACTAACTGGAGATTTGTTAAGTTGAATGGTTTCTTGGGTATTGATCTAATGTTGGTTTCGGCCTTCGGGGTTAATATTTAGGGAATTGCTCACTTGCTATTTTACGGTTAGGGACTGATTGAAATGTGATGTGATTTTGGGGTTTATCGTGAACCGTGTTTTAAATGACATCGGTTCTTTAACCCAGTTAAAGATTAAAACTAAGTGGAGTTTTAATGAATCTTTAATTAGACTGAAAAGATCAAGAATGGAGTATCCCCAGTTTTGCTCCAAGCGATAGTTAAATCTTTAATTAGATTTGAACGTGAAATGGTAATTGAATTTACCGATAACACCGTGGTGTTAGATATGAAGTATTACCAGTTTTACTTCATGGGATGAATAGGTTGAGATTGGGAAATAGAATAAATGATTACTTTAGTGTGGTTCGCTAATCCCGACTAGTTTGAATTGATATTCAAAAGAAGATTAAAGAATAAATTTAGAAGAATTTATTTTTTGATAAAATTAATGGGAACCTTTCCCTAAGAATGTGAAATTTAGAAACTAACTGGAGATTAGTTAAGTTGGATGGTTTCCTGGATATTGATCTGATGTTGGTTTCGGCCTTCGGGGTTAATATTTGGGGAATTGTTCTCTTGCTAATTTACGGTTAGTGACTGATGAATTGGAATGAGGCGTATGTTGTGTTTGTATAACACTTGTTTATTATATACGCAAGTTATTCGGAAAGACCGGGTTTATCCCATTCTGAATAACTGATACGACGATTAGTCGAAGATGAAGACGGTGGTCGAAGACCGGAGGTCTTCACGTCGTTTGGATAATTACTGAAGATCTTGAATTGGTCGTACACCCAAGAGGAGGGAATCAGTTAGTGATCATCCAGACGTACTTGGAGATCGATGGATATGCGAGGTACAAGGTGCCTCCGGTTTCGTTCAGATCCAGAACGGACTTGTAGATGGACTGTGTGTCTGACATTGGATATCATTCTGTGTGATTAATGGATATCGGTTGCATGGAGTGGTCTGCCTGTGTGGCATGCTAAGATGCAAATGATCAAGGCTTCTGTTGAAAAGAAGAGTCTTGTGGTTGATGATCAAAGCACGACCTGTGTGGCATAGCTTTGTGTAACGTTGATTCGCGAGCCTCACACCCTGTTTGTGAACCAGAAATGGGAGAGGACATCAGGGAGGACATGCGTTTCTTTCTAGTTAGAAGTGGCGTCAATGGTTTTACATGCCCTGACGAGTTTGACTTATGTGGTTGTTGCTGTTGCGAGGCGCCTCGGATATATCGGTGACTATGTAAAGCCGATGGAGTCATTCGTTGGCTCATTTACGCCCCAAAGGACGGGGAATCGTATTGTTCAGGCATAATAATCCACATCGGTGGACCGGCCCTGACGATCCAAGGCTTGTCTGCGCGCTTGCCTGAGGGGCGGACTAGAGCGTCTCGAATTCAGTGAGGACTATATTTTGCCTCGGTTCATAGAAGGAAACCCAATTTCCAATATGTGACAATTGCGGTTTCGATTTGTATACTTATATATGGCGACATAGTGGCGTGGGACGCTCATCTCGCCTATGATTGATATTTATGATTGTATATAAAATCAGAAACTAACTGGAAACGAGCTAAGATGGGTTGTTTCCTGGGTATTGGTCTGATGTTGGTTTCGGCCTTCGGGGTTAATACTTAGGGAATCGTTCTCTTACTAATTTACGGTTGGAGTCTGATTAAGAATCAAAAGATGAAATTTAGCGTATCAAGCATTCTTTGGCTATTATAAGGTAAAAACCTTATCCTCCGGCTTGCGTTGCATTGTGTGATGGGACCTGGGTCTTATAATAGCTTCATTGTTCTTTATTTAGCATTGCGCTGTTGTTTTATGCATTGGTGTTCTTGGGAGGAAACCCGTTCCGTGGTATACGGCGTGGTCCCTTGATTTACCTAACTTTAAAATAAAGATTAATAACTGTTTTAGTTCTCACACCAGTCGCATGACTGACTTGGAGTTTATTGTTTTAACCTAAACTCTGGGTGCCCTTATTTTGACACGGGCAGCTAGTAGTTTTTGTTTTGCAGATTTGTATTCACAGGATCCAGATTTACAGCTGGAACGATATCCTGAAAGCTCTGTATGCGTATATCTCTTTCAGTTGTGTAGTGTATTATTTTCCGCTGCTATGTAATGTATTGTAATCTCTGATATTTATTTTCTGTGTAATATTTATTCATACTCTATATATTCTTGTATTCTGATGATATTGTTGTAATATACAATGAAAAGTTCTTCTGTTTGCGTTCTGATTCGTCTTGTCCTCATAGTAATTCGTTCTTTCTCTTCTCTTCGGAGACTGTGAAGTTCGGGTCACTTCAATTGGTATCAGAGCTTTGGTTTACAAAGCTCAGAGAACAAGACACATTAGAACCGAACAAAAGAATTCATCAGAAATTGGATTAGTAATATCCAACGTGAATGACTCGTTAGAGATGAGATCAGTAGTATCCTAGAACGAGTGTGAAGAGTATATTTTTAAAATGAAAACGAATTTTGTTTTGAAAATTTTAACTTTATTCAACGTATTTGAATATTTATTTGTGTTGAATTTGGACAATCTAGTATATGAAGATTTTGCATATATGCCTAGCTAGCGTGTATACGAAGTTTTAATATGCTGGATAGATATAGAATCTAGTGGTCCGAAGATGATTTTGATGGTTGAGTACTCATCGTCAGAATTTATTTTCGAGTGACGAAAGTGTGATATTTATATATTTCCAATTGGCTGGTGTGAGAACCAAAACTAGATAGGGTCTATTGTTGTGATTTGGCACCAAAAATGTGATTTTTGACTATATATCAAAATTATGAATTTGAAATGTTAATCAACTAATTGATTGTTGATTGTGTTGTTTGATTATTGGTTGATTAATTAAAATTTGAACCATTTAGCTAAATTGTACCAAATAGTGAATTGTATTGAAAATTTGTCGCATTTGCATACATATACATATACTTACATTGAACAGGTCATAGCAAGGAGGCTAGAGCAGAAGAATAAAATTGTTTGCCCGACAAATAGGTATATGTTTACTAATTTATTGGGTATTGGATGATTTTATGAGCCGATTGGCTAGCCGCTTGGCCTTTTCTTTTTCTTTTGGATTGAAGAAGGCCATGGGAGGCTATATGAAATATCACGAAGTCCCTGGTGCAAGGGAGATTATGGCAAAAAAATTCGAAAATTTAGGGTGTTAGCCTAATTTTTGAAAAAATTTGAAAAGTTCTTAGAAACTGAAAAGTTGAAGAACTTAAGCCGTAGTGAAAATAATGAAAGTGGAGTTGATTAGTTAAACAACTTTTGGCTTCGTTACTTTTTGGGGACGAAAAGTTTTAAGTGGGGGAGATTGTAATAACCCGGAAATCTGAGCCAATTTAAAAATTTTATGATGGCGAATTTAACAGATTTTAGTTATTTAAAATGGATTATTTTAAATAATGACGATGGAAAATTCATTATCGACGAAGTAAAAACGAATAATTTTATTTTAATTATATAACGAGCCTGAAACGACGCGGTAGTTTGAAAATTCGATTTCAAATTTCAAATGAATATACAGAATTTGTTTTAAGTCGGAATTGAGCGAAACCAGAAATATTAGAATCTGTTTAACCATATCTTTCTAACGGATGTAAGAAACTGAGATTTCGCTTTAGAAGTTGAAAGATATTCCCAGTTTAAAATTAAGAAAAGTCGCTGTGGAATTTATATATATTTTAATATATATATATATATATATATAAAGGCCTTGAAAATAGCCGTTTTGCAAACGACCTCGGATTTCGACGAAACCACTTTTGTTGGATCCGTGATGTCAAATTATAGCTAGATTCCAAAATTCGTAATTTTTCGAATCAATATGTGAGCGTGGCGAAGGAAAACGTGTTTTGAAAGTTTTAGTTGATTTTAATCGACTGAAAAATGGCCATTTTTCAAACGGTCTCAGAATTCGATGAAACTAGTTTTGTTAGGACCGTATCGTCAATACGAAGCTAGAAAATATTTTTCGAGAATTTGTAGAGTCCGTATGTGGCCCCAGTAAATTGAAATATGCGTTCAAAATCAATAAATAGATTTATATTTTGATTTTGGTGAAAACAGATCAAAACAGTCGAATCAGCCTGAAATACCTATCCCATTGTGTTCGGAATGGGGGTAATTAGCTACGGAAGACAGTCGGTGGGTTGGATTTCGAGTTCGAATTAAAAAGTACCTTTTTGGAATTTAATTAAATAATATATATATATTTATTTATAAAAGGCCCCTCCCCCTTTTCTCCCTTCCCTCAGACCCCCCCCCCCCTCGGTGACTTCAAAAGAAAGGAAAAAAAACAAAAACCCCCAATCGCGATCGAGCTCGCTGCCTCCTCCAGGTGGTCGGAGTCACCGCCGCCGCCCCTGATGGTTGGCGCCCCCCTTCTTCCTCATATCCTACCCGCTTATCTTCCCTCCTCCTCACTTCTTCGCCTGCTAACCGACGCAGCCCCCCTCCCCAAATCGACCAAAACCCTAGAAGCCGCACCTCGCCCAGCGCTTACGCCCCGCGCGCCTCCTCCACCTCCAGCGAGCGCAGGAGACCCCCTCCCCTTTCACCGATTAACCGTAAGTTTTATTTTATTTTTATTTTAATTCATTTTGAATAATTAGTTTAATTAAAAACGATTGTTAAATCTCAGTTTTATTTAGAGATAAATATGGCATTGTTTTTACTTGTAAAAGCTATGACTTTTAAATCAAGATTTAACTTATATTTATAAAAGATTTGGTTTTTAATTTGTTAAAAAATTTGATTTTTAGTAGATAAAGAAACGATTTTTATTTATAGTTATAGATGATAAAAATACAATCTTTGTATAAGTATGATGATAAAAATATGATTTTTTATATTATTTAGATAATAAAAATTCGATCTTTATTATGTAGGAGATATAAAAATATGATTTTTATTATGTAAAAGAAGCAAAGAAATGATTTTTATATGAATGGCGATATAAAAATATAATTTTTATTATATTACTAGCAAGATAAAAATAGAATTTTTATCTATATAGTAGCGGTGTAAAAATAGAATTTTTATCTATATAGTAGCGAGGTAAAAACAAAATTTTTATCCATATAGCGTAGTTATAAAAATGTGATTTTTATATACATAGCAACAATATAAAAATGTGATTTTTATATATGTAGTGAATACGGGCAACGAAAGTGACAAAAGGCGAGCACGACGAAGATTTCCTACATAAGAAGAGTCGCGGTGTATTGGATTAGCTAGTTGGTGAGAACTCCTCACTTTTATTTTTATTTCTAGTTTGAAATATATACTAGGATGCAGACGGTGCTTAGTAGCACCCGACACCCGTCGTCCACAGACCATGGATGACTTGTTTGTTTGGTTGTTGTGTTGTGAAATTTAATTGTGTGATGTGGAATGAAATAAAATATTTTATAATGGAAAATATTTTATAGTTAAAAATATAATTTTTAACGTGTATGTGAATAAAATAAAATAGTAATAAACAAATCGGTCGATTTGTTTATATACACTGATTTGACTGATATTGACTGGGACGATAAATTTTACACGTCGCCCTACTGCACAAATAATAATCTGTGTTTGTTGACTGAAACCCCACACGGGTGTTGGGATGATATTTGACGTACACTAATCCCGATTGTTTAGTTGTATGTCAATCGATAGGTTGACAGACAGTTGTGTAATGCACTTTGGATGATGGTTGATTATTTATCATTGTTGATATATACATGTTTTGTATGGAAATCCATAAAATCTATGGTAATTGATTTGGCCTCATTCCAGTTTTGAAATAGAATATTTGAATAAAAATATTTGAAATAGAATATTTGAATAAAAATATTTGAAATAGAATATTTGAAAATAGAAATATATGAAGCCATGTTAAGTAGTTAAACGCCATTTTAACACGAACGGGAATTTTGTCGATTTCATTTGTTTTATAATGAATATTGAAAAGTGATTTCAAAATCGAATATTTTGAAAATGAAATTCGAATTAAATTGAATTGAAATTCGAATTAAATTGAATAGAATTGAAATTCGAATTAAATTGAAATAGATTTGAAATTCGAATTAAATTGAAATTGAATTGAAATGAAATTAAAAATGAATTTATATTGAAAAATTCGATTTTGATTAGAATTTGGAAAGGAAGTTGAAATCGTTTCGAAAACGAATTTAAAACAATTTATAAAATACGTTTTAAAAGGAAAGCGACGAAATATATATTATATATATAATGGCCAGAATAGAACGCGCCGCGCTGCGGCAGTTCGCGAATTTCGACCGTTGACTTCGAATTGACGTTGCGGGAGATCCGACCGTCGGATTCTCCTAAAACCGGAACCGTTGGGTTCGTATCGAAAAGAGATTTCTAACGAATATTAGAGATTTGAAATCTAACGGTTGGATTTGGAATTATGTCCAAATCAAATTTGGAAAAGGTCGATGTAAGTGCAGTTCGGTGGTCGTTGATGGAAATCGACTGTACGGGCCTTGATAAATTTATTTAAAATTGTAATAATTTGTGTAAAATCATAAGAAATAATTTGTGAAGAATTGGGATGAAAAACTCCATATTTGAAAAGATAAAAATAGACTTTTATCGAAATGAACTGGATTTGAACTAGAATAATAATTTATTTATTTTTAAAATAAATAAATTGGATTTGAAATGGTTTTGAAAATAACCAGAATTTCCAATAATTGAATTGGAATGGATTTGAATCGAAATTGTCTTTGGAATATTTCGATGTTGGATTTCGTGATTGTACAGATATTGTTCTGGGAATTTGAAAGATATATTAATATCGTTATTTCCAATATGATTGTTGGTCGTAGAATTTGATATTGAATATAAGCCGATATATTTTCTATTCAGATCCTTGTATTTAATATCAAATGTAATTTGGGTTTCTCGTGAATGGTGTTTTAAATAACATTTGTTCTTTAACCCGATAATTTATGGAATGTGATTTGGGTCATCGAGAATGGTATCTTTAATAATACTGTTCTTAGGCCCAACGGAGTTAAGAAAATCAGAAACTAACTGGAGATTAGTTAAGTTGAATGGTTTCTTGGGTATTGATCTGATGTTGGTTTCGGCCTTCGGGGTTAATATTTAGGGAATTGCTCACTTGCTATTTTACGGTTAGGGACTGATTGAAATGTGATGTGATTTTGGGGTTTATCGTGAACCGTGTTTTAAATGACATCGGTTCTTTAACCCAGTTAAAGATTAAAACTAAGTGGAGTTTTAATGAATCTTTAATTAAATTGAAAAGATCGAGAATGGAGTATCACCAGTTTTGCTCCAGGTGATAGTTAAATCCTTTATTAGATTTGAACGTGAAATGGTAATTGAATTTACCGATAACACTGTGGTGTTAGATATGAAGTATTACCAGTTTTACTTCATGGGATGAATAGGTTGGGGTTGGAAAATAGAATAAATGATTACTTCGGTGTGGTTCGTTAATCCCGACTAGTTTGAATTGATATTCAAAAGAAGATTGAAGAATAAATTTAGAAGAATTTATCTTTGATAAAATTAATGGGAACCTTTCCCTAAGAATGTGAAATTTAGAAATTAACTGGAGATTAGTTAAGTTGAATGGTTTCCTGGGTATTGATCTGATGTTGGTTTCGGCCTTCGGGGTTAATATTTGGGGAATTGTTCTCTTGCTAATTTACGGTTAGTGACTGATGAATTGGAATGAGGCGTATGTTGTGTTTGTGTAACACTTGTTTATTACAAACCCGAGTTATTCGGAAAGACCGGGTTTATCCCATTCTGAATAACTGATACAATGATTAGTCGAAGATGAAGGTGGTCGAAGACCGGAGGTCTTCACGTCGTTTGGATAAATACTGATGATCTTGATTGGGCCGTACACCCAAGAGGAGGGAATCAGTTAGTGATCGTCCAGACGTACTTGGAGATTGATGGATATGCGAGGTACAAGTTGCCTCCGGTTTCGTTCAGACCCAAAACGGACTTGCAGATGGACTGTGTGTCTGACATTGGATATCATTCTGTGTGATTGATGTATATCGGTTGCATAGAGTGGTCTGCCTGTATGGCATGCTAAGATGCAAATGATCAAGGCTTCTGTTGAAAAGCAGAGTCTTGTGGTTGATGATCAAAGCACGGCCTGTGTGGCATAGCTTTGTGTAACGTTGATTCGCGAGCCTCACACCCCGGTTGTGAACCAGAAACGGGAGAGGACATCAGGGAGGACATGCGTTTCTTTCCAGTTAGAAGTGGCGTCAGTGGTTTTACACGCCCTGACGAGTTTGACTTATGTGGTTGTTGCTGTTGCGAGGCGCCTAGGATATATCGGTGACTATGTAAAGCCGATGGAGTCATCCGTTGGTTCATTTACGCCGCAAAGGGCGGGGAAACGTAGTGTTCAGGCATAATAGTCCACATTGGTGGACCGGCCCTGACGATCCAAGGCTTGTCTGCGCGCTTGCCTGAGGGGCGGACTAGAGCGTCTCGGATTCAGTGAGGACTATCTTTTGCCTCGGTTCAAAGAAGGAAACCCAATTTCCAATACGTGACAATTGCGGTTTTGATTTGTATACTTATATATGGCGACATAGTGGCATGGGACGCCCATGTCGCCTATGATTGATATTTATGATTGTATATAAAATTAGAAACTAACTGGAAACGAGCTAAGATGGGTGGTTTCCTGGGTATTGGTCTGATGTTGGTTTCGGCCTTCGGAGTTAATACTTAGGGAATCGTTCTCTTACTAATTTACGGTTGGAGTCTGATTAAGAATCAAAAGATGAAATTTAGCGTATCAAGCATTCTCTGGCTATTATAAGGTAAAAACCCTATCGTCCGGCTTGTGTTGCATTGTGTGATGGGACCTGGGTCTTATAATAGCTTCATTGTTCTTTATTTAGCATTGCGTTGTTGTTTTATGCATTGGTGTTCTTGGGAGGAAACCCGTTACGTGTTATACGGCGTGGTCCCTTGATTTACCTAACTTTAAAATAAAGATTAATAACTGTTTTAGTTCTCACACCAGTCCCATGACTGACCTGGGGTTTATTGTTTTAACCTAAACTCTGGGTGCTCTTATTTTGACGCGGGCAGCTAGTAGTTTTGGTTTTGCAGATTTGAATTCACAGGATCCAGATTTACAGCTGGAACGATATCCGGAAAGCTCTGTATCCGTATATCTCTTTCATTTGTGTATTGTATTATTTTCCGCTGCTATGTAATGTATTATAATCTCTTATATTTTTTTTCTGTGTAGTATTTATTTATACTCCGTATATTCTTGTACTCTGATGATATTGTTGTAATATACAATGAAAAGTTCTTCTGTTTGCGTTCTGATTCGTCTTGTCCTCATAGTAATTCGTTCTTTCTCTTCTCTTCGGAGACCGGGGAAGTTCGGGTCGCTTCATTTTTGTTAAAGGTTAGATTTAATTTGGGTTTGTTTATCAGAATCTATAGTTATTTTAGTAGTAATAGATCTCGCATTTGTTTTTAATTTCTGTTTTTTGGGTTTAGTTCGATTGTCGCTTTTTCTCTTTTTTCTTCTTCACATATATGTATGGATATATATATGTGTGTATATATATATATATTCTTAGATATACACACACATATATTTGTATATATATGTGATGGTTACTTATGGTTTGTCGAGTTTCTTTCAGGTTTCAGGTTCCTGTTTTTGGCTGATGTGGGATTCTGTCTAGATTGGTGGTTGATATATGCTTTGGAGATTTATGAGTGTTTGGTTTCAGAGAGTTTTTGGGGATGTTTTGTTATCATTTTGTTGTTTCTAGCTTTGAGTGACTATTTTTGTATTGGAGTAAGTATACTTCACTACCGGGTGGTGGCTTTGTCGGAATTCGATATTGAAGTACGATGGGCGGTGGTTTATCCGGAGCTCATTTATCTACTTTACATTCATATAGTCTTGAGTTGTATTTCTTTTGTCTCCTTTTGGTTCTGTGGACGGATATTGTAGCCTTTTATTATATTTTATATGTGTGTACTCTCTTCTTTTTAGAAGATCACATATTTTTGTTTTCAAAAAAAAAAGATTTATAAATTCCAAATCATATCTTTAATGCTAATTTGGGTTAAAGAACAAATGTCGTTTAAAACATCGTTCACAATAAACCCCAAAATCAACTTTCATTTCAATTCCAATTAAATTAATTAATTGGTAAATTTCTCTAAATCTTAATTGAAAGATTTATTCCTTTCTCAACGGGGTTTAAGAACAATGTTATTGAACACACCATTCACGACAAACCCAAAATCAAATTTGATATTAAAAAACATGGCTCTGAATAGAAATTAGTATCAACTTATATTCAATATCAAATTCTGAAACTAATGGATATCATATTGGGAATAACGATATATATATCTCCAAATTCCCCAATAATATCCATGTAATCACGGAATCCAATATCGAAATGTTCCAAAGATTATTTCCATTTAAATCCTTTTCAATTCGTACGTTGGAAAATTCTAGTTATCTTAAAGCCCATTTTCAATCCAATTTATTATTTCTAAAAATAATTAGATTATTATTCTAGTTATTAACTAGTTCACTTCGATAAAAATGTATTTTTATCTTTTCAAACTTGGAATTTTACATTCAAAATTTTTCCAAATCATTTATTATGATTTTACACAATTTTTCCATATTTTTAATAATTTAATAAAGCCCGCACAGTCGGTTTCCAATAACGGCCACTGAACTGCATCCATAGCGACCTTTTCTGAAATTGATTTGGACATAATTTAAAATCCAAAAGTTTAAATTCAGATCTCTTATATTCATTTGAAAGATCTTTTTGGTACGAACCCAATGGTTCCGGCTTTAGGAGAATCCGATAGTCGGATCTCCCATTATGCCAATTTGAAGTTAATGGTTGAAATTCACAAACAGTCGTTGCGCGGCGCGTTCTATTCAAACCATTTATATATATATAATATTTTGTTGATTTCTATTTTAAACGTATTTTATAAATAGTTTATAAATTCATTTTAAAACGATTTCAACTTCATTTTCAATTTCAAATCAATTTGAATATTCTATCTCAGGATAATACTAAAAAGATAATATTTTCAAAATATCAGATTTTGAAATCAATTCTTTTCGATATTTAATTGATCGATAATCCCGTTCGGGTTAAAATGGCGTTTAACTACTTAACTCGGCTTCACATTTCAATATTTTTTTGTCTATCGAAAATCGGACATCAAAATCATAATTCAATTCTTCACTGAATATTATTTTAAAATATTCGTTATTTCTGAACTGGAATCGGACCTAATCAATTACCATATAATCTCAGTTATATGGATTTCATACATCGCATGTATTCAACAATAATGATAAATAACCATTAAACCGTTAATTCACATCCAGAGTGAAATTTACAACTGTATGAGCATTAAAATAAATAAATAACGCTCATCATAGTCTGTTAACCCATCGATTGACATACAACTAAATATTGGGATTAATGTATGTTAAATATCATCTTAATACCCGTGTGGGGTTTTCAAATAACAATATTTATTTAAATAAATTATTGGTTAATAAATTTAACCAATTCAAATTCGGTTTGAATTATTTTTCTAATTAACCAATTTTCACTATTCAATATATAAATGATTATTTTGTCCATTTTCATATATCAGTTTAATATTAACATTTCTAACATGCTAAATACCACAAAATCATCATCACAATACACAAATCATCCAAATAAATTGTAACAACCCAGAATTTCTGAACCAATTTAAAATTTTAATTTTAGCTATTTTAAGGAATATGAGAATATAAATTGGTTTTTTTTAAAATAAAATTTGATAATAGTTTTAAAGTTAGTTTTTATATTTTATTTGACTCAAAACAAACTTAGTAAAATTATTAAATTGATTTATAAGCTTTGTTTTGAAAATCAACGCAAATCCCTTAAAAAGTGAAATTTTGCATATGAGCTCAGAATTCGACAAAGTAAATTTTTTTGGATTCATAATGACTCATTGTTAAGTTCCAAAGTGCACGTCGAACGGAGTCAGTATGCGGCCGTGCGGAGCAAAACCATTCATCCAAAAACAGGCAGTCCTTTTACAAATGAACATTATTAAGACGATCTCAGAATTCGATTCCGTTTTTTTTAGAATTCGTATCGTCTAATAATGGTTAAATCCAAAAGGCCATGATTTTTGGAGTTGCCATTTGGGCGTACAAGAAGAAAAGGTACGTTAAAATCGCGTTTTTGAATAATATTTGAGCCTATTTGAGAAATTAAATGGAAGATCAAATGAACTCGGAATTCGACGAAACTTGATTCGTTGGACTCGACTTGACGTCAACTATCTCATGTCCAAAATCCATGGCAAATGGAGGTCGTTTGCAGTCAGGCGATCGGAGAGAAAGAGCGGCAAAATCTCTTACTTAGATGAATTTTCTTCCTTCCTTCTTCATTATTTTCTCCCTCTCCACTTCCTCTTTTCCACAAAAAATGGAGAACTCCTCCCCTCCCCTCAGGCCGCCGATCAGCTCCTCCCCCCTCCTCCTCCCCCTTCTCTCCTCCTCTACTCTCTCTCCTACTCTTTCTCTCTTCCAATTGCAAATCCCAAGCCCCAAATCACCACCTCCCGCGCCCCACTGCCACCACCAGCGGCCTCCCCACGTCCAGTTAGGTCCGCTGCCCCCCTTCAGCCCAGCTCCGGCCATAGGCCCCATTTCACCCAAAAACTCATTTTCTCCAAAATTCCCATTTTGCAAATAACACCTTCCAAACCGTGCGTTTCTAGCCAAAACTCCACAGTGTCAAAGATGTAGAGCACGATTTTCTCTTCGATTTGGGTATATGAAAGTCAAATTTTGGAGTCCGGAGCTGTCCGAAAAATGCGTCCAAAGTCCACGGATCTGCTGCTGTTTTTCGCGATTTCCGGCGAATTGGTGCATTTTTGGAAGAAAGCCCCCGAGGAAAAAGTTGCCCGGAATGGCGCGTTTGTGGTAGAAAAAAAGTTTGGTGAAGTTTGGAGGTCGTATGAAGAAGTTAGAATCAGAATGGCAAATTCGGACGGTGAAAGCGACAAAAGGCGCACGCGACGAGCAAATCATCAACAAAAGAATGAAGGAGTGGAAACCAATGGTGAGAACTCATTCTCGCTCAAACTATTTTACAGTTAAATGTATCCTAAGTTGCAGACGGAGCTTAGTAGCTCCTGACACTATTTATTGTACAAACCATGGATATTTATTTAGATTGAATTGTGGTGAAATTGACTGTATTGTGGTTATTGATTGTATTGTGGTACATTGATGGTGATCGTTGATTGTGTATGGCGCAAGCCAGTATCAGGAGAGGGATAATGCTAGACATTATTCCGGTTCTAATATCGCGTCGTCATAACACCAAAATTTTCTAAAATAAATATTGTTCATTAAAAATATAATTTTTAATGTGTATATGAATTGTATAAAATATTCATGTGTTGAATAAAATGTTTGAACAATAAAAATATCATTTTTATTGAATGTAATGAACTATATAAAATAGTCAAGTGTTGAAAGAAATATTTTATCGTTAAAAATATAATTTTTAACGTATATGTGAATGCCATGAAATTCTCCTGAAATGAAAATTACTATTCATTCACATATCAGACGATTTGTTTATATACACCCATATAGCTGACATTGATTGGGACGATAAATTTTAACATCGCCCAACTGCACAAATAATATTCAGTATTTGTTGGTTGAACCCCACACAGGTATTGGGATGATATTTGACGTACACTAGTCCCAATTGTTTAGTTTTATGTCAATCTATTGGTTGACAGACTATTCTAAGCGTTAATTATTTATATTTAATTCTTATGCACACTCCGGATGATGGTTGACTGGTTTTGATTAGTGTTGTATGAAATCCATATAAATAAATTATATGGTAACTGATTGGGTCTGATTCCAATTCGGAAAATAACGAATATTTTAAAATAATATTCAGTAAAGGATTAAAATGTGAATTTGATGTCCGATTTTGGATGGACACGAAAATATTGAAATATGTGAAGCCGTGTTGATTAGATTTGCACCATTTTAACGCGAATGATATTTATATCGATTTTATTCATTTTTATAATGAATATCGAAAAGGAAATTATTTCAAAGTCCGACATTTTGAAAATATTATCATTTAAATATTATAATGATAAGGAGTATTCAGTTTTGATTTAAAATTGAAATGAAAGTGGGAATCGTTTTTAAAAAGAATTTATAAAATACATTTTGAACGAAATATATATAATATTATATATATATTAATGGCTTGAATAGAATGCGCCGCGACCATTCACAAATTTCAACCATTGACTTCGAATTGACATTACGGGAAATCCGACCGTCGGATTCTCCTAAAACTGGAACCGTTGGGTTCGTATCTGAAAGAGATTTCCTATGAATATAAAAGACTTAAATTTTAATGGTTGGATTTGGAATTATGTCCAAATCAAATTTGGAAAAGGACGCTATGGATGCAGTTCGGTGGTCGTTATTGGAAACCGATTGTACGTGCCTTGATAAAATTATTAATAATTTGTGTAAAATCATAATAAATGATTTGGAAAGAATCTGGATGAAAAATTCCATGTTTGTAAAGATAAAAATATATTTTTATCAAAATGAACTAGTTAACTAGATTTGAAATCCAATAATTTTTAAATAAATAAATTGGATTTATAAAGGGTTTTAATAAAACCAAAAATTTCTAATATATAAATTGGAATGGATTGGAATAGAAATCATCTCAGGAATATTTCGATATTGGATTCCGTGACTATACAGATATTGGGGAGGGATTTAGAAGATAGATATATATATATATATCGTTATTCCCCATACAATATGTGTTGGTTTCAGAATTTGATATTGAATACAAGCCGATATAATTTCTACTCAAAGCCTTATATTTAATATTAAATTGGATTTTGGGTTTGTTGTGAATGGTGTCTTCAGTAACGTTGTTCTTAAGCTAATTAAGATTATTAGAGTTTCCGATTATATTTAGTAATTGGAATAAAATGAAATGTGAATTGGGTTTATTATGAACTGTGATTTTAACGACATTCGTTCTTTAACCCGATCAACAGTGAAATGTGATTTGGAATATAAAAATCTTTTAATTAAGATTAATGGAATTTTCCAAAGTAAAGTTTTCCAACTTAATAAAATAAATTGGGATTGAATGGAATTCGATTTGGTAATAATCGAAGTGAACTTTTATGGAGGAAGACTGTTAGTATATGTGAAATTTAAAAGGCTTTGTCTTTATTCCATTTATATTATTAGTCGGATACGGAAATTGATATTGATTATATGTTGATCTGTTTTCCATGAAGATTTCATAATTAATGGAATGAGATTTTGGGTTTATCGTGAACTGTTTTTTAAATAACATTGGTTCTTAACCCAGTTAAAGACAGGATTACATGATAACATTGTATTTCAAACCGTATTGTTGGTCTCTGCTAAATATATATCTGTTTGGTGGTGGAGAATTTATTCTCTTGCTTAACACCCTTCTCTAAGGCGTACAAGCTTAGAGGTTATATATCGGCATAAATCAGTTGTACGGTGTAGATTGCCAATGCGGCATGTTTGATTTCCCAAAGTTAAATAATCATTAATAATGATTTTTGGGGAGATAAAAACTAAGTGGAGTTTTAATGAATCTTTAACTAGATTGAAATGTGATTGTGATAATTTAAATTATCAAATTTGGGAAATGATCGAGAATGGAGTATCATCAGTTTTGCTCCAAGCGATAGTTAAATCTTTAATTAGATTTGAACGTTAAGTGGTAATTAAATTTACCGATAACACCGTGGTGTTAGATATGGAGTATTACCAGTTTTGCTCCATGGGATGAATAGGTTCGGATTGGGATTAATAAATAAATGATTACTTCGGTAAGGCTCGATAATCCTGACTAGTTGATAAACCTTAATTTGGTTTAGAATTGATATCCAAAGGAAGATTAAAGTATAAATTTAAAAGAATTTATATTTGATAAAGTTAATGGGAACCTTTCCCAAAGTATATGAATATTTGAATAAAAGAATATTCAGAATTGGAATGAGGTGTATGTTATGTTTTTATCGCACTTGATTATAAGATACGTGAATTATTTGGAAAGGCCGGGTTTATACCCATTCTAAATATTCGATTCGACGATAAGTCGACAATTAAGATAGTGGTTGAAGACCTAAGTTCTTCACATCGTTTAGATGATTACTAATGTCGTGATAGGGTCGTACACCCAAGACAAGATAATAAGCGGTGATTGTCCAGACGTACTTGGAGATCGACTGGATATGCGAGGACCTCTCCTGTATTGGACACATGGGACGAGGAATAAGGTGCCTCCGGTTTCGTTCGAACCCAGAACGAAGTAGTAAATGGATGTGTGTCTGACATTGGATTTTATTCTATGTTGATTGATCTCTATTAAATATATATCTGTTTGGTGGCAGAGAATTTATTCTCTTGCTTAACACCCTTCTCTGAGACGTACGAGCTTAGAGGTTATATATTGGTAGACATCAGTCGCATGGCATGAATTGTCAGTGTGGCATGCTGAGATACAAATGATCAAGGCTTTTGTTGAAAAGCAAAGTCTTGTGGTTAATGATCAAAGCACGGCTTTAAATAGCATAGCTTTGTGTATATCGTTAATTCGCGAGCCTCACACCTCGGTAAGAGTCAAAAACAGGATAAGAGACCTAAGGAGTGCACGATGTTTCCTTCTAGCTATGGGTGGTGTCATGGTATGGAGCCCAGACATTTATTTATTTTTACCTATGTGGATGATGGATTGCGAGGTGCCTCGGATATATCCATTACTACGGAGCCGATGGATAGGTACTACAGGACCAGGAAGCGTGTGTTCAGGAATAACTAATCCTCAAACGTAAGGGAGGACCAGCCTTGGAGGATCCAAGGGTTCACTGCGGGGGACTGTGAGGCATTTGCTAGAGCGTCTCGAAGCCGACGAAGAGTACATCCCTTGCATCGACTCATGACAGAAATCCAACTTCTAATACGTGACATTTCGGTTTTGATTGTAGAGCCTAATATGGCGACATGATATATGGTACCCATGCAGTCTATGATTGATACATTTATATTTGAAGTTGTTTTATACACTATGCACTTATAATAATATCAAATGATTTTTGTTTTAAACGTACCAAACATGTTTGGATATTATAAGGTTAAACTCTATCCTCCGGCTTGCGTTGCATTGTGTGATGGGACCTGAGTCTCATAATAGCTTCATTTTTTTAAAAAGCATTACGTTGTTTGTTTTATGCACTGATATTCTTGGGAGAAAACTCGTTTCGTGTTATACGGCGTGGTCCCTTGATTTACTTTATTTTTAAAGTAAAGATTTAATAACTGTTTTAGTTCTCACACCAGTCCTATGACTAATCTGGAGTTTATTATTTTAACCTAAACTCTGGGAGCGCATATTTTGCACATGGGCAGTTAGTAGTTTTTGTTTTGCAGATATTATATTCATAGGATCCTAGTTTACAGCTGGAGCTATATTCGGAAAGTTTTGCATCCATGTATCTCTTTCAGTTGTGTTATGTATTAATTTTCTGTTGCTTTGTGATTTAAATCTCTGATATTTTTCTGATGTATATTATTTATTCATACTCTGTTATATTCTTGTACTCTAATGTAAATTGCTGTAATAGCAATGAAATGTTCTGTCTCTTATGTTCTGATTTGTCGTGTTCTCAACTCAATCTGGGCTTTCCTGTAAGGTGAAGTCTGGGTCGTTTCATCATGGTATCAGAGCTTTGGTTAACTCAAATCTTTGGGCTACAACTCGTTAGAATAGAATGAAAGACTCATTAGAGGTAGGATTAGTAATATCCTATAGAAGAATCCTCATTAGAGATAGAATCATAGCATTCTAGAATGAGTGACTCATTAGAGATAGGGATAGAAATGCCCTAGAATGAGTTGATAGTGACAAGTTTATAATTAACGTATTTGTGATTATATATATAATCCAATCTTAGAAAATATTATTTTTGAATATAAAAAAGAAATTATATATATTTGAAAAGTTAATCAACAAATAGATCGATGGTTGTGATGTGTAATTATTGGTTTGATTAATAAAAATATTGAAATAAGAAAACTAATATGCGAATGAAAGGTGAATTTAGCCAAATCGATAAAATTTTGAACTAAATTGAAAATTGATTGAAATTGCATACATGTACATATATATGCGTGAACAAGTCATAGCATGGAAGCTAAGAAGAGGAATAAAATTGTATGCCCGACAAATGGGTACATGTTTATTGTATTTTTTTAGGGTTTGAAGATTTTATGAGCCGAATGGATAGCCGCTTGGCTTTTTCCTTTTCTTTTGGATTGGTGAGGGCCCTGTGAGAAAAGTTGCAGTTTTAAAGGTCTTCTCATACAAAGGAGGTTATGGTGAAATTTTTCGAAAATTTAGGGTGTTAGCCAAATTTTTGAGAAAATACTCAACTACCCAATGCCATTTATGGTGTCATAAGTGGCCATTCACGGAGTATGAAATGCGAGGGCAGCTAATATCCATACATTGCTTCCAATTTATTTGATTTGTGTGAATTCATATGTTGAACTTCATACAACAGACAAAAATCAATACTAGCAATTTCTATACATTTACAGTTATAAAATAAATTAAATAACTGTATAAAATTTTGTTGAGAAAATTTTCACATTTGTTTCTACTCCGTCAGTCTTTAATGAAGGATTTAATATCATTTGGATTCGAATTCGCCTTAAATTCTCATTTGATCCTTTTTCGTTCTGGTCAGTTCCATGTTGTAGCTCTCGTCAATGCGAGTCCAATGCATTTTGAATCGTCTCATTCTGTGTCCTTGTGTAAAAGATATGGATATTTAAACATTGTATAATTAAATTGGATACTTGATTAAATTAACCAAGATTAAATTAATCTTAACCTCCTCGTTAATTAACTCTTCATCGCCTTCCCTTTTTGGATAACCAAAACCCATCGTTGTTTGAAACATTAACCACCGCACACCACCTCAGCACGCCGGCCGATCATCTGAAGTTGCCACATCGAAGC
Organism: Allium sativum; assembly: GCA_030737875.1. Lineage (NCBI taxonomy): Eukaryota > Viridiplantae > Streptophyta > Magnoliopsida > Asparagales > Amaryllidaceae > Allium > Allium sativum. The sequence continues at coordinate 1,000,798,144 of CM060910.1, forward strand.
CGCCAACATCTCCTCCCACCGCCGTGAGCGCGGCCGAGATCGAGGGTCCTACGTGGCCCCAATTTGGGTTTGAGCGGTAACCCTTCTCGACGGAATTCCGACCACAACGGGATACTAGATGCCATCGCCACCGTGTAAATCCTAGAACTCATTTAGACGAACAAAATTACAGTGGAAAATTTCGAAAATTATGGAGTGGATTTCGAGAAAAAGATGGAGGAATTTGGGAGCAAACCGATCGTCAATCACAATTGGGGGCGGGTTTCTGGGTTTGACCGCAAAAAATAAAAGAAAAAAAACATTGACCAGGGTTTTGGGCCAATGAATGAATATATATATATATATTATTTTATTTAATTCCTAAAGTGGGTTTTGCATTCGAACTACAAATCAAACCCAACGACTGTCGACCCTAGCCAAATTCCTCCATTCCGGATACAATGGGATATGTTTCATAAGCCAATTCGACTATTTCGATCAGTTTTTTTCAAAATTAAAATATAAATCCATATATTGAAATTGGAATGTACATTTTAATTATTTGAGTCACATACTGACTCCAATAATTACAGAAAAATTAATCTAGCTACGTTTTGACGATACAGTCCTAACAAAACTAATTTCATCGAATTTGGAGACCGTATGAAAAATGGCCTTTTCTTAGTCGATTAAATTCAAGCTGAATTTACAAACATGTTTAAATTTACTGTGCTCACATATTAATTCCAAAAATTATGAATTTTGAAACCTAATAATAATTTGACATTCCGGATCCAACAAAAGTGGTTTCATCGAAAACGGAGGTCGTTTGCAAAATGGCTATTTTTAAGGGCTATATATATATATATTTAAAAATATATATGAATTTTGTAGTGACTATTCTAAATTTTAAACTGGTCATAACTTCCAATTTATATTATGAAATCTGAAATGTTCACATTCATTAGAAAGATATAATTAAACAGATTCCAACGTTTCTGGTTTTATTGAAATCCGATTTAATTTGAATTATGTACATTCATTTGGAATTTAAAATTGAATTTTCAAACTACCGCGCCATTTCGAGTTCGTTTTATAACTAAAACAAATTTATACGTTCTAACTTCGATTTAAAAAAAAATCGTTATTATTTAAAATAAATCATTTTCAAATATTAAAAATCCATTAACATAGATAAAATAAAAATTTTAAATTGGTTCATAAATTCTGGGTTGTTACAATATGCGTCAATGCTAAATCTTGGAGCAGTTGGTTCAATCCTTTTATGAACCTCAAGTCCTTCTTATGAGGAGTGTTCACCAATTCCAACCCAAATCTTGCCAGTTGATTAAAGCTATTAACATATTTCTTTATTGTCATGCTCAATTGCTTAAAATTCAGAAATCTTTCCATTTGCATTCCTTCCTCCGCTTACGATACGAATTTCATCTTGAATCTAGTCTTAAATTCATCCCAAGTAGATACCATATGTTCGGCTTGAATCACCTCCCACCAGTATGATCCTTCGTCCTCCAATTGCCAAGCGACCAACTAAATTTTCCTCTTATCATCGGGCTCCAATAAATCGCATACATTCTCCGTTTCTCTAAGCCGATTGCGCGCCTCCACAAAACTCTCAGTACCACGAAATGGCTTGCCTCCAATTGTGCAGAAGTCCTTACAGATCTTAGAAAAGTTTACTACAGGAGGAGGTGGAGCGACTTCGGCTGCAGCTGGGGGAGGGACATTTTTGTGCACTCCAACCGATGTTGTAGCTTCTACATATCTACGAAATCATATCGGAATGGGAATGCCCTCGGGGAAATTAGAAGCCTTAAACATGTTGGAAAAAATGACAAAACAAGAATTCATAAGGAGAACGAAGGAATATTATTAAATGACTTAAGGGGATATATTTTTCAAAAATGGTTTCATTTGAAAATCCTTTACTTTTCAAAAAACACTTTTCAAAAAAATTTCCTCCGATCTTGTGACCTTAGGCTCTGGTACTAAATATGACACCGCACGTCCCATAATGTCACTCATATAAGAATGCATTAAGTATCGTGAAGCGCAATAGGTAAATAGTAACTAAAATTCATAAGACAGAAAGTAAATATGCAGCAGAATAAAACTTTTATTATCATAAAATCACCATTTCTTTGTTACAATTTCAAATACAAAAAAAATAGTAATAACCGTCTGTCTCATAATACAAAACACCAGAGTACAAAACTATAAAATCACATCCCTCCTTAAAAGCCATAACAAGATAGAACAAAGGTTAAAGCAATATATCAAGTTAGAAGAAATCCAAGTCCAAGAGTAGAGTCAGGGCCTCAGCTACTGTCCACTCCCACTATGAGAATATGAGGGGGGAGGAAAAGAGAGAATGGAAACAAAATAGGTCAGACAAAAAGTCTGGTGAGTTCCAGTGATTTTCAGCAATAGGATAAGATAGAAAGTATCAAGACAAATAATAATGCTGAACATGAAATTATAGTAAAATAGACCAGTATGAGACAACATGATAACGAGATAAATAGATAACAAGGTAAAAGATCTTATACGCTTCTCATTCATATCTCAAGAATAAAATTACTGCACCAATTACTAGAATTAAAAAGATTAGGTGTTACTCTAATTACTACCCATGTGATCAGCTCCCCACTACACAAATATCATATGCCCGCCACGGCATTAGAGTGTATCAGTCCCTAACCCGACGACTTATAAGACACAGACCTATTTTTTGGTGTTACAGAGTCTTAGTTTCCCCTAATCGGACCCATGCATGCTCATGACTCCTCCAGAATGCACCCATACCCCTTCCACCTTGAACCTCTTACAATCCAGATCCATAAAGTGTGCCCTGACCCATACCTGGTGCGAGGCCCCTCTCTAAAATACTAATAGGGATACTGACTGATATGGGTTCCATACAAAAAGATTAACACAAGTCACCCCTAGGCTTGTGCCCCCAAGTAGCTAGGATTTTAAGAGTCCCAAAACCGGATATTAACACCAAGATTGTGGGACCTCTTAGCTTATTAATCAACAAATACTAACTTAGCAGGTTTAAGTCTATTAATAAGCATGGTTGTAAATGACATTTCCTATAAATGTTCTTTTGTATACAACCCCCTTCCCCATACAAGCACCTGCTTAGATGTATATATGTATCTATATATATATATATATATATATATATATATATATATATATTAAGTTACCTATTTTACTTATTACATCTGATAATACCAACATGTTCTACTTATTTATTACATTAAGTTTAACTTAACATATTTGCATATTATCCCAATTTTACAGTCATTGGATTTCATGTTCAATATGCCTAATTCTCCATTTTACTTTCATTTTAAGTTATTCCCAATTTACGCAATTCGAATGTGTATAGCGTGGCATTAGATAGCCTGGGTACAGTGCAAAATATAAAGAAAAGGAGAGAAATATAGATTTGATTTAGAAACACACAAACTGAACAAAATAGGCATAAGACTGTAAATAAATCCAAAACAGAAAAGGGATAGTAGGATATACATGTAGCAATAAAACAACTGGTTAGGTATGTGACAGTACCATATGAACATGTGTTCTCATATTCAGATTTATTTATTGTCCAAAATATTGTTTAGTTATCAAATTTGAAAATGACTAAAACTCAAAGTGGTTGGATTGAAGTTTGGAAAAATATTTCTTTATATGTTGTTGTTGAAGAAAGCCCTCTTTAGATTTGTTGTAGAAGAATAAGAATTGTCCTCTCTAATATACGTCTAGGCAGCATCTTCATATTTTTATTTCGAAATGGTTTGGAGGAAGAAGAATGAAGAATAGTTTGTGTGTAGAAAACAATGAGGCTGCTAACCTTTATATAGATTACCTAGGATAATTCCATACCGTTAGATTGTAGGTTTTCAAATCTAACTGTATAGCCAATGCTGAGTTAGCGCACGTATGTAGTTAAGAAATTAGTCCAAATACAGAGCTAAGTACCTGCCTCTGCATGCAGATGGGTCGACCCACCTTTACCTGCATCGACCCCTGGGTCAACCTGCCTTAGACATGGGTCGACCCGGTCAGGTGGGTCTCCCAGTGACCGTTGCAAACTGAACGTTGTATATTTTATTTAATATATATATATAATTTGTATATATTTTAGTACACCTTTTTAAGTCCATAACTTCTTCATATTAAATCTGATTTACGAAAACTGAGAATCTATCTGAACCAAATTTTCGTAATAGACGCATGGTAAAGTCTATTTTACCAAATTCCGAATATTTTATTAAATAATATTCATTTTTATTATCTTCGTTATATGATTACTGTGTATTAAAAATGGGGTGTTACATCACTCTAATGATTACATGTATTATAATAATTTAAAATTTGCAATTTGGAAAAACTACTTTAACCTATTTTGAACAAAAAATACAAATATTCAAAATAAAAATAAAAATCTAAAGTATTGTAGGAAATTTTATGGATAAGTATAGGTAATTCTCAAAAGTAAAATATATTCAAATGAATATTAATTTGTTTAAATACGAGTAGTTCACACCCTAATGCAATAGTTTTAGCATTTAAAGCTGATGATTCTAGGTAGGGCTATCAATGGATTATTTTGAATACATATAGTATTATATCTGTATCCGCATCCAAAATCATTTTTGGATTTCGAATATCTACATTCGTGGATATGGAAGGATATTGGATAATTATCCTATCTGCAAACAATCGAAAAATTAAGAAACATAAATGAAAGATTTTAATTTACTATGAACATTTTTCAGTTACATTGATTATTAAAGTGTTAAAGATAGTGAAATATAATGATAACAAATAGTTTTGAGCAGTTAATATGTGTTTTGTCCATATAATATGCACTTAAAACTTAATAAAACAGTGAAAAAAAATCAACATACTAAAGTACACATTATTTAAGCTACAATCTTAAAAAAAATCCGATGAATAATTTTCAAATTTAGATATTTTCGCATCTACGTCATTTTTTCGGATATTGAATATTTATTCGCTTTTCGGACACGGATGCAGATGAAATTCGAACTTTCAGATATCCATTGACAGTTCCATCTCTAAGAAACAAACACTTTAAAAATCATTTAATGTTGATTAGTATCTTAAAATTTCATTTTAATCCTATAAAATTCAACATTTACAAACTTATAATCCTCTTGAAAATGTAATCAAAATAGAAAAATTAATTGTCTTTGACTCAATTGCATGTTTTATTTTATTTTACATTCTCAATATTTCAAATTTATATTTTGATATAGGAAGATGAAATCATATTAAAAATTAAACGCTCCAAGAGTGTAAATGTATGTGTGCACATACATATAATTTTTTTCATTTGTACGTATTTAATGACTAGCACCACCATCCTAATTGTTAGATGCTTCAACTTCAGTGCGAGAGATCACTGATTCAAAACTTACATAGCATGATTCAAATATATATTTACATGTAGCTTGTTGTATACTATCTAAGACTAGTTTTACGATATGTGCAACCATTCAAGTACTAATAAAAGGAAAAAAACATCATATTTTCTTAAATATGGTTGGAATACGAACGAGAAAACAATATATAAAAAATTGACATAACAAGAATTGTGCACACGTAAATTTTAAACAATGAAAGAATGTGGTGAGAGATAAAAAAATATTTCAACGGTTGTTGCATTCCTCCGATTTGTTTCATTCACTTAGATAGTTACAACTTGTAAGACCACCACAACAAAGAGTCGAAGACCATAAACAACAGGTACTACCGAAATATGATTGTAAATCACAGAATTTCTTAATGGCTTTCACATGAAAAGCATCGCCTATGAAATTGAAGTACGACTTTTGAGCTTGTGAGAGAGGAGGACGCATTGTGAAAATTCAGTCCATTCACAAAATAAGCATGGATTATTTCTAGGAAGAAATTAAATCCCTAAATGGTTTTCGAAATACCACCTAAACTGAGTTAGTTTGTAAAATCCTATTTAGACCCAAAAAGGCTTTTGAAAAACATGTAGTACATTATACATGTTATGTAATGACGCTTGATACAAAACCCCCCTTCCTTACACATAGGGCGCACACATATGAGT